>CM021106.1:453513309-453931394 GCA_007115665.2 Sequoiadendron giganteum
GTAGTCTAAAGCTTTAGAGTTAAATAGGTTAACTAGAGAAAGCGACGTACTCCATGGATAGAGATTTCCATGTTGGGAAGTACCAGAGGGACCCCTTGTTGACTGTACTCCATTTCCTGTTTAAGTAGTTGAAGTAGGAAGTCTAGGGTGATTGACTACCCACTGAAGGACTCAACCTACGCGTAGGATAAGGCAGCCTTAAGTCAAACCAAACCTGACTCAGTGCAAGTGATAGATGACCGTCAGTATAAGTACTGCCGAAATGCTTTGGCCAAAGTAGTGTAGTATACCTAACGTCCACTTAGACTATGAGACGAATTACACTATCAGTTCACAGTAATCCAGGTTACATGCTAGATTGAGATTGTGAGGACACAAGGATTTAGTTATGTAGGATTACACACTATGCTCAGTTGGTCATACAGAACCGGTTACCCAACCAATCTCCTAGAAGAAGGGAGGGCCGTCTACTTAACAGTAAACGTGCGGGGGACCGCAATATAAGTCTGTGGTTGGTGGAAAAGCACCTGAGTGATGTTTCCCCTCCACCTTTGACTTCTGATGAACCAAAGTTTGAAAGGGAAGATCCTGGACAGTCTTATTCCTATTTGCTCAAAAGCTTCCGAGCTATGTTTGAAACTTGTAAGATTCTTACCTTGCTTTTTAATTGAAAGAAAAAGTAATGATGAAAGCGTACTCTGTTATTTACTTGGAAAATAGAACAATGATAAATTGTGTCATTTATTTCTTTATGATGAAATGTTCAATTAGAATGAAAAGAAAAGTTATTTACTTTGTCATTTAATTGTATTTCCTTGTATCTTATTAGTGAAAATCGAAATTTTTTTGTTTACCCGGTTTTGGGGTTGTTACATGTGGTATCAGAGCTAAACCAGGTTTAGCTCTGGAACCTATGAGTTCACCAAATTTTCCATTTCCAACATTACCTAATGTTGTGAAAATTCTTGTGTCAGGATGGTACGTGTCAGATTTACAGCAAGAAAGTCCGTGATCGGAAACGAACGCTACCTAAGGGCCAAGAAGGAAAAGGAGGCAATTGTGAAAACAATTGAAGGAACCAACTACGACAACGCAATTTGGTTGAGTGACACTGAAACCTTCAGTAACGCACTTTCCCGAATCCATAGTGAGAAGAGAAAGATGAAACTGGAGGCAATGTACAACTACCTTCCCTCCGTTGCACCCGAAGAGTCTGAACCCTTATCTCTATCCAGAGATATGCCATCTGAAGGAAGTTCCAGTCCGGCCTTCATGTTTAGGGATCCTAGAGTTGTCCCAATGGCAGAAGTAATTATGATATCTTCAAGTAAAGAGTCCGAGGAATACACACCAAGGACACCGCCAATGGAGAAATGGTCTCATGAACAAATGGACCATAAAGAAGAAGATAACTTAAAGGATACTGCATCCCAAATATATGTATCGGACAATAAATCCGAGGGTTACTATCCATTTTGGGATAGGGAAGATCAGATTAGGGAAGAACTTATTGAAAGAGAAATACAACTCTCTCAATCTGTAGGATACACTCCTCTTAGTTATGTATCTGAGAATGAATCGGAAGGGTATTCACCCCTCGACTATTTGAATAGTCGTTCTATGTAAATCTTATGGATTCTTTGAAATCCTCCTACTATAAATAAAACAAGGTTTATCTATCAATCAATGTCAAATATTTTTGTGTGAAAAATTCTGTTTGTTTGAAGGGTGCTTGATTATATGTTTACTTAGTAGTAAAGTAAAAATTAATCTAACTTGAAATTAAATTTCAGGTTATAATTTCTTTAACTTATGGTTCAAGTATACGAAAGAAATCGAAATAAAACCAAAGCAAATCAGCAAGAAGAATTGCCACCGGCTGAGATGGAAGCTAAGCTAGACCAGATATTGGCTAGACTAGCCAACCTTGAGCAGGAAAGAGCCAAGGATAAAAGAGAAAAAGATATAACTATAGAAGAGTTAGAAGAAAATTCTTCACACCATGAAGAAAGAGAGAAGTCTCCTACCAATTCCAGGGATAAGAACAGAAAGATGATATCCCGAGAATTAACAAGGGATATGAAGAAGATTTATCCACCCAAGTTCTATGGAACTGCTGGGGGTGATGAAGCCGAAGCATGGCTTGTCCAAATGGAAAAATACTTCGAAATCCGAGATTACGATGAAGTCACCAAGGCTGCTTGGGGAGCCTACCAGTTGGCTGGAGAAGCTTCTAACTGGTGGATGAATAAAAAGCTGGAGCTCAACCTAAGTTCATGGAAGTTAACTTGGAACGAGTTTGTTGAAATCTTCCGTAACCGGTGGTTGCCTCAACTATATTATGATCAGAAATTGTCCGACTTCTAGGAGCTGAAACAAGGAACCATGACGGTTCACGAGTACTGGGAGAAATTTACTCGCCTTATCCGCTATGTGCCAGTTTATCTCAAGGATGAACGATTCCGAATTCGGAAGTTCATTCTAGGTTTAAATCATCGGATAGGAAGAGAGGTTGACATGCATGGTCCAACCACTATGGACCTTGTATATGAAAAAGCTATTCGTCAAGAACAGAAGCTTAGTGCAGATTCCTACTATCAAGATAGGAAGGATCAGAGGAAGGACAGTGATGGGAGCAACAAGACGGCATCAAGGAAGGAAGACTCCACTTTCACTTCCAGAAAGCAAAAAGGGAAGCGGTCTCGCTTCAATGGAAAAGATTTCAAGGGAGACAGGAAAAGGAATGACACCACCAACAAGGATGGAAATGGAACAAGCAAGTCAGGAATAATTCCTGAAAAGAAAGGACCAAGGGATGGATGTTTTATCTGTAAGGGAAACCACTATGCAAGTGAGTGCCCTGATAAGACTTCTAGCTCTCAGCCACGAGGAAATGCTTTGCCTTCGCAGCAGACGATGTTCCAGCAGAGGATTCATGCTGCAGTGGACGATCGGCAGGCGGACCATCAAATCACCCCGATCGAAGTTCAAGGTAACCTTTTCGGATTACCTATTTCTGTTTTAATCGACACTGGTGCAACTGAAAATTTTGTTTCTCCTAAGGTAACTAGACAATTGTCTAGGAAGGCAGGATACATGGAAAAGGCATGGAATGTAGAGTATGCAAACCAAACGAGAGCAAGAGTTGACCAATGTCTATTTGAGGCTAGGTTAGAACTACCCAACTTTGCCACTGAGGTTAACCTATATGTCACACCTCTAGGGTCCTATGATGTAATCTTAGGAATGAATTGGCTGTGGAGACATAGGGCTATTGTAGATTGCCAAGCCAAGACTGTAAAATGCCTTGATGATTTAGGAAACCTTGTAGAAATCCAAGGGATACCCAGGAAAGTGACTGTTCGGCAGATCACAGCAATGCAGCTGATGAAAGCCAAGAAGAAAGGTTGTCAACTTTTTGCAGTCAAAATTGAGAAACTAGGCCAAGAAGATGGAAACTCTGTGTTTCAAAGTTCTCAAGAACTTGAAGATGGAGAAGTGGAAGAAACAGGCAGATCAGATATGGAGAAGTATCCTATCTTAAGAGACTATGCTGATGTATTTCCAGAGGAACTACCAGGTCTTCCTCCAAAGAGAGTGTTCGATTTTTCAATCGACATTGTGCCAGGATCTGAACCAGTATCTAAGGTACCTTACAGAATGACTACAACTGAGCTCATGGAATTGAAGGCACAGTTGGATGAATTGCTGTCCAAAGGGTTAATACGACCTAGCGTATCACCATGGGGAGCACCAGTAATATTTGTCAAAAAGAAGGATGGTACATTACGTTTATGCATCGATTATCGAATGCTAAACAAAGCAACGGTAAAGAACAAGTACCCGTTGCCACGTATTGATGACCTCTTTGATCAAATGAAAGGTGCAGCTGTATTTTCAAAGATAGATCTGAGATCCGGATATCACCAACTGAGAGTGAAGGATGAAGATATTTTCAAAACAGCATTTAGAACTCGCTATGGACATTATGAGTTCACAGTTCTACCATTCGGTTTAACTAATGCGCCTGCAGCCTTCATGAATCTCATGAATAGCGTATTCAGAGATTACTTGGACAAATTTGTGTTAGTCTTTCTAGACGACATATTGATTTACTCCAAGAATGAAGAAGAACATTGTAAACATCTTGAGATGGTGTTACAAAGGTTAAGAGAGCACAAGCTTTATGGGAAACTGTCCAAGTGTACTTTCTTTCAAGAAAGAGTGCACTATTTGGGCCATGTTATTTCAGCTGAAGGAATAGCAGTAGACCCAGCAAAAATAGAAGCAGTTATGCAATGGCCTGTACCCAAGAGCGTGTCTGAAGTAAGGAGTTTTATGGGATTAGCTGGATATTATAGGAAGTTTGTGGAAAACTTTTCAAAAATTGCTTTCCCTATAACATCTTTACAAAAGAAAGGTAAGAGATTTGCCTGGAATGAGAAGTGCCAGGAGGCGTTTGATCTTCTCAAAGAAAAGTTAACCACCGCACCAATTCTAAAAGTACCAGATCCTGAAGGAAGCTTCACAGTCATAACTGATGCTTGTGGAGAAGGATTAGGAGGTGTGTTGATGCAAGAAGGACAAGTAATTGCTTACGAGTCCAGGAAATTAAAGCCATATGAAATGAATTATGCTTCGCATGATTTAGAGTTGGCAGCAGTAGTACATGCTTTACAAATGTGGAGACACTACTTGCTCGGGAAGCCATTTGAATTGAAAACAGATCACAATGGTTTAAGATATCTCTTTACTCAACCTAATCTAAATGCTAGACAGAGAAGATGGTTGGAGTTAATAGCAGATTATGACTTTAATATTAATTATATTAAAGGAAAGGAAAATAGAGTTGCTGATGCCTTAAGTAGAAGACGCCATATTGCATCTATTGTGACAATTCAAAGCGACTTCAAGGAACAAGTGCTTTTGAAATGCAAAGAGGATGAATTTTACTTACAGGTTAAGCAGGCACTCATTAAGAATCCTTTAGACTCTAGGTATGAAGGGTATCAATTCGAATCCAGTGGAGTACTAAGGTACAAGGATAGGATGTATGTGCCTGATATCAAAGAATTGAGAAATCTTGTATGGAAAGAAATTCATGAGGCACCATATTCTGGACATCCTGGAGTAACCAAAATGATGGCTGATGTGAAACCATTATATTTCTGGAAAGGAATGAAAGGTGATGCCGCAAATTATGTAGCTCAATGCCTTGAATGTCAAAAAGTAAAAGCTGAACATCATCATCCAGCAGGATTGTTGTATCCTCATGATATTCCTGAAAGGAAATGGCAGGTTATAAGTATGGATTTTGTGCAAGGATTGCCAATGTCTAGGAACAAGCATAACGCCATTTTGGTAGTAGTGGACAGGCTAACTAAGGTAGCACACTTCATACCAGGGAATCTAACCGATGGAGCACCGGTCATAGCAAGAAAGTTTGTACAAGAAGTTTTTAGGTTGCATGGTATTCCAGAGAAGATTATATCGGATAGGGATGCACGCATCACTTCTAGGTTTTGGCAAACCTTGTTTTCTGCATTGGGAACGCAGTTAAACATTAGCTCGGCATATCATCCGGAAACGGATGGGCAAACTGAGAGGGTAAATCAAGTTATGGAAGACCTACTTAGGGTATATTGCATGGATCAACAATATAAGTGGGAAGACTATTTATCCTTGGTTGAATTTGCATATAATAACTCGTATCATTCTGCAATTAAAATGGCTCCTTTTGAAGCTTTGTATGGTCGAAAGTGTCGAACTCCTATAAGTTGGGATAAACTTGAGGATCGAGTAAGTCTTGGGCCAGAAATGTTAGCAGAAATGGAAGAACAAGTTAAGATTATTAAGCAAAGGTTAGCAGAGGCTAACAGTCGACAGAAAAGTTATGCAGATGCTAAGAGAATGCCACGAAGTTTTGTCATAGGTGACAAGGTACTTTTGAGAGTGAAACCTCACAAAAGTTCCATTAACTTTGGAAAGAATTCTAAATTGGCTCCACGTTATGTTGGACCATTTGAAGTCTTAGAAGAAGTAAACCCTGTAGCTTACCGAATCGCTTTGCCACCCGCTCTTGCTAGAATGCATAATGTCTTCCATGTATCTTACCTTAAAAAGTATATTGCTGGAGATAATCATGTTATTGATTGGACTGCCTTACAGGTAAGGGATCCAGGAGTAATAACTCTCGAGCCCGTCAAGGTGCTGGAAATACGTAAGCTACACTTACGTAACCGAGAAGTCTCACAATGCAAGGTTCAGTGGGACCAGTATGCGGAAGACTCAGCAACTTGGGAGGACTATACGGAAATCCGTAGAAGATTTCCTGACATTCTTGAAGTTTTTGAGAATGCTGAACAATAAAGATTTTGTTTAGTTTTATGCTTTGAATAATACCTTTGGTCATCGAGGACGATGAATCATAAGGGGGGGAGTATGTTACACCCCGGAATTTGTATAGTTACTATTCTAGTAATGCTTAGAGCATTCTGATTGTAAGGAAGGTTTTGAATGAACAAATGTGATTGAATTTTGTTGACAATATGAAATCCTGTTTACATGTTATGTTTGGCTCATTCTGTATTCTTGATTGATGTTATTCTTGAATAAAACAATGAATAGAGGAAAATAATTAGTCTTGTTTTATATATTTGATTTATATATATACTGCAAATATTGTGAGCATTTGACTGCCGTGGTTTTGTGCCATGGATGCAGGAACAGGAGCTATTCCTCCAGGTGGAGGGGAAATATCACTCAGGAAGAGGAACTTGGTCGACTAACCGGTAAAGTTGATCGTATGAGCATACACACACTTCACTGAGGATTTTAGGAACTGAGTCAGATTAAGTTGTCATGATAAGTCATCCTTAGGCTTAGGAGTTATGATTACTTCTTCATGCTTTATGAGTGGTGTTCCTTGATTGACTGACTTACTGTTCTGTGAGCCTTGTATAAATGTGAACTGATAAGTTACTGATGCCTGGAATTTACGGTTAAACGTATAAATACGTGTTTATGCAATTACGTCCATTAGAGGTGCTCTGACTGGCCTATAATACACGTAATTGGAGATTTGAAAATAAACATGTATAGATATGTTTAAGTGTAAACTGGGTAAGTTAATTAATATATTTAATAATATATTTAATATCGATGTTATTATAGTTTTATCGGTAATATAATATATTAATATATCTAATGTAATATTTTGAATATTATATAGATATATTTATATATTATATATTAAAAGAAAGGTAAGTTAAAAAAACTATAATAATATTGTATTAAATATAATATAAAATATATTAATATATTTTAATGAAAATATTAAAATATCTAAAACTTTGGAAAGATTTTGTATAAACTATAAATCTTTGGCATTTAAATTTACATTTATCTTATAAAGGTATTTGAGTTTATTTACCTTTGGAAATAAAGGTAATAAAACTTTCATAGTCTTTGGTAAATACTTTGCAAACCATACAAAGGAATTTCGAAATATTGAAATACTTGGAAAATATAAAAGGAAAAAGAATTTCGAAATGCTGAACTATAGACTGTTTAAAAATGTAAAGTTAATATTTGAGTAAAAATCGCGGATTTCTTCATGGGAAGAAATCGCGCGACTGTTAAACCAGAAAATAGTGGAAAACCAGGGAGAATAATCCGCGCCCAGCTCGCGTAGCTTAGACCTGGTCGCGGATGCTTGAACGCCACCGGTCTGGGACGCGTGGGTGGAAGGAGACATGAACTGTGTGTGCGTAAACCTTGACGTTTTCTGCAGCATAATCCAAACGCCATTTGTTCTTCAAGTTCGCCATTTTTAAGGGCTTTTTCCTGTACGTGGTTGATCCACGAATTTGGCATGTGATATGTTGAAACATTCTTGAGAAATTATGAAGAATCATCAACTCTTTTGCTGTGTGACTGCCACTGCGAATTTTGACATTTTCAAAATGAGAGGTGTCGAATTCTCATGCCTACAAGGTAGGAAACATGAGAATTCGAAACCTATAAATAGGTTCTCACTCATTGTTGAAAGACACTCAATCTTTTCATTTCACTCTTCTTGCCTTGGAAAATTCGAAATACAGTGCTGTGGTATTTCTGTGTTTTGGAATTCAAATTTTATAAAAGCCATTGTCATTCTATGAGAGCCATTGCCATTTTTATGAAAGCCATTGCCATTTTTGTGAAAGCCATTGCCATTTTGTGAAAATCATTTGCAATTGAGACAGTATTGCTGAGAGACAGTGTTGCTGAGAACACTTTTTGCATTTACCTGAAAGTAGTTTTTGCTTAAGTTAAGAGAAGGCTGCGAAGGACGGTGGAGCAGGGATCGAAGTCACCGATCAAGCTCATACGCAAAAGGAAATCAGGCATGAGATATATGTTGATAGATTTTCTGTTATTTATTTTAAATTGCATGATTAGATTGCTTGATTATGTCTTGCTTTATGAAAAAAAAAAAAAATAAAAAGAAACCTCTATGTTCTATGAAATTGCTGAATTGGGAATAGTTTAATTCCTTAGAAAAGGCTTATTGAATTTAATAGATAGCTTAAAGAGCTGGTCAAATTGGGGAATAGTTTAATTTCCTTAGAAAAGCTTTTGAAATAGCTTAGAGAACTTGATGAATTGAAATAACTTAAAAGCATGTTGAAACGAATCATTTGAAATCATAGATGAATTTGAAAAGGGAAATATTTGTTTTACTTTTAGTAAAGTACCTTATAATTTGTATTGCTTGAATATTGTTTGAATTCCTTAAGTAAAGGAAAGGGATTAGTTACTAAATACTAGGACGAGGGTGGATTCAGAACCAAGGTAGTCTAAAGCTTTAGAGTTAAATAGGTTAACTAGAGAAAGCTACGTACTCCATGGATAGAGATTTCCATGTTGGGAAGTACCAGAGGGACCCCTTGTTGACTGTACTCCATTTCCTGTTTAAGTAGTTGAAGTAGGAAGTCTAGGGTGATTGACTACCCACTGAAGGACTCAACCTACGCGTAGGATAAGGCAGCCTTAAGTCAAACCAAACCTGACTTAGTGCAAGTGATAGATGACCGTCAGTATAAGTACTGCCGAAATGCTTTGGCCAAAGTAGTGTAGTATACCTAACGTCCACTTAGACTGTGAGACGAATTACACTGTCAGTTCACAGTAATCCAGGTTACATGCTAGATTGAGATTGTGAGGACACAAGGATTTAGTTATGTAGGATTACACACTATGCTCAGTTGGTCATACAGAACCGGTTACCCAACCAATCTCCTCGAAGAAGGGAGGGCCGTCTACTTAACAGTAAACGTGCGGGGGACCGCAATATAAGTCCGTGGTTGGTGGAAAAGCACCTGAGTGATGTTTCCCCTCCACCTTAAGACTTCTGATGAACCAAGGTTTGAAAGGGAAGATCCTGGACAGTCTTATTCCTATTTGCTCAAAAGCTTCCGAGCTATGTTTGAAACTTGTAAGATTCTTACCTTGCTTGTTATTTTGAAGAAAAGAAATCATGAAAGCGTACTCTGTTATTTACTTGGAAAATAGAACAATGATGTATCATGTCTTTTATTTCTTTATGATGAAATGTTCAATTAGAATGAAAAGAAAAGTTATTTACTTTGTCATTTAATTGTATTTCCTTGTATCTTATTAGTGAAATTAGAAAATTTTTTGTTTACCCGGTTTTGGGGTTGTTACATTTCCTAACCTCGATCTCATCCACTGCACTGGCCCAAAAGTCTTCGATCTGTGCCTTGTGCCTAAACTCCTCTGATAATATCCATCTGATGTTCCTGTGGGGATCGTAATGATGCCTGCTGGTATGGTAGGAAAGATGGAAGAATTGGAGCTCATTCTCTGCCTCCCTAGCTGCTTGCAATGATGGGCAGATTTCATCTGAATTCCCCATGGTAATTGGGAATCTGAGTCTACCTTTCTTCTTCTTCTTCTGAATCTTATCGTAGGCAATAAGTTGCCTAGATACTGCCAGCATCGCTATCCTGTTGGTGGGATACTGAGGCAATCTATAAGGATAGGAAGAGAATCCTTGCAGTCTTATGTAGGTGAACTTTGGAAATTGGATAAACCAACATCCGAATTTCTCGATCATTTCCTGCGCTTCCCTGGATATTCTGTGATGGGTTCTTTGCTGCAAGGTCCTCGTGATATGCATTGTGAAGGCGTCATTGACCCTTTTGTAGTTAGTTGTGCTTGTCAAATGCAACTGTGGACAAGCCTCATGTATTTTAAATTGATGGGAACCACATCCAATTGGTTCCTTGTAGGAGATCCCTCTATACTTTGTCATGCGAGCCAACATATAGACAAGGTAAGAGCTCATATAAAATTTTTTCGTTCTCCTCACACCACAAAGCTGCTCATGAATGCAGTCACTGATCAACAGTGCCCAGTCCATGTGATCTTTGCCTTCCAGTACCAAGTTGATAAAGTAGAACATCCAAGGTTCGAAGATGAACGCTTGGGGGCACCCTCCAACTCTGCTCAACATCATAATGAGATCACCAAACTCCTGTCTCAAGTCCTCCGAAATTATCTGTTTGGGTAGTTTTGTACGAGTTGGCTTGGGCTTGATCATCCACCTGGTGTTTATCAAATCAGCACATCGGTCAGTTGTGGATGAATACATTCTTTTAGCCCTTTCTTTTGTCTTGTAGATCATCTTCTCATGCACTGGAATCCCAAATGCCTCCTCGATTGCTTCAAGTGTAAGGTTGGCCAATATCTTGCCATTCGGCGAAGTGATCGTTCTTTGCTCTGTGTTGTAGTGGTGCGCGCATTCCATGATGAGCTCTGGACATCGGATAGCTGGCGGGAAACTGGCAGCGGCATACAATCCACTCCTGACAATACTGTGCGAAGTCACCGACGGGTGATGGCCTCCAGTCCCCATTATCCTCCTTCTGAATGCCTCCAGGTTGAACGAGCCTAAATTTGTGTCAGCCAGCTTGCCCAACTTTGATGAGAATTTTGACTCTGGCAGGAAGGACTTGCTTAATTTCTTGATCACTGCTTGTCTGGATTCGGTGTGGTTGTTCCTGCCTGCAGCTCTTCTGCTTGATTTGGCCATTCTGCAAAAAGGCAAGATAGTTAGAAAACAAGATTTTAAAATAATAAATAATCACTGTTGAGGGTGTCAGCAAATTTTCAAATAAAAAAGCTGCAACACTTCTGCCATTTCCAACTGCAAACCTCAACTGTCTTGTTCACTTCAACTGTGAAATTTCTATATTTGCAGCAGCTCTTGAGACCTCTCTCAAATTCGTACTTATCCTCTAGAAAAAAAAAAAAAAACATACTTTCAGCAACTTGTAAATGTCTTCACAAATTCGAACTTTCAGCAAATGCAGCCCTTTCAACTTCAGATTTCTCAGCAACTTGGGACCTCCTCCTCACAAATTCGCACCTCTCAGCAACTGTAGTCTCAGCAAGCTAAATCGTACCTTTCACTTTCAGCCACTGGAAACTAGGAAGTTCGCACCTCTTCAGCAACTTGAGTCTTCTTCAGCAAAAACGTATTTCAGCAGCTTCACACTTCACAAATTCGAACTCCTCCAGTAGCTTGAGAATATTTTACTTCTCTGCAAACTCGTATCTCAGCTTCAGCAAATGCTCTGTATTCAACAACTTGTGAGGAGAATGAAGAGGACTCAGAATATTATAGCCAGGTCGAATTCCAGCAGAGGCTATACTTAGCATTTTTTTTTTGAATTCCACTTTCCCTCTATTTTCCAGTCGTAACACTTGTCATCTGAGGCATCAGAATCTCAAACTTCTAGAATTATGAATTCATCATCTCTGCACAGACCTACCTCATTTCATTTGATTCTTTTAAAATATTCAATCACTCACTCCTTGGATAATTTCAAATTCATTTGGCTAAGGCATTTAATCTCACCTTCGCTTTGGCAAAATTATTCAATTCAAACTTCTAGCGAAATACTTCTCATTCATTTTATTTGTTTGCCTTAAAGAAATTCTTTAACTTTGCCTTAGGAATTTTATCAAAATAGGCACTGGGCAAAATATCCACCAAAATGATATGGACACCGCGTGGAGTAAGTTTGAATCATCTCTGGATTGCAAACTTTCAATACCCAGAAGAAAAATCTTTCTAGAATCCATTATTTTCATGTGTATTCGGATGAAGGGGTACTTTTAATTTTTATTATTTAAAAATAATAAAATGGTTAAGGTTTATTTTTCTTTACCTTGGATGTCTTCCACTCCTGCAATCTCAAGTTTCTCTGCCTCGGTATTATTCTTTGATTTTCCCTCGGAAGAATTTTCTCTCCGAAGACTCTTTTACTCTGGAAATTTTAGCATTACCTGTAGGCGTATTTTCATTTTCTCTTAGAAAATGCCTTAGGAATTTATTTTAAAATTTAAATTTTATCATCTTACCCTCTGAAGGGCGCATTTAGCATGCCATGTTTCCATTCCATTCCTTAGGCAATTTCACGCCTAGACTTTCTTCATCACACTTAGCAATTTCTAGTTTCTAAGTCCTTGGGCGCATTTCACATGGTGGGGAGGAAAATTACTCAACCCTTAGCCTTTTAAAAATCACGCCACCCTTAGTATTACCTTTACCTTTGGCGCATTTAGCATGTCATGGGGAAACTTGGAGCGCATTTCACCATGTGTGAGGGATTTACTCAAGTCAAGCGCATTTTACCCATCACCTTTCACGTTTTATCTTTCACCTTGCCATCTTGGGCGCATATGCTATGGGGAAGAGGAGCTTGAGGGCGCAAATGAAGGGGAGTGAAGGAAATTCCACGCCCATGGTGACTCTTCACCTTCCTTAGGCGCATTTAGCCTATGTTGCTTCCATGTTTGGCGCATTTGAAGGTGTTAGAAGGAATTCCGCCCATATCTAGTGGCTCTTCACCTTCCTCAAGCGCATTTAGCCTATGGAGAGGGAAACTTCCTTGCCTTAGGCGCATTTAGCCTATGCAAAAGAAAGCGCCATCATCTAATGACCTTTCATCTTCCTTAGGCGCATTTAGCCCATGCAACTTCCAACCTTGGACGCATTTGAGGGGTCCTCAAGGAATTTTCATGCCTTAGTGAAATTTATCATGCCTTTGCCTCATGTGGGCGCATTTGACCTTTGCTACTTCCATTTTATCCTTGAAGGCGCATTTTAGGGTGTGTGAAGGAAATTCCACATTTAGAACATTTTTCCCTACCTCAGGCGCATTTGATGTATCTTCATGCCATTCATCACTTATAGGTTTTCAGCGCCCTAGCCATGCCTTGGCTTTCTATTTTTAGTAAACTCAGAGAAATTAGGGTTTCATTGCATCTCATCTCGTTCTGAGTTGGAGCTGGCGTGGCTGTGCCTCCACTGACTTTTGTCACCTTGTTCATACCTCTCTGGCACAGTACATACTATTTTTAGCAAACCCTAAAATTGATCAATTTTTGTATCTCTGTTTGCTCTGAAATTCATTTCACCTATTCCTGATGCTGTAAGTGATCTGTTCACACCTGCCTTAGGCACAGTCCTGCTATTTATAGCTGTGCCCTAACTTACTAAAAATAGTAAGTTCTCCGATTTCACTCAAATTTTGCCAGTAGGTTGCTTGGATGATGCTGATATCGGTGGGGTACTTCATTCTGACAATTTCTGGATTTTACCCCCCATAAAAATGGAAACCCTAATTGACTTGCATGTATCCCGAACGGTCTCCATTTGGCTTTGATTTCTATTGTTTGTCACTCTGCTTGCTGGAATGAAGTGGTGGGTAGCCACTGGACTGAAGCTGCTATTTATAGTAAGTGTCCGGAAAGTGGTTCATCGGATGTCGGATGAGTTTGCATGTCACAGTGCCCGTGGGATCTCAAAAAACCTAGAAAAACCCAGAAAACTGGTCAACGTTCCGGCACTGGCTAAAAATAGTAAGTCTCTTAAAACTAACTCATTCCGTTTGCATGTCATACCACTGCGAAGCTCCCGCAAAACCCACATGGAATATCCGGACATGCACTGAAAATCACTGCATGCAAACCCTAAAAATAGCCTCTGAAGGCTGAATTCTGAAAGTCCTCATCTCGGTTTGCATGTTATACCGTTGCGAAGGTTTTGAAAAACTCGGATCCATTCTCCAGTCATGCATTGGAGAATCGTACGTTTGAATCCTGAAAATGGCCTCCGAAGGTTGAACTGCTAAAAATAGCCAGTTGTTTGAATCTATTTAAATTTCACATGTGGGTGCTCTGAAGCTGCCTGAATGTGCTGAAGTAATTAAAATCCCGAAATCCTGAGGAGAAGACCTCAGATTAGGTACTTACTAAAAATAGTAAGTTGTCGGATTTCAGTGGGATCCTGCCTTGAGCTTCCTAATTGCACTGCTGCACTTAGATTTCACCTTGATAACTCAATTTGACCTGAAACAAGCCTAAAGGATGGAAACCCTAATTTCGTAGACTTGGCAATCATTTCAATCTAAGTCAAAAGACGGGACATCCCTGGAAGGACAAAAGATCAGAGATAGAGAGACGCAAAGCCAAAATACCAGAATGGAGCAAAAATTAGGGGGTCCCCATCTTGGATGGGTTGATGTGTGAAAAAGGTCACAACAGGATCCTCCATCACATCCTCAAAATTCCACGAAGATGGTGAATGCTTTTTGTGAAACAAACTAATATAACTGATGACTCCAAGAAAAACTTACAAATGTCACCTCATGAGTCTCCAATTGGTGAACCAAATCAGTTTCCAACTTGCTGCTCCAAGCATTGGTATAGGAGAAAACACAGAGAAGGCCATTGTTAAACATTAGAGAACATCCCATACATGAATTTTGAGTATACTGAGGCAATCCTTTTCTCATTTGAGGCTCAAAATCAGTCTTAATAGTTGACTGGAGGGTTTGGAAATGAAAACACCACTCAATTAACAAGTCTGATTTAGACATTTCGAAATCTGATTCATGAAAAATCAGCTTTCCAAACAATAAGCAGCAGCTGCAATATGAAAAGTCTCCAACAAAACAAGCATATCTGTTCATGAATAAGGCTAGTGACGGCTTAATCAAAAATCTCATTGCCACAAATAAATAATTTCTGATCATGACATCCCTCCAAACCTTCGTTTTATAGAAAGAATTTACCATCCAACTGCTGATTAAGGAGCAACCTCCAACACTCTGGTGAATGAGCATAACACCATGTGTCGATTCCACCCTTTTAAGTTTTTTATTTTTCTCTATTCGATGAAATATGCCAGGATCCCAAGTCATCAGCATTGAAGAACCATTTCTCAGACGAAGAACCGCTCTTAACTAGACCCTCTGATTCAAACGTTCCATCTAAATAGATACTTCTTGAAACTCCAAGAACTATTCAACAAATCTGAATTCAAAACCAAGAGTTGTGAACTGCCGGAGAGATTCAATGAATCCTTCATCAATCTCAATTCTAAAGTCAGTTATTCTCAAGGAAGCTAGAGCAAACATAAAATCAGACATAAATCTAACCAACAACCTCATAAAAAATTGGATAAATTCTTCATCAGAATGCCAAACATTCTTTGTTGTTGTTCAAGAAGAATTTCTTCATCCCTTCTAGTTTCTGGACTCTCCATTTCCTGCAAAAAGGATGAGCTAGGAACGGAAATGGATTCATCTTCATGCATCAATTCTTCAATGCTAGAATGTCTTCTTCCACCAATAGTACTTGAAGAATTTCCCTCATCATTTTTATAGAGAGGATTTTCATAAATCCGACTAGCATCTTCTTCATACAAAGGATTATTAAAGCCCTGAAAAACTTGTTGATGAGAATTTGAATGCTCCTGTCTTTCAGGACAACGTTCCAAGTCAAATGTTTCTTGTATGAGATCAAGCTCATCAAGAATTTTTTGAATCTCTTCAGCTCTCCCTTTGTTTTCTTCCTCCCATGAACATTGAGCAGCAAAAATTTGATTCTCTGCTTCTATTAAAGCCTCATGCAGTTCTTGCATCTTGGCTTTAGTTTGCTCATTCCATTCCAACGCCTTGTCTGCAATTTTGACCACTTCGTCTTTATCACGAATGATAAGCACAAGACTTGACTTGAATTCTTGCAAGGCATTTTTAATTGACTTCATATCAGCAATAGAAATATAACATACATCAAGGCTTCTAGGCACTTCATTAATCAGATCTTCTATTTGCCGATGAATATCATCAAGTTTGGATAAAACTTGAACTTCTTTTTCAGCTGTTATAGAACTTGAGCTGCACACTTCATGAATTGGTTGAGATGGGGTTGTGCTACTTTGGTGTACAAAGATGTCAAAAATCCTTTTAGATGAACTCCTCAAATTTTCACGTATTTGTTGTACACTTTTCATCATCTCATCAATGGTATCTCCCAATTCATTAGCTTTCTGTCTCAGCTTGGCTTCTAGCAAATAAAATTTTATTTTTTGCTCACTAGAAACCGTTTCCTCCATGTTTTCTTCAACACAAGATTCAACGTTTGTGAAGGATGGATTTTCCTCTTCTACATTCTCGATTTTCTCTTTTTGTTCTAACCAGAATCTTTGAATTTCGAAGGTGTAGAAGGAATTCATCAGTTGATAGGATATCATCAATTGAAGACGTTTTTTCAGTCTCAAGAAATTCCTTCTTTGTATCTACATCTTGAGTCTCCTTAACTTTTGTTTCCACAACACTTTCTTCATTAGAATGCTTGACTTCTTCATGCGCCTGTAAAACTGTTGTGGTCTTACTACATTCCCCTAAAGAATGCATAGACACTTCTTGTGTCTCCAAAGTAGATGTTGTCTTTATGCATTCTTCCGTAGAATGCATGGACCAATGTATTTCGGTAGATACCCCCTGAACATTCGCTACAAAATCAAAGGGATTCCAACTTTCATTTCTTTCTTCAGCATTAAAATTCGCTTCTTTGTTCTCCACAGTCTTCTTCAAAATAGGCTTTAACTTTTCTTCACATAGATGAAACAATCCTTTGGTCAAAATTTCAGTAGTAGGAGAAATCTGCTCTTCTTGCTCATATGCGTCCAAGAGAAGAGATTGGACAATCTGAGGAATGAATTCCATTTCATTAATTGTCAAAACAAGGAAATTTCTAACAGCAGTAACTACATCCTCCCCTTGCTCACTCTAAGTTGAATTTAAAAGATAATGGAACAATTGATAAATCTGATTTTGCATGTTCAAATCTATTAACAACAAACTTGTTTTGAGCATGGAAAATATCTTCAAAATGGTAGCTCTTCTTAGAAAAAGACTGCTACTCATTTCATTTAGATCCTGGAAACTTTCAACAATCAAATGCAACACTTTCTTCATGGTACCATCATCATAAGGCATTGTAGGTGCTAGGATTCTCATCATTTCACTAAGGCAAGAAGTGACCAGCAGATTGACTTCTTCATCAGGATGCATTAATGATTAACCAATATGGTTGATTCATGGAGATCATTGCAGGAGTTAATGCTCTTTTAATCAAATCAGAAGGTGACTGGTTCACTTGATTCAAACATTTTTCCAACATATGAAGGACATTTGCTTCCTCTTCCACTGACATACATTCTTCATCGAACCTCTTTCCAACTGTGTAAAGTGATTTTGCCAAACTCATCTCTTCATTCAAAGCCATGACTTAAACTGCCAAGATAAGGTTTTTTATAACCCCTAAACAAGTGTCAACTTCAAAAACTTATGAAGCTGAAACAAAACTTTGTTTCCTCTAATATAGCAACATAATTCTCTGTCACTCATTTGTCTCTGAAGCGTGAACTCACAAGATGACAGGAAAATAGGCTATGATACCATTGAAATATACCCCCTTAATTTTTTCTTGATTTTAACACAACAAACCAACATCAAGCCACTAATTAGCGTTAGCTCCAAATACAAATCAGCTTGTAAAGTAACCCCCACCAAGAATGTTCACCAAGATCCCAGGGATGGGCGAGGTGATAGCATATGGTTTGGGGATCGTTAGGAATAATCTAAATTGAAAAGTACATTTATTTGCTAAAGCAGGCATCCACAACGTAGTGGAGATACTCCACTTATTCAGTGGGTGAGATTATACAAATTTAAAAGTGGCAAGCCAGCCATAAAATCCTCTCTTTCACTTATTTACATGGGGGGAATATAGTCCTCACAACCACTTATTTTTGTGGCGGGAATACAACAATAATGAAAGATGATTTATTGAACTCAACCACTCAATTGTGGGAGTATAAAATAAACTAATTGCAGAAATTAAACAAATAGCTGTTAGTACTACTAATCAACTTTACAAACAATGAATTACAGCTGCAGACAATAGAGATATGCTTTCAAAACCACTGAAAGTTAAGAGTAATAATTCTCTAACAATTACAGTGTTACAATGATATAGAAATGAAACACGAACCAATAGTATGATGAAATTATGCAAATCTGATCAGAAACAACATTAACAGAAAATCAGACCAGCAACATTAATACTCACTTAAATGGACGTATCTCCTCTGAATCAGCTCGAAAATCTTTCAAACCATAGCCAAATCACAACTAAGATCTAGGTGTCCAATCCACAAGGAGAAATTGAGCCAAAAACAACATAAACAAAAGGCACGATTCCCAATGCAAGCTCCAAGAGATGGTACGGCCTCCAGGAAGGGTTGACCTTCTCTTAAAAATTCAAAACTCAATATTAAAATCTGAAAACTTCCAAAAAGGGGCACCCTCTACAGTAGAACAGCATGAGCAAACACCCAGAATGGAATTAAATTTGATGGCAAAGCTACGAACAAAAATTCTCTTCAGCCATGTAAAAACCAACAACATAGAAACAGACTATACATTAGCAACCTGTTCGAAAACATCAGAAATGAAGCTCTATTTGCACCTCTGTGTGAAGTACAATCACATATAACCACCTAGGAAGCCATAGTTTCAGGCCCGAAGGATAGATTGAATTCTCTAAGCTTCCCCTTAGCCAGGTTCTGGATTCAGTCCAACAACATAACTTTACTTTCAAAATCATAACATCAGAATCAACGAGCAAAGGCACCAATATATAAGCTTCAATTGGCAAATGAAGCAATCTGTAACTCCCAACAAGAAATTGTTCCAATTCCTCCAAGGGACGCCACCTCTTAACAATCACTTTATTTTGAATTTATTGAAATATTATTCATCTCCCTTTTTGGCGTCCAACTTTAAGTTGCACAATAAACATTTAAAATAAAAATTAAATGCTCAAATAGTCAACCCTTTTATGTCCCCTCTTTTAAAACAACTTGAAGTCATCAAGCCTAGGCGTGGGGTACAACTTCAAGACATGAAAAATGACTAAGTCTGGGACTCAGTCCAAGGAGGGATAGAAGCCAAAACCAAAACCAACGCTCAAATTGATTCTCCCAGAAATAGAATGATGACCTGAGTAGAACTACTGATGATGCCTCTGCCAAAATTAGACTTACTAAAAATAGCCAATGCCAAAAATAGTAAGTTAACTTCAAATCCATCAGAAAACCAAAGTAACCAGCCACACTGAACTGCAAATGATTGAGCTACTGCTAGAATGATATTGCTATAAATTGACTTACCAAAAATAACAAACTGCTATAAATAGTAAGTTTACAAAAACATCAATTGGACACCAATTGAGCAATAAATATGACTTACTCTAAATAGTAAGTGTTTCCAAAAACCTTTTGGGCACAAACCGGGAAGCCAACATGACTTGCTATAAATAGTAAGTGCCTGGAAAGGTTGTTAGATGGAGATGCATGATACACCATTCCGAAGCTCTCTGAAAACCCATAAAACTCCACCAGACATGCATAAAAAAATCTCGTATACAAACCCTCAAAACTGCATCTAATACCTCCTAAAAAATTAGGAAACCCTAATTTTCAATTCTGCTTAGCCTATGAGTTTCCGGAAATAGGCTAAATCCTCAAGAAAAGCGTAGGGCTAAAATGGGGACATTACAGACTATAACAACTTGTCCAACTTTATCAACAAACTCATCCCAATTATTCACTCGGACGCGAATTACCTAAAAACCCGTTCACCCTGACTCTTGACACCCGGTACACTTGATCATGAATTAATTTTCAAGATTTTCAACTTCCCATGCATTTTCCCTAAGGCCGCTAGCTAATTGGCATCTACCTTAAGCAATAATTTTCAACTTGGGTCCCCATGCCTTACATTCTTGGGGCATGTTGTGAGACCACACAACAACTTGCAACCAACAAAACCAAATTAAAAAAATAAATCTTGAGAATTGACCACCCACAGTAAATCATAACTTATACATATTTTCCACAATAACCCCTTGCCTTTACTTGAATTCTAGCATAAGGACCATAAAATTTTACCTAAAAGTACTAGTTTGTGTATTGATTTACTACCATCTTCGTGACTTGACGAAAATGACTAGTCCATTTACATTGAGCTACCTAATTTGATAATCCTTCATAGTCAACTTGGGTATTGCCTTGCTACCATTCAAACATCCATAGCCCTGACATGGTTATCTCTGTAATTTTCCCAAACATAGCTCTACTCCTAGTCAGGTGTCTATAGCCCCGGTAGAGATATTTCGATAGCTTAAAGAGTTGAATTTTCTATTTTAATATTTTTTTAATATTTATTTTTCATTTTTTCATTTGATATTTCATTATAAGCTCTTTTGCTTCAACTTGCAAGCAATGAAGACCACTATTAGGTTGGGAATTACAGTGGTAGCAAAGGTTACTTTTTGATTTTTCACTCAGTGTAAATATCCTTCATTTTCACCAATTCCCAAAAGATTTACTTAGTGAATTTCCTATATGTGAGACTCTCCAGCGAAATTTTACCACCCTTATGGTAGAATCCGACTAGTTGCAATTCGTTATCTGATGAAAAATAACACAAGTTAAAATTTAGTTGCAAGTTATCGAATCACCTGATTACTTCTAAATTTAAAAACATTGGTTGCCACCCATCCATTTTTGTTAATCCATGTCAACCCACTAAATTGAACTTTGTCAACAACTTCAAATTTGGCGGCTTTGCATTCACATCAATGCACCGGGCTTGTCATAATGATGCCTTAACCCAACCATCATGCTCTTCACTTAATTCACATGCCTAATTACGCACGTATTAATTTTCCTCAAGTTTCTCAACATTTCGGTGTGTGCCAACTCACTGATCCATCTTTCCTTCTAAACTGTACACTTGGACAATTTTATAATTAATACGGCCCAATCGAATGAACTAAAATGACCACCATTTAATTTTTTAATCTTGCATTCGCTTGGCTCATGATCTTTGTACATGCCATCCTTGAACCATTGCGTACCAACTTCGCGAGAATTTATTTGATTTAACTTTTAATTTTGAGAAAAGTGTACTTTCGCCACCTCAACTTGCATTCCCAAGATTTTCACTTCAAGGCAACCATGCACTGCAAATTTCTCACGACTTTCTATAAATACGACACTCTCCTCCAAATTTTGCACTTCTATCTTCATTTTTCAATTTCCTCTTTGCCTTTGTTCTTTCCTACAAACTATGGATACCCCCATCTGTCTTACCAGCATTTATCACCAGACGGGATTCTTCGGCCGAATTACAAGCCAGCGGCTCGGAAAAGTGTTTTTCCTAAGGACATCTGCTACCAAGGCCTTTCTACGTTTGGTTCTTGGGGAAACCTTTATGAATGTTGGGTCCTATTACAAGGTGAATTCGGACTTGGCTTCGCGGTTCGTCGCTTCCCTATTGGATCTCAGACTCTTTGTAGCCGAAGTTCGTTCTGCTGTTGTGATGATAATACGACCAGACTACTTGGGGAATTTGGACACCATTATGTTTGTTGCTCAACTGTTGGTGGGAATTCTAGCTGTCAAGGACATTCCACGATTTTTAAACCAAGGAGAGATAGTTCCCCTTTTGCCCTTTCTCATTGCACTGCACACCCCTTACCTTGACGAGCACAGGGACAATGCTTACCTAGGGTACATGTTTCTTCGGGACAAGGCGCAACAAATTGACTAACCAGGAAGCATGTCCATTGTTTTCAGCGTAGTTTATTGAACAACTAGCCTCCTTTTTGCTTTTTGATATCAACTTGTAACAATAATTTTGTATTTCCATGTACATACGAGGTTATTACTATATAATATAATGGAAATTTTGCCTTTCTATAAAAAAACTTCGCTTTTTGCTTCTTCATGTGTGCATTTGCTTCAAATGGTTTTGCATTTTCCACTTTTCAATGGAATGGTTTTTTACAATTTGTTGTACCCCAAATTAAAATTTTCGCTACACTTAGGCATTTTGAAGAAATGAGTCCAAATATTGTTAAATCTGTCAAAAATGTCAAAATTGGGATTTGCATGTCTTGCATGGGGGTCAAAAACTTGAAATTTTGAAAATCTGACAATCTGGGTCAGTTTAGAAGGATCAAATCAACAAAACGTAGATTTCTGTTTTTCAACCCTAAATTTTAGGAAAAATTCTATTTTTAGCAGTTTTCTAAAAATAGAAGCTTTTTCTAAGTTTTTTGGGTTTCTCAAGAAATGGATACTGGCAAAATTTTCTAAAAATAGAAAGTTTGGCTTCTAGGGTTAAAACTAATTTTGATTGGCTTAAAATACTTCCTCATCAGGCTGGTGCAGTCAGAATCTCAAAAAGATCCATTTTACCCTACTGGGTCTATTCTGCTTTTTCATAAGCTTTTTTCTTGGAGAACCAAGGTCATCAATGGAGGTTAGTCGGCTGTCAGGTGTCAGAATTAGACGTCCAAGCATCAAACAGAAGCTGTCAACGATGAACGTGCACGAAAAACGGAGAAAGGAGAGAATAATTTGAAAAAGTTGAAAAATGCTAAAATTTGGCTAACTTTGGTGAATCCAGGCGCCTCCAGTCAAGAAGGGCGCCCATACTCCCATGGCTTAGAAATTTTCGCATCCAGCAGTCGAGGCCAAGGAAACACGTCAAATGAGGAAAGAAACTTGAAAATTTCAGAATTTTTTCTAAGTCTGCTAGCCATGGGCACCCCTAAAGAGAATAGGTGCCCAATTTTTCAAGGAACCAGATGATGGAATCAAAGTCGGAGCTCCCAAGCAATGTTGTTCAGATTCATCCCAGCTCTGTAGAGAGTCCGACAGTACAGTCATCCGATCATACAATCATCCAGAATCCGAGATTGAACAGAGGAGTTTCAAGCTGGAGACATAATGCAACTCTGAAGGTAAAAAAACAAATAAATTGGTTAAGTCTGATGAACATGGGTGCCCCTTGAGAAGAAGGGCGCCCAAGATTTTAAGAGGTTTAATGATGAAATTTGCAGAAGATGCCTCTAACGTAGCTCCATTAGACTTAATCAAGATGTCCAACGCAATCATCAACACGTCTGTCAGAGCAGACAGTCATTAGATGTCGCAGGCTGAATAGGAGGGAAAAATGAATGAAACGACAGAAGTCGAAAGCAACAGTGAAAAAATCAAAATAAAAACTAACTTTGGAGAAAATGGGCGCCTCCAGTCAAGAAGGGCGCCTAGGGTTCAGAGGTGCCAAATGTCAGTTTTCGGAGATGCAGTGTCCATGTCTCCCTTCTAGAATCTTCCTAGCTATCTAGTGAATCTGTTAGCCAATCGATCTAATCAATACAACGCTCAGAATCATGAATTCATCTGAAGGTCAGAACACAAGCAAAAATTTAAAGATCATTAACACTGGAGAAAGTGGGCGCCCCTGGAGGAGAGAGGCAACTGACTTTTTGAAGGGTCAAACGAAGTTTTCGTTAGAAGATGTCTCCAGAACAATGTCGTCAGATTTGATCAGGCTCCGTGATGAATCATTCAGCTCGTTCGTCGGATCAATTTGGAGGCCGAAAATCAGAATCAAACTAGGGTTGAAAATTGAGTGAAAGTTGAAAATGATGAAAAAATGGTTAAGTCTAAGTGAAATAATCGCCTCTAGCCAAGAAGGGCGCCCAACTTTTAATGCCTTAGTGAAATTTTTGGAAATTTGAAAAATTGAAGATGAAGTGAAACGTCTAAGTTCATTGCACAATCTTGAATTAGGGTTTTGAAGAATTAGGGCAAAAGAAAGTTGTTTTCTCAAGGCAAAGCATATTTAAGGCACCTTTGTGTTTCATTATTCATTATTTTCTTGCAGGTGGTCTTCAAGGAGAAACAAAGTAGCAACTTCAAACCCTTATTTTCAAGATTCAAGAATTTAACTTGCTGGTTTTTCAATAAATTTTCAGATCAGCTCTTAAGAAAGCTTGCTTTTTCATATTTTTTCATCCCAGAACATCAAATCTTTGAAAGAGGCCATTGTTTTTTTTTTTTTTTTTTAAATTTATTTATTTATTAGACTGCAGGAATCGGGTAGCGCCATTGTTTTCAACTTTCAGCGAGCTGGTTTATACTAGTTCTATCTTTTGAATAATTTTTGAAGAATTTTCTCAAGGTTGCAGCAGCTGCTTTTTATTTTGCATGACAGAGAAAACTTCAAATTTTACAATTTCTAATCTTCTGGGTCTATCTCAAATCTTCTTTTGGACAAAACGCATATCACAGCTTTTTCAATGAAACTTAAAGTGGTTGCTTTTTCAGTTAGACTTCGAGATTTTCAAGATCTAATCAACTGGGTTCCTCCAGAATGTGCTCATGAACAATACCCAGATGCTAGCTTTTTCTTTTTTTCTTTGGAGAAAATTAGGGTTTGCTGCTTTTTCAGTCTTCACTCCAAATTTTCAAAAACGGACGATCTGGGTTGGCTTGTAACGAAATTCTAATCAAAACTCATATTTCAAAAAGAATTCCAAAAAAAATCATCCGTTTAACGAAGAAAAATCAGCAAGCTAAATTTAGAAATGCACCAAAACTTGTCAAAACCTAGGCATGTTCACAGCCAATCTTCGAGTTTTGCAGAATGGAGTACATCCCTACAAAGTTCAAGACTAAATCAGCACTGTACCATGATTTCATTAAAACAGCTGAGACCGACTTACACCACATCAAGCCAATATTCAACCTGCGTGCTTTGAAAGACGCAAGCTATGTTGTAGTCGAATATCTTGGTCATTTTGGGTTGTTTACAGCCTCAGGCAATGTTGAGAAGGCTTTGAGGAAAAGGACAAGTATTGGGAAAAGTTGTAGAATACTCTTTTGTGGGAGAATCAAGAGAAGTGTCAGTATGCACAAAGTTGCAGAGCCGCCAAGTTATCAATTAGTGAGTCATCTTTTGGGACAGCGATGTTTTTCAAGAATAGAACTCATAAAGAAACTAAAGATGTCAAAGATTCTCTAAGTTTGATTGCATAAGAGGAGAAAATCTTAGAAAAGAAGAATATGGCTATAGATAGTATTGACGCTCCTGATAGAGAGGCAGTTTCCCACTTTTTGGTGGATGTGATAGAGATTTAAAGCAACAATCTTCTAGAAGCTTTTTCCAAGCTTTCTTTCCATTCTTATTTCACGCTTTTTTTCTATTCTTGTCTCAATTCTTATCCATTCTTTGAAGAAGAAGGAAAACAAATGTAATGAGTTGACATTTCCTATTTTACATGCTTTCTTAGGTTTTAGATGTTTTATCTTGTTTTAGGTTTAGAATAAAGCTTGCATGTTGGCAAGTCTTAGTTGTAAAAGCAAGGAGATTTTAGGGTTCCCTACTCCTCTGCTTGTGTATAAATAAGAGCAGTGTTTTCTCAGTTTAGTTTAACTGTGCTTGCGATAACAGAATCGCTGAGCTTATGCTTTCATGTTTGTTATCATTTAGTGTCAGTTCACTTTGTGTAAAAAGCAAGTTTGCATGCCTCCTTAGCTGCAAATCCTTGTTTAGTGCATGTGTTATGTGTCAATTGTAATCTGGTTGATAGCATGTTGCAAATATTTTGCTACAATTGCTGTCTCGGAATTGTAATCTTTGTGCGAGAAGTTTGAGTAAATAAAATCCTGAGCGTGCTTTGCTGCCTCGATATAAATATCTCAGATTTTCGTTTATTGTTTTGTGCTAGAAGTGTGAGGAAATAAAATCTTGAAGCTTGCTTTGCTGCCCTTGAAATAAAGTCTCATATTTCCGTTATTTGTGTAATACTTTTATGATCTCCTTTTTCAGCCTGCATTGAAATTTAGTAGATGTATGTTGAGGAAAGTTTATTCAAGTATCTTTGTCAGAAAATCAACCTCGTCCATTTCTAAACTCTCTTGCTCTGCATTTACTTGAGAGGATAGAAACGTTATAGCGTAAGTCAAGTTGTAGTTATCAAGTTTCATTAAAGGGAAAACCTCAGCTGCAACATCTAGTGTTCTATAACTTTGTGTTCTCGCAGCTGAACCAAAAAGATAGGCAAAATTAAGTTTAGTTTACCTTCTTTATGCAACTCAGCAAAAGAGGGAGCTTCCCCTCCTAATTCGAAGAGCAGTTTACTACACATAGCTGTCCGTTTCCAAAACGCATTCCAGAGGTGCAATTTGAAACGCCAACACAATTCAGTTACCATGTGTTTTAATGAAGACAAATTTGTTAATTTCGAGACCTAAACCAGAAAAATAGGGGAAAAACTACCAAAGCCAACTAACCTAACAAAGCAAATTTACCCTAACAAAGCAATTTACCCTAATCTCTATTACTAACTTTGTAATGGTTTTAGTTTGAATTTTAGCAGGCTTATCTTTAAATTTGTTTAAGTAACATTCGGATAACCTACTGTAATTATGAATTACTTGAAATTTTGTGCTTTTAATGAATGAGAATTCAAATTTTAATTAATTTACTAAAGTGACTAAAGTGAAAATTATAAGAAATATTATAAGGTTCACTTTATTATTTGAGCTTAATGAATTTTTAAAAGGAGGGAATTTGAAAAGGCCTTCAGGAAAGTTCTTAGGGTTTAATAAAAGAATATTTTGGAGCTCATTTGTGTTAGTGTTTCTTAGATCAGATTAGATAATCAATTCACAAAAGAAATGCAACACATAAGACAATGAACACAACAAGATACCCTGGGAAAACCCTCCTCTTGAGGGAGAAAAACCCAGCAAATATATCTCTTATATATTGAAGGAATAAGAGCAGAAATCTGCTTGAACTCAGGCCCAACACAATACCGAATTTGATACAATGAATAATAGCACCTCTCCTAGATGCAAAGATACAAATGAATATGTTTCTCCTTGAAATCAGTCTGCTGCTACAAAGTGATGATCTGCTGCTACAAGATGATGATCTGCTGATTAAGTATGAACTTCTTCTAAGACTGCGAATTCTGCTCTGCCAAAAGTGCGAACTTGTTTTTCTTCGAATTGTAGTTTAATGACCAAAAGTAACCTTGTATATATATCTTCTTGGCGCCTCTTCATTTAGGTCGGCCTTTATACAAATAATAATAAATGAATAAATATAACTTAAGTCGGCCAGTCAACAAGTAGATGATATAACTCAAAATAGGGTCGGCCCATGCTCTAGTTGATATTTGATATGAGTCTTAGTGAAGACCGACGCTGTATTAACATCAACACTCCCTCTCAGCTAGGGATGAACTTCCATTTGCACAAGACACATTATGTTAGAATGAAAACAAAATAAAATATCACCTCAACGTGATATTAACCATTATGGCTACTCCCATAGATGGTAAAAACTCATCACGGATTCTCTCACGTGATGTTGTCATGGAGTCACACACATGACATCCACCATAGCTTCTCCCAGAGGGTGGAAACAAGGGCTTTCACCTCAACTCTCTCTCATCAGAGAATTGCATTATCAAGGACTTACACCTCAACTCTCTCTCAGCAGAGAATTGTATTAACAAGGGCTTGCACCTCAACTCTCTCTCAGCAGAGAGTTGCATTCTCAATCAAGGATCACTGATTACTGAGACTCTTTCTCAGTCAAGGCTGCATTCTCCACCATACCAAGTTTCTCTCGGAAGTATACAAACTTCATCCTGGCGAGAGGCTTGGTGAGAATGTCTGCCGTTTGCTCTTCAGTGCTGATATACCTCAACTGTATAGCTTTCCTTTGCACCATATCTCTAATATAGTGGTACTTGATCTCAACATGTTTTGTTCTGTCATGAAACACAAGATTGACAGAAAGCTTCACACAGCTTTGATTATCACAGTGTATGATAGTAGGCTCCATTGATTGACCAAACAATCCTGCAAGGAGCTTACGAAGCCACACTGCCTCACGAGCTGCCACACAAGCTGCAATATACTCTGCTTCAGTTGTACTCAAGGCCACTGAAGACTGTTTCCTGCTACACCAGGAGATCATAGCAGTCCCCAAACTGAAGCAACAACCAGAAGTACTCTTCCGATCTGAGACACATCCTGCCCAATCAGAATCAGTAAAACCATGCAGCTCCAAATCCACATTTGAAGAATATCTCAACCCATATCCAATTGTGCCACATAAATATCTCAGGATATGTTTAGCTGCTACAAGATGTATTTGCTTTGGTTCACACATAAACTGGCTAAGTGCACTCACTGCATAGCAGATATCAGGTCTAGTGTTAACTAGATACATCAATGAACCAATCAACTGTCTATACATCGTAGAATCCACTGGTTCTGAACTAGCTGCAGCTTCTTTCAACTTATCTAAATTAGACTCCATGGGTGTAGACATAGGTTTGCAGTCAAGCATACCAAACCTTTTGAGAATGTCAACAGTATACTTGCCTTGACTTAGAATCATCTCATCTGGCTTTTGCCAAACTTCTAAGCCAAGAAAGTAATGCATAAGACCTAGATTCTTCATCTCAAACTCTGAAGCTAATTCCTTCTTGCATTTTAGTATTAGATGTTCTTCACTAGTAATGATCAAGTCATCAACATATAAAACTAAAATCAATGCTTCACCATTTACTACCTTGAAGTAGAGGTTAGAATCTGCATCATTCTTTGAGAAACCCAGACTTGAAAGGTACTGATCAATTCTTTCATACCAAGCACGAGGAGCTTGTTTAAGACCATACAAGGCCTTCTTCAGCTTGCAGACATGAGATTCTTTCCTATGTACCTCAAATCCTTCTGGTTGCTCAATGTAAACCTCTTCCTTCTATTATGCCATTCAGAAAAGCTGTCTTTACATCCATTTGGTGAATCTTCCATCCTCTAGATGCGGCAATAGCAATGATGGTTCTAACAGACGTGTAACGAGCCACAGGAGCAAAAGTTTCTTCATAGTCAACTCCCTCTTTTTGTGAGAACCCTCTAGCCACAAATCTAGCCTTGTGTTTCTCAATGCTCCCATCAGCTGCATGCTTGATCTTGAAGAGCCACTTAGAAGACACCACAGATTTGTCTTTGGGTCTAGGGACTATATCCCAAACATCGTTCTTAAGTATAGACTGATACTCCTCAATCATGGCATCTTTCCATACTTGTTGACTAGAAGCTTCTTCAACATTTGAAGGCTCTGACTCAATAATCTGACTCATCAAGGCAACATAGCTAGAGAACTTGTGAGGTCTCTTGCTTTCTCTGAAGGCTCCTCTTGGAGCTGCAAACCTTTCTGCTTCCTGCATTGTCCTGCGAGCCCAAAGAGGTCTTTTCTTTCCAATCACAATGTCTAGAGGCCCATCAGTAGGATCCAAAGGCTCAGCTGGATCAATATCTTCTTTAGGTTCTGTATCCTCCTTCAGATTCTCTGGGATATGGTCAACTTCCATATCTTGAGGAGGTTCTTCTTCATCGACCTCCATAGGAGTGCCTTTGGACTTTCTATAAGCAACATCTTCCTCAAATGTGACGTCTCTACTAATCTCAATAGACTTCTGTCCTGGAATGTAGATCCTGTAAGCTTTTGATGTCTCACTGTAGCCTACAAGAATTCCTTTCTTCCCAGAAGGTTCTAGCTTTGTTCTCTTTTCCTTTGGAATATGAACATAGACTGGACAGCCAAAGATCCTCAAATGACTAACTTCAGGCTTCACGCCTGAGAATGCTTCTTCAGGAGTTTTATTCTCTAAGATCCTGTGGGGACTCCTGTTTTGAACATAGACGGCTGTTCTTGATGCTTCAGCCCAAAGAGAGATTTGTAAGTCTTGATCATGGATCATAGCTTTCACTGCTTCCACAATAGACCTATTCTTCCTTTCAGCAATACCATTTTGTTGTGGATTATAGGGAACACTGAACTCCCTCTTAATCCCTGCTTCAATACAAAAGTCTCGAAAAGTGCCAAAAGTGTATTCTCCACCATTATCAGATCTCAATACTTTGATCTTCTTCCCGGACAGATTTTCAATCTGCGCTTTGAATTCTCTGAATCTTACTAATACTTCTTCTGATTCTTTCGATCTCAAGAAATAAATCCAAGTCTTTCTAGAGTAATCATCAATGAAAATAATATAATACAAGAAACCACTAGATGATGCAATAGACATTGGACCACACAAATCAGAATGAATGAGATCAAGAATACATTTAGATCTACTTTCACTGGAATGAAACGTACCTTTTGTGTTCTTGCCTAGGGCACATCCCTTGCATGTACCTTCATGTTCTTGATCGAATTTCGGAAGACCGGTGACCATCTTCTCCATGATAGGTAGAGCACGAAAGTGAATGTGAGCCAATCTTCGATGCCAAAGATCACACATGCTGGTACTGTTATGCACAAGTGCTTGAAGAGGACGAGTGCACAGCGTGTAGAGACATTCATGTCTAACTCCAATCACTTGAGCAGTTTTGAAGCTGGAGTTCTTTGCCCATATAAGAACTTTCCCTTTAGAGAAGGCAACTTGATAACCTTTGTCTTCTAATGCTGAAATTGAAACAAGGTTCCTCTTTATCCCTGGTACGAACAGTACATCATTCAACTCCAAAGAAATTCCAGAATCCAAGTGAAGAGTGGAATTTCCAAACCCTTTTACAGAATATCTAGCATCATCTCCAATAACAACTTGATCACTAGAGTTGCTTTCCATTAAGTTTGAAAGGTGACTTCTGAATCCGGTGATGTGTCTAGAAGCACCACTGTCAATCAACCAAGTGTAAGAGTCAGTAGAAACATTGCTAGACAAGGCTGAATAAAATAGATAATTACTGGAGTCCTTTTGTGGAGTGACTTCTTCAACATCTGCAGTGGCAACTTGAAGCTTAGGTCGTTGAGGGCACACCCTCGCAAAGTGACCATACTTATCACAACGAAAACATTGAATCTTGGACATGTCTCGTTTTCTTTTGAAGGTAGGAGCATCATCATTTCCATCTTCTCGATTCCTTTTGAAGAATCCTTTCTTAAGGCCTTTTCCTTTGTTTGATGAATGAGAGGTAAGAACTTGTAATTCTTCATTCTTTGAGCTTTGACCAATCCCCCTTGCTGTTAGTCTTGACTCTTCTTGAATGCAATCAATCCTCAATCGATCAAACTTAGGAAGTTCGGATCTTGCACTGATTCCTTGGATGAATGCCTCCCATGAAAGCGGAAGACCATTGAGAGCAAGCATAGTCAGTTCTTTATCATCAATCATGTGTCCAATAGTGGAGAGCTGATCTTTTATCTCTGAAATCCTCATGAAGTATGTAATAACAGATTCTCCTTTCTCCATTTTCACATGATGAAGTTGTTGCTTCAGAGCAAGGGCACGACTGGTGTTGTTGATTTCGTACATCTCTTCCAAGGTTGTAAACATCTCTCTTGCTGTATCCAACTTGAAGATAATTGGTAGAATATGATCTTTGACGGAATCAACCAATGCTTTCTTTGCCCTAGTGTCTTTCTTCCTCCATTGCAGCTTCTCTTCTTCCCCCTTAGGTTCGGGAACTTTTGTTTTCACAAACTCAGCCAAATCATTCTCTTCCAAGGTTAGCATGAACCTGAATCTCCATGATATGTAGTTCGAGATCCCTTCGAGTCTATCCTCGATTTTCAGACCGTTCACCATCTTGAGAAATTTGGAAGATAGACTGAAAAAAAATAAGTGTTGCGAACTAAATCTGATCACGATCTTTTTCACACCCGCTCTGATACCATGTTAGTGTTTCTTAGATCAGATTAGATAATCAATTCACAAAAGAAATGCAACACATAAGACAATGAACACAACAAGATACCCTGGGAAAACCCTCCTCTTGAGGGAGAAAAACCCAGCAAATATATCTCTTATATATTGAAGGAATAAGAGCAGAAATCTGCTTGAACTCAGGCCCAACACAATACCGAATTTGATACAATGAATAATAGCACCTCTCCTAGATGCAAAGATACAAATGAATATGTTTCTCCTTGAAATCAGTCTGCTGCTACAAAGTGATGATCTGCTGCTACAAGATGATGATCTGCTGATTAAGTATGAACTTCTTCTAAGATTGCGAATTCTGCTCTGCCAAAAGTGCGAACTTGTTTTTCTTCGAATTGTAGTTTAATGACCAAAAGTAACCTTGTATATATATCTTCTTGGCGCCTCTTCATTTAGGTCGGCCTTTATACAAATAATAATAAATGAATAAATATAACTTAAGTCGGCCAGTCAACAAGTAGATGATATAACTCAAAATGGGGTCGGCCCATGCTCTAGTTGATATTTGATATGAGTCTTAGTGAAGACCGACGCTGTATTAACATCAACAATTTGGGATATGTTGGATTTTATTTTCTTTTATAATTTGAGAGCTTCTTGTGGAGCAAACCCTAGGACGGAAACCCCAAGGAAATTGGTTTTGGTAGTGAAAGGCCTAGCCTAGCTGGTTGTAGGTGGAGTCACACAAATTTTGCATTTGTTTATCGATTGAAGGTTTACAAATTTGCAAATTCTTGTTCCAAGGAAAACTTTAGAGTTTAGGAGATTTTGCAATGTGAAGCATAGGATGGACTGAATAAATTATTGTAGTTGTTGCTATTTGTTCCAGCTGTGCCTTTCTTATGTGAAGCCATACTTCATTTTGAGGCGTCCTCACAATTCATTGGTAGGAAGGTTGACTCATTTTCATATACTCTAGGCCTTGGGTTATTTTGAATTTAAGGTACCAGCAAGTTTAAGGGAAGTGATTTCATTGGGTGTCATTCCTCTTCCCATTCGTGGCTCCTCTCACTAGCAATTCCGATGGAAAAGAAGCTGACAGGGAAGTAAAGACAAATGAATGGGCACAAACTTTCATACTGCTAGCGCAAGGCATTTTCTTGGGTGGCATAAGGAAACCAAGCTGGCCGATAAACATTTAGGTGCAGCGATTGGTATATTGGGATGTGAGGATATTTTAATATCCTATAGCTGGCATAATACAGTTCGCTGGCAATAAACAGTTCCATGTGGGGCGTAAGGCATAATATTAGCAGATTCACTGTCTGTTGATTAAAAATATTTGAAGGAAAGCTTATTCCCAGGCGATAGACCAAATGATGTTGTTGGGCGTTCAACTACGCACAATTATTACCTTAATGTGGGCTTAGATAGTGGAAGTATTTGGAGAGGCATAGAGATTGCAACATATCATCAGACTGGGCGATTTGCTAAAAAAAGGTCAGAAATTGTATGTTTCATCTTTGAACTCTGCTGTTACAACAGCAAGCTTAATTGCACATAAATTTCATTATTTTAGTGTTTAATTGTTATACTCAAGTTTCATTTTGCATGTTGAGTTTATCAATCTCAATTAATATAATCACTGCAGAAACGAATTTCATGAACAATCAAAATACACCCAACTGTTTGTAAAAATGTTTACTCTTTGAACTTCCAAGTAAAGTGGGAAAAAATTCGGGAATATCTTGCCAAGGAGCTTTACACCAATGGTGATTCAGTGATAGGATATATTCAAAATGGATTAGTTTGTGCTGGAAAGGTAAATACATTCAATGATTTTGCATGTTAATGGAATCAAAAAATTGTAGAAGAGCAAAAATTTGAAGAGAGGAGAGTCCAAGAAGAGCATTTGTGGGCAAAGTCATCATTGGGATTCTATTTTCAGGAAGCTGCATGTGTTCCTTCATTGGAAACTCAAGAAAAAGTGTTAGATTTCCCATCCGCCTCTCAAGGTTTGCCTATTTTCTACAAAGAACAAGCTTTTGTGCTAGAAGAAATTGCAATTCATTTGTATGTTGAAGAAGACAAAGCTTCCCTAGCATCCATGTAGTGAAGCAATGATTCAATTGTTTCCGTTGAGCAAGAGGACAATGATTGTGTTGAAGATGAACCAACATTTGAGGAATTCTTCTTTGCCTTTGAGGGATTATTTGAAGAATCTATGTGAGACAAAATTGGTCAATTAGGAGTTAAGCATTTGATAGTAGTCAATGCACTAATGCTAGGTTTAGATATGCTTGAAGATGGTAATAGGGAAAATCATGGCGAAGAGTCTAATTCTCTCGCTCTCTTTCAAGGACATTGTTTAAAGCTGATTGCACTAATAAAGTTGAAGAGACTCAATTTGTGCAATGCCCACCTCCATGGAATGATGATTGGCAAAGTTTGGCACCAAATGATGATGTTTCCATTCAACATGTATATTTTGATAATGATCTAATGCTTGAAGATTCAGACTTGGAAGGATGGGTTGTTAGGTGAAGATTCAAATGATATAGATAGTGAAGAAGTATGGCAAGCACAAGTTCATTATTGGTACCAATTGTGGACTTGGACAGTCAAGGACAAGAGCAAAAGTATTTCTCCAAGATCTTCAACCTTTGTCAAAGGATGTTGCATTAATTGAGTTCAAGGTTGAATTTAGCTAAGAGATGGGAGAGGAGCAAATTAGATATGTAAAGATCATTATTCCCACATATGTACTAGATTTGTAAGACCTTGCTAAATATGTTGAAAATTAGGCACAATGTCTTCACTTGTGTTGTACCCAATTCAAAATTGATTGTGGCACATGAAATATCATCATCATATTGTCATTTGTGTTTTGAATTGTTTGCCAAAGTTGAAAATGCAATTTTTGGTCAAGTCCAAAATGTTGAATTGTTAAATGTTTGTAATTTGTCCATTGAATTTGATTTTAAATATTAATTAATAATTGATAATTTATCATTGATTGCTAGTTAATAATTTTAATTAAAATTGTTGTTTAAAATATTAACTTTTAATTATTTATTAATATTGATTACTTTTTGTTGGTATATTTAAAAACTATTAATTTTTAATACTTATTTTTAATTATTGTAATATTATTAATGTTTAAATTCTAATAATAAAAAAATCAGAAAATTAATAATAATAAATATCAATTATCAATAAATTTTTATTTTTTTAATGAATAGTGTCTATATTAATATTTATAAAATAGTGTTACAAATATTCACAAAAAATAGGGTGGGTGGAAATAGTCACAACCCTAGAGGCCACATGGGGCTATAGCATGGAGCATTAAAATTTAAAACATAAAATTTAGAAACAACAAACATTTACCGCTAAGAAGTGAGAGCAAGAGTACAAGGAGGAGGATCCCGGTCATTTAGTTTTGCCCATACATCGGTCAGGTTTGAAGTGTCCATAGGATGGTCCTGTCCATCATTGTCATCTTTAACATTATCTTCTTAATTATCTTCATTAGACACATGAATATGAGAAATACCATGAGCCAGTTGAGGAAATTTACTACTAGTAATGACATATTTTAAAGGTTAAAAAAGTTAAGAAAATGGATATAAATAAAAGCACAAAAATCAGCACACAATTAAGCCGCGTTTGAAGCTTCAAGGTGGTATACATTGTGCATTACCCCCCTTCCTTTGTTTATATATATTCTTTAAGAGAACTCAGTCCCAAAAGACCTTGTTGTACAGCTGTAGTTTTCTTTAAAATTATTTTCATTTTTAATTTTAAAATAATATTAATTGTTGAACAATAGTCTTGTGTTATTAGTTAATGATTATTATTTAAGATAAAAAATTATGAATAATATATGTAAAAACGAAAACCAACAAAAGAAAATAAAAAAGTGCATGTTGTAGAGGACCTCCCCAATAGTCTTTTATCTCATTATGAGGAGCTTACTCAATAAATGATGTAAATAGATAAACATCATCAAGGCAGAATAAAAGGTATTCAAGTTCAATACATCAAGAAGAGAGTTGGAATTTTAGCGTTTCAAAGGATTTGCCAAGTTTACCAAACTTCATTAACAATGTGCAAATCAACAAAAAAGATGTTTGGTTTTAGAACATTAAGTGAATTTTTAGAGTTTTATCAAAGGGTTTGCCAAATTCTATCATAACAAAGGGAAGTGTCATTGTAAATGTAATCAAATCTTTTATAAATGAGATCCTAAGAAACACTAAGTTTCAACTAAGGTCAGAAACTATGTATAAGAAAATTTCTAAGTGAGAAAAATATTTAAATTCTATGTTCAGATTTTCGATTTCCAGATCTTCAATTTCCAGATTTGAACTTCTTATTAAATGTGCTGATTGCAAAACATTGTCTGATTTCTATGTTTGCATATCGAATGAGGTACCGCCATAAATAAGGGAAGAGTCCGCCCCTAAGAGGCACGCCTCATGAGAGGACGTGTCTCCACGAGTGGAGACACGTCCTTTAGGGTGCGGCCTTGTAACATCTTTGATAACCATTTGTTATGTATACATTAACACGTATACACCCTTCTACATGATGGCGGATGTCTTTAAGAGGATTCCGATTTCAAATAAATGCAGAATATAATATCACGTGTGAGATCGTATTTTATATGTATGTCATGAATTCAATCTGAATGGTTCTTAGAATTTATTGAAATAGAAGACATGATCTTTGATCACTTATGAATGATGATGATGCTTTACAACAATCGTCATTCATATCTGACCGAAGCTGTCATCATTAACACTCCCTCTTAGCTAGGGAAGATATTTCAAATCAAATAAGTTAAGATATCACCTTCACACGTGATATTGGAAATATGATATGTTTTCTCAATGTTGTCAAGTCACATGACATTCTTCATAACACATCTTCATTATTTTAACACTCCCTCTTTACCTAGGAAGGATAACTTCCAAAGTGATATCACCTATCTCGTGATATCAGAAGATATGATATGCATCTGAAAGTGTCAAGTCACATGACATTCTCCATAACATATCTTCATTATGGTATGTGCACTGACATCAAGTCACATGATGTCTACCATAATTCATGGCATATCCACGGATATAAATATCCACCATGATTATCTCTTAAGGATCACAATGACCTTCAGATATCAAGTCTCATGATATCCATCAAGGTGTCCAAGAGATACTATCATGACATGTCCATAGATATCAAGTCACATGATATCTATCATGATAGTTCATCATTGTAGAGTCGTCACTTTACAATGTCAAATACAAGTGTTCATTATTGAAAGATCGTCACCTTTCGATAATGTACACAGGGGGAGTAGGCCCATAAAGTCATGGAGTCACACACATGACAAAAGAGTTTACACATTAAACATCTTTATATATTAGTACAATTTATAAACAATTTGTATTTCAAACATAAATAACAAATTACATTTCAACCATACCAAGTTTCTTCTTGAAGTGCTCTACCTTGATCCGGGAGAGAAGCTTGGTGAGAATGTCTGCAGTTTGATCATTTGTACTAATATACTCCAACTGAATCACTTTCCTTTCCACCATATCTCTTACATAATGATAGGGGATCTCAATGTGCTTAGATCTGTCATTAGAGACAGGATTCACAGAGAGTTTTATACAACTCTGATTATCACAGTGAATAATCGTAGGATTCAAGGGCTCACCAAAGAGTCCCACAAGCAATTTACGAAGCCACACTGCTTCTCTTGCTCCCATTGAGGCTGCAATATATTCCGCTTCCGTTGAGCTCTGTGCAACTAAAGATTGTTTTCTGCAAATCCAGGAGATCAAAGCCGATCCCAAACTGAAGCAGCACCCTGATCTGCTTTTCCCATCAATTACACTTCCAGCCCAATCTGAATCAGAGTACCCATGTAGATATAGTGGATCATTCTTGTAAAGAAGACCATATCCAATAGTGCCTTGAAGATAAAAAAATATGTTTTACAACCATCAAGTGAATTTCCTTGGGTTCACACATGAACTGGCTGAGAACATTTACAGCATAGCAAATATCAGGTCTGGTGTTAACCAGATACATCAAGGATCCAATCATCTGTCTGTAAAGGGTTGGATATGCACATTTGGATTCTGCTGCTGCTTCTTTCCATTTGTGAAGGTTGGTTTCCATAGGTGTAGACATCGGTCTACAGTCCAACATTCCAAATCTTTTCAAAATGTCAATAGTATACTTTCCTTGATTTAGTATAATACCTTCTGATTTCTGCCATACTTCCAAACCGAGGAAGTAGTGTAGAATACCCAAGTCTTTCATGTCAAATTCAAAGATTAGATCTTGTTTCCTTTGAGCAATGAGGTGATCTTCTCCTATTATCAGCAGGTCATCAACATATAAAATAATTATAAGCATATCACCTTTGATTACCTTGAAGTAGAGATTGGATTCAGCATCATTCTTGGAAAATCCTAATCCCAAGAGATAGCTGTCAATTCTTTCATACCAGACCCTGGGAGCCTGTTTAAGTCCATATAGAGCTTTCTTCAGCCTGCACACATGTGAGTTAGATTTATGTATCACAAAACCTTCAGGCTGTTCCAGATAGACTTCCTCCTCAATGGTTCCATTCAGGAAGGCAGTTTTCACATCCATTTGATGGATCTTCCAGCCTTTAGCTGCTGCAATGGCTAATACCGCTCTCACTGATGTATAATGGGCAACAGGTGCAAATGTTTCTTCGTAATCAATGCCTTCCTTTTGAGAAAAACCCCTAGCCGTGAAACGTGCCTTATGTTTTTCTATACTGCCATCAACAACATGCTTGATTTTGAAGAGCCATTTAGAAGAAACAATAGATTTCTCTTTTGGTCTAGGCACTATGTCCCATACATCATTCTTTAGTATGGACTGATATTACTCTGTCACTGCATCCTTCGAGGCTTGATGTCTGAAGGCTTTTGTAACACTGGCAGGTTCAGAGTTTATGATGTTCATTAAGACAACATAGCTAGAGAACCGTTTGGGTCTTTTACTCTCCCTGAATATTCCTTTAGGTACTGCATGATCCTCTGCTTCTTTGATCATCTTCTTTGCCCATAGTGGTCTCTTTCTGCCGATGTCATTTGTGTCCTTATTTGAAGTGGTAGGAGGTTCAAGTGGCATTTCCTTAGGATGCTCCCTCTGAATCTCAGGAGCAGGTTCCATTTCAGGTATTCTAAGGAAATAGGTTTCTGTCTCACTAGTACTTTTGCCCTTTTGAATGGTTTCAATGTTTAAGGTCAACCAACTTGTGAACTCCCTCTTAATTCCAACACTCATGCAAAATTTTAAATTTTAGAGGTGTAGGTTTCTATTATCCGTCTTTAAGGTTTTCTTTTCTTTTCTAAGACACAATCTTTACAAGTTCCTTCATGGGATGTCTTTAGACTTAGGTGCATGTTTTGAAAAGGTACCCTTGTCTTATACCAATAGTTTTGAGTTTTCTTAATAGTTGAGTTTTAGGCCATGCTAGAATTTTCCCATCCATAAGGGTAACTCTATATCCATTTGTCCTTTTTAGAACACAAGGTCTTTAGATTCATGATCTGAATTTGTCTTTCCTACTTTGGCAAAAGATGCTTGTTGTTTAGATCTGTCAAGGCACTTCATTGCATAGTGACCATATTGATCACGTCTAAAGCATTGCACTTGAGAGATGTCTTTCTTTTTAAAAAATTCCTTTCCATTGGAATTTCTCTTTCTTTTAAAAAATCCTCTCTTGTAGGAGTTTTTCTTGTTCTTTTTATTAGACGTTGTGTTGAGTACATGAATGTCTTCATCTATGTTCTTTTGTTTATTTTCTTTAGTGGAGAGTCTTGTTTCCTCTTGAAGGCAGTCAGTTCTTAGCCTATCAAATTTAGGGAGTTTAGATCTCGCACTTACTCCTTGAACAAATGACTCCCATGAATTTGGTAGGCCTCCTAGTGCAATTAGGGTTAACTCTTTGTTGTCAATCTGATATCCAATTGTGGATAATTGATCCCTAAGTTCAATAATCCTCATGAAGTATGAATTAATGGACTCTCCTTTGTTTATTTGAGCATTGTTGATTTGCCGTTTTAATGCTAGAGTCTTATAGGTGTTGTTGATCTCATAAGTACTCTCAAGAGATTTGTACATATGATATGCAGTTTCATGTTTTGCTAAGATAGACACTATATGATCCCTCATTGCATCTACAAGGATTTTCATGGCTCTTTCATTGTTTTCAATCCATTGACTTTTCTCAGGCTCAGCCTCAGATTCCCTTTTATTTTCTCTCACAAGTGAGTCTAGTTTATTCTCTTTTAGGATCATCATGATTCTAAATTTCCATGATGTAAAGTTATCTGCTCCTGCAAGACGATCTTCGAATCTGATCATAGTTGACATTATGAAAATTTTGATGTGAATTCGAATTTAGAAAATACGAATTTCTTGAGCAATCTGATTTTACATTTGATTTGGATTCACACAACGTGGCTCTGATACCATGTAAATGTAATCAAATCTTTCATAAATGAGATCCTAAGAAACACTAAGTTTCAACTAAGGTCAGAAACTATGTATAAGAAAATTTCTAAGTGAGAAAAATATTTAAACTTCTATGTTCAGATTTTCAATTTCCAGATCTTCAATTTCCAGATTTGAACTTCTTATTAAATGTGCTGATTGCAAAACATTGTCCGATTTCTATGTTTGCATATCGAATGAGGTACCGCCATAAATAAGGGAAGAGTTCTCCCCTAAGAGGCACTCCTCATGAGAGGACGTGTCTCCACGAGTGGAGACACGTCCACTTATGAGACACGTCCTTTAGGGTGCGGCCTTGTAACATTTTTGATAACCATTTGTTATGTATACATTAACACGTATACACCCTTCTACATGATGGCGGATGTCTTTAAGAGGATTCCAATTTCAAATAAATGCAGAATATAATATCACGTGTGAGATCGTATTTTATATGTATGCTCATGAATTCAATATGAATGGTTCTTAGAATTTATTGAAATAGAAGAGATGATCTTTGATCACTTATGAATGACGATGATGCTTTACAGCAATCGCCATTCATATTTGACCAAAGCTATCATCATTAACAGTCACCAAATTAGTCATCTATAGTCAAATCAAAGTTTGGTTTGAGAACACCTTGCATGAGCAAAGAGAGTATCGACACCATAATCTAATTGCTAGGGACTAAGAGCCTCCCATACTCATAGCATCATCTGAATTTTTCTATGCTCATTGGTTTCGCTAGTCCATTTACAACATTCTTCAAAGTGTAAACTTTTTCCAGCATCACCCTCACATCCTTTACCATATCACGAACAAAATGGTATTAGACATCAATATCCTTTATCTTCACATGAAAGTTCGGGTTCTTTGCCAAAAATATGGAACTGTGATTGTTGCAATGGACCATAATGGCTCTTGACTCCAACCCAACATCTAAACACAATCTCTTAAGCCAGATGGTTTTCTTACAAGCATGAGTTGCTGCCCTGTACTCTACTTTTGTAGTGGACAAAGCAACCATAGCTTGTTGCTTACTCATCCAACTGATTGCACAACCAAACGTAGTGAAAATGTACACATTGGTGGATCTTTTGTTTCCGACATCTCCAACCCAATATGAATCCACAAATCCACTAATACAAATTGAATGTTTGTCTTCTGTAGGATGACCTTGATAGCACAAGGAATACTCAAAAATACCTAGCAAATACTGGAAGACTTTCATTGCATCCCAATCTATTCATCCAAGATTAGCCATAAATCGGTTAAGAACCATACCATGCATCAAACTGTCAATTGCACTAGCATAAGGTACTTTTCTCATATCCTTCATCTCAACAAGAGAAATTGGACATTGCTAAACAAATAACTTTGCCCCATTGTAATAGGAACACACAATGGCTTGCAAATTCTATGTTCCACGCCCTGTCGGGGACGGGGACGGGGGGACGACGACATACAAAATACATAAGGGGACGGCAAGGGACGCATTTTTGGGGACGTTTCCTAATGGGCAATTTTTAAGGGACAACAGGGGACGACAACATACAAAATACATATATATATGATTTTTTCAAAATTTATTAATATATTAGAGATAGAGAGAGAGAGAGAGAGAGAGAGAGAGAGAGAGAGAGAGAGATGTCAATAAATTAATAATTGATAACAACAATATCAATATGTAAGTAAATCGCGAGAGTAGTACTATAACAACATAAGAAATGTCACTAAAGCATTATAAAATTTATCACAACAGTATTAAACATCAATAACCATGGTCTATCAATATCCAAATGTCTCAAACATGTATCCAAAAGTCTCAAAGTTCAGACATGAAAATCAAAATATTAAATACAACAGTCTATGAAATTAAGCCTCATTTGGGCTATGAATATCCAAAGACTCAAAACTATCTGAGTCACTATCATCCTCTAGCAAGAGTGGATCATCCAATGGTAGCCCAACCAATCCTGGTTGCGTCTCCTCATCAATTTGCCTAACATCCTCAAGATCTACATCCCATCGTGCCATTGGAGTTTGCTGATACTCAGTAGTTTGTCAGTCCTGAAGTCTCAAGGCACTATGAACTGCAACTAATTTCTCAGCTCGTTTTGAAGTAAGCCTGTTTCTCTTAATGGAGTGGATAAGGCCATAGGTGGACCAATTCCTCTCTGCAACAGAGGAACTAGCAATTTGTGAGAGCAAACGAATGTCAAGTTGTTTCAAATCCGGTGTGTCCTTCCCATGGAATTTCCACCATCCAATGGGGTTGTTCTATGCAATGGTGGCCCTATCCGTTCTAGCCTTTGGTTTGCTGAATGTAGGACCTTGAAGATCAAAAAACATAAGCCACTGCTCTCTAAGAATGGTTGCCTGCTCGTTGGCATACATTTTACAAAGGGCTGCTGTAAGCCCCTCTATCACCTCGTCATCCTCAGAAGGAAGCATTCGGCCAGGTCTAGGTACATACCACTTCGGATTAAGAGCATAGGCAAGCATATGAAGAGGGGTATTCATTGTGTTCCACCTCTTTGTCACAATAGGCCTAATATGCTCCTCATAAAAACTCATCTCAGGATCCTTTTTACGAATAGCTTGCTTCATTTGGTCAAGCATGTTATCAAAAGTCTCATATATCTCTCCCAAGCTAGGAGAGTTTGTACCTGCATACCGGATTACCACAACAGCGGGTGATATGAAAGAGAAAATTTACCTACAAAAAAACAAATTAAAAATTAGAATTTTTAAAATACATAGACTAAAGTAAGACAAAGTGTAAGTGTAACAAATTCAAAAACAATTTAAATTTTCAGATTTCTTACTTGATATTGGCCCACCAAGTTTCATTAAGTACTCTATCTCTCACTTCCTTGCCTTCACTTGTCTTCGATAGAGTCCACCTTTTCCATTCTGCACAAACAACCATGGCTTGTAGAGCATCTTGGACCTCCAACATCCTCTCCAACAAAATATAGTAGCTAACATATCTAGTCTCAACTGGTTTGAGGAATTATTTCTTTGAATAAGATCGGAATAGTGCAAGTGAAGTTTGATGGTTACATACAAACATTTGTATGTTTCTAGCCTCTGAAACTGCTGCCTTCACCCAATCTATTTTGCCAATTTCTTTCAAAGCATTATTCAAAGCATGTACGCAACATGGAGTCCAGAAAATATGTGTGTAAGCACTCTCAATCATCAAACCAGCTAGCTTACAAACACGAGCTGAATCTGTCACAACCTGCACAACATTAGAAGGCCCAACCTCCTCTATGACCTCCCTCAAAATGCCAAACTGAAAATCAGCATTCTTAAGCTTCCCAGAACAATCAATAGCTCGAAGAAAGTATGAACCAACAGTGCATGTAACAATAACATTAATAAGTGGCCTATGCCGAATATCACTCCACCCATCCATGACAATGGCACAGCCAATCCTAATCCATGCTTGCCTCATCTCCTCCATCATCATGGTAGCTTTTGAATATTGTTTGTCAAGGAGGGAGGTACGCAATCTATGTTCTCCAAGGGGGGCATAAGAGAATCCAACTGCCAATATTTCTCTCACCATTGTTTTGAAATAAGGTGACCTTGCCAAATGAAATGGAAGAGCATGTGCATAAAAGAATTTGGCCACTGCATCATCAGCTTGCTCATGTTTTTGTACATTCATTAACCCCATGACTGAAGCTTTCTCACTTGCTTTCCTCTTCTCTCTATCACAACTCTCTCCAACTGATACATTGGAAGAGGCTTGCAAATCAACTAATGACTGTTTTTTATTTTGAATGGTAATCATTTGGTCCTCACTTACTCCAACCAACTTTGCAAATAGAAGCTGCTGCTCCAATGTTATTTCCGTACAAACTCTAACACCCTTTCCACAGTCACCCACTAGATGGGCTCTAATCCTAGTATAGCTCCCATGCTAATTGGTTTTACAAACATGACAACCATTTCCTGCTGCCCCCTGAATTTTTTTTTTTGTTGGCGGTCACATTTGTGGCGAACTGATGCAATGATTTCTTCTTGTTGAAAGGGCCTTTTGCAAACCTTTGAAGAGTGGGTATAGGGCATGCAAAATGGTCTGAAGAAGCATGGGTTGGATTTTCAGAGGTAGAAGAAGGGTTTACTGGCATTCCTGTAGCTTCATTTTCACTGTCACTACACTCACTCTCATGGTCACTGCCACTATTGCTGTTGCTGCTCATTTTGGATGCTTTTTTGTTTGTTGAAAGCCTGAAAATTTGTAAAATTGAAACCAAAAAAGGTATTATTAAATTTAAGTAGTAGTATTAAACTTAATAATTTTTAAACCCTTGTATTCTCTTTATTCTGAGCATAAAATTAAAAAGTAGCCATAGGGCTTTTTTAATTTTATGCTCAGAATAATAGAGAATGCAAGGGTTATTAAATTATTATTTTCATTTTTAAAAAAATTGCATTCTCTATTATTATGAGCATAAAATTAAAAAAGCCCTATGGCTACTTTTTAATTTTATGCTCAGAATAACACAAAAATTAGAATGCAAGGGTTTAAAATTTTTATTTAATTTAATTTTTTTGAAAAGATTTAGATTATTGATGAAAAAATTAAAATTGGAAAACAAAATAAATTTTAAGCTTAAAACTAAGCTCATAGCCTCATACCTCAACCTCAATGGTCGCCTATGAATCCTCAACCCTCACCCATCACTGCAAATGTGCACCTTCAACACATATGATAATATCAGAAATATTTAAAAAAAAAACTAGCGTTGCCCCTGTTGTTAGCTGATCGCCTGGCCGCTTGAGAAACAAACCATTGCGTCGCCCCTAGTTTGAGCTTCCCACAGTCGGCTCAGAAAATGTCCGCTCACAATTGCATCTCGCATGCATGCCTTCACCCGTGAGAAATAAAAAACTTAATTCATCGTGTATAGTTAAGAACTTAAGACAAAATTTTAATGTTTTGTCTTCATAAAACATTAGTCCCCCAAAAAAAATATATTTAATTAACCTAGAGAGTTCGTGGTCCCTGCGCAAGAAGGAAAAAGATTAAAAAAACCAAAATTTTTAAAGTTTTTTAATTTTTTAATAGTTTTTGCCTACGAGGGACGGCTAGCTGTCCCCGGTACGATTTGGGGATGACTAGTTGTCCCCAATCCATACTGGGGACGGGGAGACGTCCCCAAACGACAGAAAACGTTTCTTGGCGTTTCCTCTTGATTTTGATGTTTCAAGGACAGCAGGGGGGCGTCCCCTTTGAGTCCCCCCGTCCTCAGGACGACAGGGGGTTTTGGGGCAGGGGACACGTCCCCGTGTAACCTTGCTTGCAATCTGATGTAGTAAACCTCTCCAGCATTGAGTTTGCATACTTTGGCCCAACCAAAGTTTTCTGTTCACTCTATTTCTTCTAATCTCCATCCCTAAGATATACTTGGCAGCCCCTAAGTCCATCTCAACTTATGCTTAAAATTCAAGACTTCAATTCACAAATAAAACATTTTCCATTATTGAAAAAAATATATCATCAACATATAATGCAATGATGAGAATATGATCACCATCCATCTTATAGTGGATGCAATGACTCAATTTGGATCTCAAAAATCCCAAACTTAACACAAAAGAATCAAAGTTTCGGTATGACATCCTAGGAGATTGCTTAAGGCAGTACGGAGATTTCTTCAACTTGCAAACCAAATGTTATTTACTTTTCTCAATTAAGTGTTTTGGCTGTCATATAAATCTGTTCCTCTAGATCATCATGAAGGAATGTTGTCTTCATATCCATTTGCTCAACCTCAAGATCATACGTTGCAACAAGATACAGTAAAAATTAAATGGATGTCAACTTTTCTATTGGGGAAAAAATCTCACTATAATCTATTTCCTCAACTTAGGAATAATCCATCCCGGTCAATCTTGCCTTTTACTTCTCAAAATTTGCCATTAGGCCTTATTTTTCTTTTGAACACCCATTTGCATCCAATAGATTTTTGTCCATTAGGCAAAGTTACTAGGTCCCATGTGTTATTTTTCTTCAAAGTAGCCATCTCCTCATCCATGGCCCTCTTTTAGGACTTTGCATCATTCATACCATTGCCTCCTTTACAGTCTTAGGCTCATCAATGTTAGTAATCAAAGCAAAAATACATCTCCAATCAGAGGGAGTATACTTGTCGGGTTGTTGTCTTCATGGAGTGGACCTCCTAAATAATTGAGGTGGAGGTTCTATCTCTTCTTTAAATTTTTTTGAACTATCCATGCTCTCCTCTTCTTTAGGTCCTTTGTGGGATTTTGGTTCAGCTTTCTTAGTCTTTGGGGTTAGTTGAACCACATCTTTCTTTCCATCCTTCTCTGGTTGCAATACTATGGAGAAAATACTTGACTTCTTTAAAGATAATTCTTTTGCTATTCAAAACTCTTTTAGTCACAAGGTCCCAAAGCTTGCATCCTTTCACACCAGCACCATAACCAATGAAGATACATTTTATAGTTTTTTTCTCCAACTTTGACTACTCCCTAGGCACATGCGCATATGGGTCACAACCAAAGGCTTAAAGATGTTTCAATGAAGACTTTTTGCTTGATCATACCTTTATAAGTGTTTTATCAACAAGAGCCAATGTGGGAGACATATTAACTAGGTAATAAGCTGTGGCAATCGCTTCTGCCCAAAACTTTTGTTCCAAGCTAGCCCCACTAAGCATGTTCCTAGCCCTCTCCACCAATGTCTTGTTCATTCTTACTGTAACTCCATTTTGCTGAGGGGTGTATGGAGTTGTCTTATGTCTTTTTACTCCATAATCCTTACAGAATCTACCAATCTACTGAACAAAACTCATTGCCATTATCAGTCCTCAAATACTTGATTTTCCTAACAATTTGATTCTCTACTAGAGCCTTAAACTCTTTAAAACGACTAAAGACTTCAAATTTACTTCTAAGGAAACATATTCATGTTCTTCTACTATAATTATCTATCAAAGAAACATAATATATAGATCTAGAAATCAAAAGGACATTAAAAAGACCAAATACATTAGAATGGATTAAATCCAACACTCTAGAAGATTTATGATTATTGTCATTTCTAGTATACCTTGTGATAATTGATATATCATTTAATATCTACATCATAGTAACTCATTGTAAAACTAGATGGTTTATCGCTGGTTAGAGGTTGCTTTTGATGTTGTAAGAAGATCCTGGATGGTTTAGCATTGGATCTATTTTAAATTGCATATCATTATGTGTCAATTTGGTCTTGATCTAGGATCTGATTGTTATTTGCCAATTTGGCATTGATCGGATCTGCTTGTTATTTGCTAGTTTGGCATTGATCAGAATTGCTTGTTATTTGTTGGTGGTATTTGATCATATCTGCATATTTCTATTTGAATGTAAACTGGATGGCTTGCCACCAATAAGTTTTGAAATTAATTACCTTATTGGTCACATCCTAGTTTTCGTATGCTTTCACCTTGCTCTCTTAAAAATCTTTGTAATAAAAAAGAATATGGGTTTGTGTTGATTTTAAAATTTGGTGAAATCCAGCTAACATTCCTGCCAGGGACATTACACTTTCAGTGTGACACAAAACAAGATATATGCACGATAAAACCACTTTCTAAATTAAAAGGGAAGGCTCCCTTTTAACTAAAATCTAACCTAAACTGCACAATATGTATTTGCTTATTTATAATCAGCAATAATTGTAACGGTTAAAATTAGACTTCTCTGAATATGTAGCTTTAGATGATTTTGATCAAGCCTTCATGGTGGATCCTTTGCTCTTAAGTTTGACAATCTCGCTAAAACTTTAATGAACTCTTGATGCGTTGATATCTGAAAACCTCTTTTCTTCTCCTTGTATCTCACCATTCATTAATATTGTTCTGAATCCTCTTTTCCAAACTACCCCCCTTTTGACTAATCTCAAAGGAGAATGAAGCATTGGCATGTCTGATTTGATTGTAATTGTAACTGACTTCACTACACTAGATTTTTTTGAAGTGAAAGAAGATTGTTTCACAAACACTGCTGCTGTAGGAAATAATGAATCTACAAAAGAAGTCTTTTAAGCATAAGTTAATAAGTTACTTAAAAAAAGTTGAGAATATGGATACGCATCGCTGGCCCAAAATGGTTGTTGGGGAGGAGCTAAACCGTAGAAAGAAGACTTGGATGAAGCAAAATAGCAAGTGGTTGAGCAAATGGAACATTAAATTGCATGAGTGTCCCAACACTAATGTTGAGATAAAAAAAATTGTGCTAGAAAAGTTTAGGTCTATTATGTGGACTAAGCAAGTTGGCTGGTAAAAGACACATTGTATCCAGGAGTTCAACCCCACGTGGGAGCACGATGAGAAAGACTACCTAAGGGTTGCAATTAAAGGCAAGGCTAGGCTTTTGGTCGCTCAATTAAGAACTGGGTCACACCATCTTAGATGTGAGACAGGTAGGTGGGCTGTCCCCAAGGGGAGCAAAAAACTTGTATTTTTTGCAATAAAGGGGTCGTTGAGACTGAATGACACTTTATCATTGAGTGTGTTGCTTATGATGATATCCGTATCCAATATGAAGACAATTTGAAGGTGGATAAGCTAAATGAGCTTTTTAAGGAGACTAGGCTCCTCAAAATTGCCGGCTTCCTAGTCAAGATTTATAATAGGAGGGCGGACATGGAAAATAACTTGAAAATGGTTAAAGTTTCAGCGCTTGGTCCCATAGACTGATGGTCTCGTGGACGTCATTAAAAACCATTCATTCATCGTGGCCTTCTATTTATAAAAATATTGCTTTGAATAGACATTACCTCGACAAAAAGCAAATTTATCTTTCGTTGAAAAATCACCTCCTTTCCTTTTAAATTGGTGCCTCATCTCCAAATAGAAAAATAATCATTGTCTGGCTGAGTCGACTATTTTGAAAAGGCATTTCATCTATTAAAAGGAGATAAGCACCTCTATTTGAAGCAGAGTCAGCACGTGACATGGATAAACCTTTGAACTTTAATTAGTTGACTTAACACGAGTGTGTTCCTATGAACCAAGCGCACCCATGAATACAAATATTTGGTTTGTGCTTGCTTTAAAATTTTCTCCTTTTGGATAGGCATGTGCTCAGCTCCAGGCGTGCACCCATATATGGCAACATTTTGACAGAACTTTTGGCTTTGTTCGTAAGTCCTTCATGTCCATTTTAGACTGAAATTTCTCTGTAATAAATCGCACCCCTACAGTCCAAGCTTTCACCTCTGAGGGTCACGATTTTGACAAACGGAATTCATTTTTATGCCCTTTTGCCCTTTTGCATTTCTGCAAGCCTGCAATTTTGTAAAAACTTGTTATTGTTCTTGCACTTTGCTTGCGCGTGCCTCATATTGGCCGCGGATTATATAAAAAAAATGTTTTGTGCCCCAGACTTCTGCACGCGACCTCATAGGCGTGAGTCAAAACTTTCAGTTTGCCTGTTCTGTCTCAGCAAGGCACGATTTTGACATTCCTAGTCAGCCATAAAAATGGCATGACTCTACATAGTATAGGATTGTTTATTTAAAAAAAAAACACTGGCTATTTTGATGCCCTAGCACGCGCTTGATGCTTGGTACATGAGTTTGCATTCTTCCAAATTGTCTTCCTTCATTTGGTGAGCCCGTTGCTGTTGGGCAACGATTTTTATTCCTTGATAAATCTCAGCATACCTCTTCACTGTGTGAAGCCTCGTTCTTCACTTTGACAAATATATTTAAAGACTTCCTTTCATTGTTCTGCAAAACTATAGAAAAAGACTAAACGGAGTTTAAAACATGCCCTTTGGTTTTGATAGAAACACAGGGTTTTAACTTGAAATTTGTCATCATACAAATTATTTTGTGGTTCGTATGAGTGCAACAGTACATAAAGCTAAGACCTGGATAAAGCTACTGATTGGGATGCCCCAACCTACCATCTTTGTGGTTCTTCTAGAATTGGATGAGGGACCTTTCATCCAACCTAACTAAGTTAAATACTTAAAAGTGGGCTGCACATCCTACAGACACCTAATCTTCCCTGAATTTTGTTTTGCTAAATCAATATATAAACTTTAATCTGGTAAATGGAATATTGCAAGAATATGTTGATCGATTTTTTTTTTTTTTCTCCAGCAAGCAAGATGTATCTGCCATATTGCAGACATAGATCGTTGATTTCTATCACTTGATTTGTAAATTTATATCACTGTTGTAAATAATTCTTTGGATTATTATCATTGGCATAAATTGTTGTAGATATTTTGGATTGTTTTTGTTTGATACAGAATCTTTTCATGAACAGGCTTTGTTATCAAAAGCATTGCCACGTGTGCAAATATTAGAGCCTTCTCCGGGGTCACCTTTGGATGTTCCCATACCATTATAATTGGCGATTCTTCCCTTCTATTTGGTTTGTATATGTAAGTCAAATTTTTATCTGATGTGTAAGTGAAATGACCATAGTGATGCTTCATTTTCTATTTCCAGTTTAGTCCTTTCTTACCTTTTTCTATTGATCTGAACATGATGTATATGGTTTTCTTATTAGTGTAAACATATTCATTGTATATGTTATTATCGAAGTTTTGTAGTACTTCATATTATTGATGGATATGTGGATTAGCTTCCAGACAAATTATTATTTATTTGTTTGGAACTACTTGAAGCTTGTGGTTTTATGTTCATCAGATACAGCTACCACAGTGATACTTTATGCAAGCATCAAATTTAGAAAATAACCTGAAAATTAAGTTGTCAATTGTATAGTGTACGCTTCATCTATGTATATTAGATGAAAGCACTTGATTGTATTTTTGTATATTACTCCGTTTGGACACCTACAAGATCTTATATTGATTCTATTGTTGTTCATAGGCCATAATGTAGATCGTAATCATCGTCTTATAGAGTAGAAATTTTTGATAAATAGATTCTCCAAAGAAAAACGATGATGCATATAAATGATAAAGCAAGGTGGTGAGATGGAACAGTAGAAGCAAAACATTAACTCGTGTAAGAAAATTTCCTCATGACAAATAGAAAGATTAAAGACGTTTTAATGATATACATGGAGAAGATGATTCCATAAGGAGAAGTTATCTCACTGATTTTCACCTCATGTAACTAAAGAATATCTTTTCATTTCAGTGCCCTAAGAAGTTTAGTTTAAAAACAAAATGCTAACTTGTAAGACAAAAGACAAATTGCTAACTTGTAAGACAAAACAAGCAAAATTAGTATAACCCATACATCACAGACGAGCAGGCAAACAATAAGAATAATGCTAAATTTCTGGACCTCTTTGCCAAATTTCTGCCAAGCACGTTTTCATATCAAGCGTAGAGCCTTCCAAGAGTGGCTGTTGAAACTCTGGGATCAAATCTTTTTCAGGCCAGACTGCATTTTTCTTCCTTTGGACGCAGCATTTTTTAGGATTTAAAATTGTTATCTATATAATGAACCAGTAAGTACTAAAGGCGTATACCTTACATACATGTTGTTTAGGTGTAGAGTTAGCTTTTTAACTGTTCGACACATCACGTTAATATATGAGTAACTAGCACTTGCACCAGAGGGGGTGCAAGGGGTACGCCGATAAGAATGTATGGAGTAGTAAGAAGGGGAGTGGCATGTAATCTAGAACTTGTTTAACATTGTGTGTATTTTTTTTTGCAAAGCACATGTAATACATAATTTCGGGTTGGACCCAAATACAAGTAGCATAAGAAAATAGGCATTATGGAAAGATAATAAAGAAATAAACTTTCCTTTTTTTCATTCTATCTTGTTCAAATTTTATAGAAGTAAATATACTATGTGTTCATTCTATCTTGTTCGAAATAATACAGAAGTAAACATAAAATGTGTTCATTCAATCTTGTTCAAAATATGTAGATAATGCCAGTAATATATAAAGAACACCTTTGGCATGTTTTGCGTACTCCCAAATATATACATTTTTTGTTTCAATTAAATACAAATTGTATGGAATATATATTCTATGAAAATAATAGATGTATGTGTAAACTAGGGCATTATGTTCTTGAAGCAAGATGAAAGTATTTGGCCCTAGTTTGTAACAGTGTGTGGGATTTAATGGGCGGATGCATGGATAAATGAATGGAAGAATGGATATTTGAGGCATGCAAAATATGGATGGCGAATGATAATGAGCCATGTCAAGAAATATACCATTAGCAAGTGTTAATTGTACACTAGTCGTTGAACAAGATCAAAATTGAATTGGAATATGATTGGCGATTGGTGAACATGAAATTGTTAGCTTGTTGATGGGTGAATGAATTCACCATGGGTAAGCTTGGCCGAGTGTTGGATAAAATATGGATAGGGTGAGATGCTTCTACCTGATTGGGTGTACATAGATGTTTTATGAAGTGTTTTTTGTTATTTGTAAATATCGGAGTTTGCCTCATCTAGATGCACACATCACTATAGGGAGGTAGCAAAATCCTTATGATAAAGTGTTGTTGTCAACACATGGTTAGTGTGAAATCTGGATAGTGTATGTTGAGAGATATGAATGTAGATTGTTTGGTTGACAATTTGGATCTTTTTTTTCCTAACTTGACAGATGAGCAGTGGTAGGTAGAATTGGCGATTTGTTTGGAAAAATCTTTTTCATATATCTTGTAGGTCACTCTTGAAGCTTTCTTCTGCATTGTTGGACTTTTTTAATGGATGGATTTCCCTTTTTCATTTTTTGCCCCATAGTTTCTTTGACTAATGGAGGTTGATAGGGATGATTTTTTTTTGGTATCCATTTGAATTTAATTTGTCCATTTTTCTTCAATTATTATTTGACGCCAGTTATTTATTTCTTTCTTTGATGTAACTTGTTCTCATGTGGTTGGGCACAATTTGTCGATGGGATGATGCATGAATGCTAATTGAAGTTAAAAAAAGTTGTAGCATTGATAATAGTTCTTATCAGAAGGACTCTACATTCTCCCCATGCTTCTGTTTGCACTAGACAAAGTTCCCTCTATTGTTTAAGAGTTATCTATATTCCTTATTCAAGATTGTAGATATGTAACAGTAGAAGACTTTTGCTCATTGATAATGATGTTTAGAGTGGGAGACCCTTTGTTTTTGCAGAACATCTACGTGTACAATTAGGAGTAAGCATCTCATGGGTAGATGGAGGACTAGGTGGGTTATGGCATATGATCGTCATGTGTGTCATCTTGTATGGATTTGGGAGTTTCATCAGATCATTGTAGTATATTGGAGGTATGGATTCTTGATCTTGATTCTACGTGGTGTTGTCTTCAATATGTTGTCGTTTATTTTCTTGACATGGATAATTTGATTGTGAAGTGGTTTTGGATCATAAAAATGACCATTTGCTAGACTCCGGTGGGAGGTTTTTAGCTTACTTTGGGAAAAAATCTGTAGATTGAAGCAACTGTTGCAGTAGTATAAGATTCTGGAATATCCACTTGCATGTGATTGTTAATGTGGTGTAAATATGGAAACAATAGTATGTAATAAATGAATTTGGTAAAGAGAAAAATTTAAACAATTTCTTTTTTGAGAGAGATGATGTGTTTATGTACGTGTACCTATTCTCATCATAATGAGAGAAGACGTAGTTGAAGCTACTCTTTTTTCTTGATTATTGTGTATTGATTGTTCTTCATTCTTGAGTATCGGTCAAAGGAAAATGGTGGTTCGATCCTAAGTCAATGTATTGATTTAACTCTAGATATAGTTGTAAAAATTAGTCCCTGTCTTTCTTTTTTACCGATATCGATTGTTGCTCGGTTGATTGTTAATCCTTGTGATTTGTGTATTGTAATTGCCCATGCCATGCATTGTGGTAGTTGTCTGTGAGAACCTAGGGATATAGGTGATATTGGAATAGTTGTTGGAGCATGTACGTTCCAAGGTTGGGCCATTGTAAGTATCAAATTTTACCACTACATTCTGGTGGTTTAGAGCTTTCTGTGTATACAATATCTAAAACCTCTCCAAGAGAACCATTAACAAGGCCTGCTTGAGTCCATAGGTTTGTAGTTAGCATGATGCGTTGGCCTCTACATAGTAGTTCATGGGGTAGTTGGTCAACATCATTGTCGATGTTTGATTTAGTGCTTGTTTTTATTGCAATACTTAGTGCAATAGGAAGGTTTAGCAGGTGTATCATTTTTTTGTTGTGTGTGCCAACTAAGTCATTGGTCGGAAATAGGTGCATTGGTAGGTCAAAAGACTTGTTTTCATTGTTTGATAGCATTGTGTTTACGCGACTCATTAGTAGCTCCCAATCTTGTTCATTTGGTTCTACATTACGAATGTTTTGTAGAGTTCTTCAGAAGTCAACTTGAGCTTGAGTGCCCCCATCTTGTCGAAATATTTGTTCTAATGTGACAATAATAGAGAATTGTTCCCATAGGGCTTTTGCATCTGTGTGGGAGGCATATATAGGTTTGTCCATAATAGGGGGTAGTTGTGCAAAGTCGCCTACAAGAATGATGGATCGTCCACCGAAGGGCAAGTGTTATTGATGGGGAAAAGCCTCGTGTAGTCTAGTATCAATTTTCAAGAGTAATTTTGGGCCTATAAAGCTCATTTCATCGATTAGGAGGTATTTTACATGTTGCATGTTTTGTTGAAACATTGCAAGTGATTGATCCTTCAATGGTTGCATTTCCTTGATTGGAATCTTTCGGGTTGAATGTATAGTGGAGGCATGTATGTTGAATGCTGCGATTCCTGTAGGAGCAACAACAAGGAGTGAGTTATGTTCTTGTGGTACTAAACGGGAAAGGGTGTGTTTAATGCAATGAATAAGATAGGATTTCTCTGTTCCTGTTGTGCCTTGTATGATCATGTGCAAGGGTTGTTGTAGCTCACAAGCATTGCAATGGTCCAAAACAAGTGTAAGAGCGAGTTGTTGTTTGGGGGAGAGTGGATATTGGAGGTCGTTAACCTCAAATGATGTTGGGTTTTCATGCTGGTTAACCTTGTTTGTGCTAACGAAATGCTCTGCAGTTTCATGTAAAGCTTGAGGTATTGTATGGTCATTCCAGTTGTTGCAATTGTCAAAGTCACGTCTTCCAAGCATATCAAGCGAATTAAGATTTCCAATAGTACCAAGACCCAACTTTGATAAGAACTCCCATTCATTCAAGTGTATTGTATTTTCTATATTGCTTTCATTGTCTATTTCCTCTTCGTCATCTTGATTTATTTCTTCATCAATTACATGATCAATATGCCACACATTATATTTAAGTCTATTCATTAGCTTCCAATTTGCAACAATTGTCTCTTTCTCAATATCTATGTCTATAACAATGTTACGAAACTGCTTGTAAAGTAGTAGTTCACTCAAGCAAAATGTCTCAAAATGTTTTGAATCCTCCTTTGGAATAATAGTAAATCGGGGGAAGACACTAACAATTGCTTTTTGTTTCCTTTCTTTCCAGTTGTACTGTTTGCGACTTGATGAGAACGAAAATGATTTTGCAAATTCAAGGAGTGTTATTGTTTCCATTTGAGGAGGACGTTGGATGTATAATTGGAGGTAACTTTGATGTAATGAATCTTCATTTGAGTTTTTCCTAATTCGATTGTAAACTTTTTGGCCAACATTTAGGACCATAAATTCACGATTGCAAACAACAAGGGGCAACTTCTACAACATGTGGCATGTTTCTTGTGCACCTATGTCACGATCTGCAATAATCTCAGACATGAATTTTTTGTAAGCTGCAAGTGCTTTGTCTTGCGGTGCTTGCTTTTGACATATGCGGGTCAACATATCAATACAGGTTTCAGATTTTCTTTCAGCCTTTGCAGCATATTTGGCAATGTACTTTAGAACAAGTGTTTTTGAAAGCATAGGCTGACAATCCATATGGAAAGCATCTTTGTACTATGCATATTCAACCTATCGTCATTACGTGCAGGGTTGAAGGTTATTTTCCCATTTTCATCAATGCACAATGAAGAGGTGGCACATTCAATCCAGGGTGCCCTATATCGACACTCCATGTTGTTGCCTTTCTTTTGAAGGCAAGTTGATTCTGAACATTTGGTGTGTCTCTGGACACGGTTGAGCAACTCTTCATAGTCAGAAAGTGCATTTGTAGCAAAGATTTCGGGTGTTGTTAATAAGCAGGGATCATCTTGGAAAGACCGATGGCATGTGTTGTTCCTGTCTTCCATATTTCGGGGATTCCAAGCACTAACGTATTTGCCAAAGAATGATTTCGCTATGTTTACATTTGCAGTATTGCTCCAGTCAAGTTTGTCCATGTTTGGTGCACCTTCAAGCCATAGGAATCCGTGTACATGTGCAGACCCTCGATGCTACCACTCATATATGTACCAAAAGTCTTTTGCACAGTATAGCTTCTCTAAGACTTCTTCGTGAAATATTGTGAATTGTTGATGCAAGTATAAGGATGTGATATGTGGGTTCGTAACAATGTTATCTATGCGATCTTTATTGTTTCTTGATGTTGGCGTTGTACCCTTTGAAAATAGTTGGTGTAAATCAGGCCATTTGTTATTTGCAACACTTAATGTGAAGAATAGTGTGGGGGAGCCTATTTGGTTTATCATGTTTGATAATTTACCACGAAACTTATTCCAATATGCTCATGTGCCTTTAAGGGACGATCCATAATGCATCAATTGTTTAGCTATTTTAGTGTCAGGCAACTGTTGTATATGGAGACAAAGACTATCTATGGTGGTTGGTATGCAATTCTCAACATTTTTCTTGACAAAAACAGAGGCAACACTTTGGCTTCGATGTCGCATCAGCAGGTTTAAGACAAAATATCTAAACCTTGGATGCCTTCCAAATCTATTATCATGAAATCTAATTAGGTGCAACACATATTCATGGATTTCAACTTGTCTATAGCGAGGTTGTAAATGTAGTGCAATACCATTGGGAAACAACGAAGGAAAAGCCATGTCTAAAAGGCCCTCAGTATTGTATTCATTAACTGGTGAGGTTTCAAGTGTTGGCCAAGCAATAATGCTATCATTTTTATCTCTAACTTGCAATGTTTCTTTTATGATTTCTAGTTCATGGTGTTTATTTGGTAACCTAGCCATAAATGATGAGGAGCAAGTGAATTCATTCTCTATTGGGTCTGCGTAAAATGTCGATGCATTGTTTGGTGCAACGATATTGTCGTTGTCAGAAATTATGTTATGAAGCATATTGGAAATGTTTGTATTTGTATCAGGGAGCTTTGCAAGAGATGCAAAATCGATCTCAACGTCCTTGTAGTATGGGTCATATGTGATTTTATATTGTAGTGCAGCCCACACACGATGCCTACTTACATAGCAGTCATAATGGTCACCTTTTGTATTGGTTCTTTGAATCACCAACACATCCAAGTTTGCAATTTTGTGCGGCAAGTATTTTTCTATGGTTTTGATATCTTGCGGGAAACAAATTGTGTGCACACTATATTTGTACTGCCCGCCATGAGCATGTGTTACTTGTATTATCGGATTGACTCGTGCTATAACCATCTCTTCAACTTGTGTTAGTGTTTGTAGCTCGTATGGTTGTACTCCTGGGTCCATAAAATTATTTGATGAAAAACAGTGTCTTTCTTTCTCACAAAAGCATCTAAAACAAACTGGACCACTTTGTATTGAGTTGGTGTGCATTCTTGGGTAGCATTCATGGCAAATTGTGCACGTTGGTAAGTTTGATAGTTTATCTAATCTTGAACGAAATCATTTAGAAGCCTCTATAAAGTTTACTTCGATATGTCATAAGCTTGTGGATTGATTTTGAAGAGTGTGCATAGTTTGGTTTGAACACATTGACAATCCTCGGTCAAAAAGGTCTTCAGTTTGGGATGTACTTTCATATGGTATTGTGTTGTGTTGGTTTGACTGAAAGGAGATTGGTATGTTGGATTGTATTGTATGTTTTCCTATGCACTCCGTACGACGACGGATGCTAATTTCTTCTTTATGTTGAGTATAGTAGTTATGACTTCTTTTACGAGATTGTATGTTTTTTGGGTTGGAAGTGGCCATCTGTAAAGGAAATAGGAACTACAATCATCAAATGCACATTTGCAAATACATATAGAATTAAAGAAGCTAAAAAATTATGGTATGAGTTGTTCTATCATTCTATTTTTGAAAAATATATGAGGTACGATATGATGCGCTATATACACAAGTAATTTTGTGGAAGAGATTAATCACATTATTTGCATACTACCAATATCTTCAATATACATGTGACTTTGAGATTTGATTTGTGCAATCAAAACTATACTATATAAGATGCTTAAAAATTGTATATACATTACATAAGCTCTTGAGCTATTTCTAAATAGTAGGAATATGACACATATCGGTGATTTCACCCAGGATGAGTAAATTCTCTGCAACAAAATCCACCTCATCCACCTTTGTGATTGTTGATTTTACCTGTGTCTAACCAACACTTGAATCATATGAATTTGTGATTGTGAAGATAAATTGCTTGAATAACACTCCTTTTACTATGGTCTCAGTTGTACTTTCTGTTTCAGGATTGAACTGTAGCATGTACAGATTATCTGCAGAAATTCCAAGAAGTTTGGTAGCTGGTTCTTCAAAAGCAACAACCCATAATATTCTTGTATGATCTGTGATCTTTAGCTGGAGTATGTATTTATAGGTACATGTAGTAGTTGTAGCTTTGCACTTGGAACAGTACCATGTTTGATCATCATTTTGTACAACGTTTTTTTTACATTGTTTTCCATCTAACTCAAGGGGGCATGATGGATAGCATATTGAATTTGTTTTTATGAATTGCCCTATTGCTTTTAGACTGCATTGGAAAGTTTGTTTCACATTGGTAGTTTGTTGTTCAATATCAACAATTGTTTTCCTCGTCAGCATGAGAGGTGCATCCAACGGTTGTGTATTTGATGGAGTGAGATCAATATCATTCTGTTCAAACCATGATTTGAGCTCTTTTGCCTCCTGTATCCTTGGGTTTATAAATATGTGGGTGCTTGCCAAAGTGCTTATGACCTTTCCATTATACTCAGTGACACGACCATTTTTTATTGCAAGTACAACATGTTTTAAGTGGTGCATCTCCTGTAGTTGTTTGCCTTCCTTTTCAGTAGCTGGACCCCATAAAGTAATATTAATGGTAGATGAAGAGATATCTATCAATTTGATGCTCCTTCGAAGTACTCCAGTCCCATCCTGCCTCCTTATGGTTGAGCTTGGGTCCACACATATGACTATTCCAATAACATCAACAAGGATGTTATTGTTTAGTGCTAAAATTTCCTTAAAGGGCGTGAAAGAGAACCTATGTTTTGGAATTGCAAGGTCATCCTCTGAGAGAGAAATTTTGGATTCCTCAACTAAACAAATTTCAAGCTGGCTATTTAGTTTATTGTACAACCTATTAGCTGACTTAATGGTTCCACCAGATATTGTATATACTTCACCAAAATGAACATTCATGTAATGAAGGTTTGCGACTTCATTAAAGCATGTTACACGTATCTCAGTGCACTCACAATCAATAATATCAAATGAAAAGACCTGCCCTTGTCCCTTCTGTGTGTTGAAGTGGTGCATTTGTTTTTTCATGGTAACACAACCCTTTATAAGCCACCTTGTCTGGAATGGATTCAAAATTCTAATAGGAGTAATATTGTCGGGAATCTTTTTATTTTGTGGGGATGAGCATAATCCAAAAAGTGTCCTATGAGCAGGTGGCTTTGTTACCATACAATTGTTACTGTTGCTTGTAGATGGAGCAGTTGAGTTTGTAGCATTTATTTGGTGGGCTATTTCTTCAAAAAGATAGGCAGGGTGACCAATGATATCGTGTTGCAAGCATGCGACTTCTATTTCGGAGATGACAATCCACCTAAAAAGGTTAAATGAATAAGTATTTTTAGTAGGAACAACTGTGACATAGTGGATAAAAGATGTAAAGCTAGAAGATTTTATTTGGATTTTTGTAGAAGAGCATGGAAATATGGTGGCTCACCTTGAATTGCAAAGAACATAGCACCTATAGCTTATGAGTTTAAGTATTGATCCCTTTTGGAGTTCTTTTGAAGCTATGTATCAGTTGTACTTTTTTGGAAGTGTAGCCTTCTGCTTATGTACCCCATCGAAGAGCTCCACTCTATATCGATCACCCAATTCAACGCCATGGCCAAATAGTGCAAACTCTAGTACTTGTAGATAGGGTTGCAAGTCTAGGTTTCCTACATTCATCTTCTTGATTGCATTGTCGGTCAAGGAATATTTTGTCACAAGAGGTGGTTGTGGTACTATAATACTGTCATCAAGGCTTGTAGATGTGGCATGTACTTGTTGGGTTTGTTCTTCAAAAAGGTAGGCAGGTTGGCCAATGATATCTTGCTACAAACTTGTGATTTCTAATTCTGATATGACAATCCACCTATAAGCGTACAATAGAGAAGTATTATCAACATGACGCGATTTGACATAGAGGGTTCAAAAATGATAATTTGTAAGTTATGATTTGGCATATTGTAGAAGAGTAGTGACATATGGTGGCTCACCTTGAATCACAAATAATAGGGCAACTATATTTAATGAGCTTAAGTATAGAGCCCTTCTGGAGCTCTTCAAAATCTATGTAGTGGTTGTATTGTTTAGGAAGTGTACCCTTCTGCTTGTGCACCCCATCAGAGAGTTCTACCATATAGTGATTCGTTGGTTCAGGCCCATGACCAAACATTGAGATATAGATGGGGTTGGAAGTCTATGTTTCCATCATTGATCAACTTAATTGCATTCTCAGTCAAAGAATACATTGTGACGAGAAAGCACACTAGTTCTTGCAAAAGTAAACTGCGGGTGGCAGCTATTACTTACTATAAATGACATATAAAAGCATACTTTTGAAGTAGGAAATGAATATCTTGCGTAGCCAACAAAATATAGCTAACTAGCAACCATTGCTTTAAATTATAGTGTGGAAAAGATTTACATAGTGTAAAAGTAATTTAAGAATAATACCTGTAAATGTGATTTTGTATAGGTATGTATATGAAAGTATTGGCCTTTGGAAGTAGGTTGTTGTATTGGTAAGAACAAAAATAGAGAAAGTGTAGTGAGTACAAAAGTTAGTTCATTGTAATAATTTGTCTAAGTAAATTCCAAGCACTATAAATGTTTGAATATGCATACAATGCCAACGTCACAAGAAGAAAGGTGTTTTGGAATAAATGAATATAACAGTAGTGCACTATTCATTTGAGGTGCAATGGAAGTAGGAAATCTAACTATAGGTTATACTTACTATGTTAAGTGAAAGAGCCTACCACGTTTATCCTATTATTGGTGGCTGCAAATTTAATGTGGATTGTGTCATGGTTGAGGAAGGACATTATGTAAACCATCTTTGTAGATATAAGAAAAATATAAGGTAGTGACTTATTTTATGCAGGAACATTTTGTTTAAATCTCAGTAAATTTAGAGTACCATAAGAAACACAAATAAAATAGATTGCCCAAAGACTTATTATGTATGTTAAGCTAATATACTACAAATGTGGTATATTTTAGAAGAATGGAATTTGTTTATAATAACAGTGTATTGTAAGGAATTTAGATGCAACAAAGAGCCAACTATTAAATGAATTGTTTGTGAGCACAATTGCTAGTTTTTAATTAGATGAAGTTAAATGAGATAAGGATTACAATACATTGTAAATAAGCTACTATTCTTCATTATATGTAAATATTTGTGTATATATTTATGAAGCAAAAGCGTGCAACATGGTAAGTATATTGAAGCCTAGACTTCTTTTTGGGATTTACAAAATATCCAACTATCCATAAGTTGGTAAAAATTGTAGTTACATGGTTATATCACATACTATATACACAGTTACAAGGAAAAAGTGTATTAGACATTATTCAAGTAGTTTTTAAGTGCTTCCTTTATATAGATAGAACCACCTTGTCCGTAAAACTCATCTGCCTTCATTTCACGGAGGAAAGTGCAAAAGGAACCCAACTTCTCACAAGTTGAGTGGAATTCATGTACGGTAACTTCCATGGATTGAATGTCACATTTTTGCACACTTTGGATGTTTTGAGCTGTGACCTTTGCTTGTTGTACCAAGTCAAGGCAACTAACAGTAGTGTCATTTCCAAAAGCTTGAATGTGGCTTATAGAAGTTGCATTGCAATTGATCGACGATGAAGAGTTGGTCGAAAAAATAGGGCCATTGGAACTACTCGAGATTTCAATAATCTCATTGGGTTGATGTGAATTGTCCATTCCTGAATGAAATAACATTTTTAAAATGACAAACATTATACTATATGTTTAATATCCTAAAAAAGTGGTAAAACTTTAACATAGAAGAATAAGTAAGAATTTGTAAAAGAAGTTAACAAATGTTTATTTGCATGATAATCTAAGATAGTTTCTCAAAATTGAAAAACTATTGGAAATTGATTCTAGTGGATTGTAAATGTTATGTGCATGCTAATCTAAGATAATGTCTTACAAGTAAATAAGTATTGGCAAGGGATGTTAGGTGGTCCATAATTGTTATCTCGACATCATTGAAAACCAAATTTATAATAACTATTTGTTACTTTGCTTGTATGGATATAAGTTTGGGTTCTTGTTGGATTCAATCGTTAAAAAAAGTTTGCATGATATAATAGAAATTGAGTGAAAATAAAACAAAGAAATAAAAATACTAAAAGAAATATAATATAATATGAATACTACATATAAGTTTGTTTATAAGTGTTTATAATAGAAATTTAGTAAAAATAATATAAAAACAAAAAGGTTACCCTAAATAGTTTGTATAATGTATCTAATCAGATAGAATAAATAAAATATACTTTAAAAAACTTTAAACTATTTAGGGTAGAATTTAGTGGAAGAGATCAAATATAACAAAATCTAATAAATATAATTCTAAATTTATATAAGTAAAACGTAATTTAAATGTATTTAAATATAAAAAATAGAATGTAATTAATAGTTTATTCTATAACACTTCAAACATTTAAAACTATAAACTATTTGTAAAATATTTGTTTAGAAGGGATCAAATATAACAAAGTCTAATAAGTATAATTATAAATATATATACTATTCAAATGAGTTAGTTATTAATAAAAAATATTTAATAAATATGCATACTATTTGAGGTACTTTTGAAAAAAAAAAAATTTAATATAATAAGTAAAATGTAAATATTTTTTTGTTTCTATTTGTATTGTATTGTAATCTAATATTGAAGTGAGAACATATCATTTTATCTTCAATTTTTTTAAAAAAAATTGATAGTAAATATTGTATATCTATAATAAGAATAGTATATGTTAACATGAACAAAATAAGAATATTATAATAGAAATAGGAATAATACAAATAAAAAGTTTGCATGATATAATAGAAATTGAGTGAAAATAAAACAATAGAAATAAAAATACTAAAAGAAATATAATATAATATGAATACTACATATAAGTTTGTTTATAAGAGTTTATAATAGAAATTTAGTAAAAATAATATATAAAAAAAAGTTACCCTAAATAGTTTGTATAATGTATCTGATCAAATAGAATAAATAAAATATACTTTAAAAAACTTTAAACTATTTAGGGTAGAATTTAGTGGAAGTGATCAAATATAACAAAATCTAATAAATATAATTCTAGATTTATATAAGTAAAATGTAATTTAAATGTAAAAAATAGAATGTAATTAATAGTTTATCCTATATCACTTGAAACATTTAAAACTATACTATATTTGTAAACTATTTGTTTAGAAAAGATCAAATATAACAAAGTCTAATAAGTATAATTATAAATCTATATACTATTCAAATGAGTTAGTTGTTAATAAAAAAATTTATAATAAATATGTATACTATTTGAGGTACTTTTGAAAAAAAAAATATTTAAATATAATAAGTAAAATGTAAATAAATAATTTTTCTATTTGTATTGTATTTTTACCTAATATGGAAGTGAGAACATATCATTTTATCTTCATTTAAAAAAAAAAAAATTGATGGTAAATATTGTATATCTATAATAAGAATAGTATATGTTTTTGAAAAGTTAAGCAGCATTTACAGGGTGCCAAACCCTTCACAAAGGGCCAAAAAGGCCAAAGGAAAACATAGTTCAAACAAAACTTGAACTATAGGCACAACCAGAAACAACTGACCGACAGCTCTCGAAAAACAAGGAAATTAAACAACCCTTCTTTGGAAGGACAACCGACCAAGGAGGCCCGGAGTCAAGAACCACCAAGGAAAGAATAGTATATGTTAACATGAACAAAATAAGAATATTATAATAGAAATAGGAATAATACAAATAAGTTTGTTTATGTCTTTATATTAGAATAAGTAAAATATAATTAAAAAATCTTTGAACTATTTGTGTTAAAATTGATTAAAAGAAATAAAAAATAACAAAAAGTCTTTGTAATAGAAATTGAGTACAAATAATATTAAAAAAAAATTGTACACTAGCGAAACAAGTTTGCATAATATATCTAATCAAATAGAATAAGTAAAATATACTTTAAAAAACTTTAAACTAAGTATAATAAATAAAGTGTAGTTTAATAAGGTATCCTATTTGAGTATAATAAATAAAGTGCAATTTAATATTTTTTCCTAATTATAACCTAAAATAGACTTGAAAACATATATTTTTATATTTTTTCTAAATTTGATAATAAAAAAATTTATATCTATAATAAACTTAGTATATTTTAAAAAATGTATGATGCATTTAATTAGAAATAAGTAAAATATAATTTAAAAAACTGATGGAGTGGAAGTAGGATAATAAAATACAAACTACATCATTATCAAATTTTGTAGGTTGCTTATATGTTAAAATAGCATGAATACTTTGAAAAATTAGAACAATACCATAAATAATTGTGAATTTAAATAAAATAACTATAACATATTTATAACTGAAAGTATGCACTTTATATCAAAATAAATATTAATTTTTTAAATTTACTATGAAACTATTGGCATCAAATGAGAGAGATTAAAATATTCAATACATAAAATGAATGGCATAGTAGTTTTATTATAGCAAATTCTACATTGGTTAAATACTGAAAGTATGCACTTTATATCAAAATAAATATTAATTTATTAAATTTAATATAAAACTATTGGCATCAAATGAGAGAGATTAAAATATTCAATACATAAAATGAATGGCATAGTAGTTTTATTATAGCAAATTCTACATTGGTTAAATACTGAAAGTATGCACTTTATATCAAAATAAATATTAATTTGCTAAATTTAATATAAAACTATTGGCATCAAATGGGAGAGATTAAAATATTCAATACACAAAATGAATGGTATAGTAGTTTTATTATAACAAATTCTAGTAGACATGGAATGGCATTATGGGTAAACTCGAAAATAAATTAATGCTTACACAAATAAGTGGAAAACATCTAACTTGAATAGAAATAAATCTTACAAAATTCAATACCTAAGCAAGTAAAATAAAACTTATAATAATAGGGAAATGGCATTGCTAGTTTTGTAACAAATTTAGCGGAGCAAACATATAATCACTCATTAGAAACTTTTAAATCTCATTCTACCTTGCACGTTTTAAACCTTTGTATTCTTCTAGGTAAATCTCATATGCGCTTCACACCTATGCTTGATTGACCTCTCTTACGAATACAAATTTTATTTATCATGTGTTTTTTAGTCAAACTTTTAATTCTTAAAATCTTAAAATACTTGCAATAATAATATTTTTAAAATCTTATTTTGATGTTGGTTCTTAATCTAGATTTTATCTATGAATGCAAACTAAAAATTAAATATAGAGAAAGAATACGGTTAAGAAATCCTAAATCTATAAATTCACTAGAATTATTATGTGAATTATAATGTGACTGAATTTTATATAATCTAGATTTTATCTATGAATAGCAAACTAAAAATTAAATATAGAGAAAGAATACGGTTAAGAAATCCTAAATCTATAAATTCACAAAAATAAGTGTTTATAATAGAAATTTAGTAAAAATAATATAAAAAGCAAAAAGGTTACCCTAAATAGTTTGTATAATGTATCTAATCAAATAGAATAAATAAAATATACTTTAAAAAACTTTAAACTATTTAGGGTAGAATTTAGTGGAAGAGATCAAATATAACAAAATCTAATAAATATAATTCTAAATTTATATAAGTAAAATGTAATTTAAATGTATTTAAATATAAAAAATAGAATGTAATTAATATTTTATCATATATATCACTTGAAACATTTAAAACTATACTATATTTGTAAAATATTTGTTTAGAAGGGATCAAATATAACAAAGTTTAATAAGTATAATTATAAATCTATATACTATTCAAATGAGTTATTTGTAATAAAAAAATATTTAATAAATATGTATACTATTTGAGGTACTTTTGAAAAAAAAAATTAAATTAAATATAATAAGTAAAATGTAAATAAATCTTTTTTTTTCTATTTGTATTGTATTTTTACCTAATATGGAAGTGAGAACATATCATTTTATCTTCATTTAAACAAAAAAAATTGATAGCAAATATTGTATATCTATAATAAGAATAGTATATGTTAACATGAACAAAATAAGAATATAAGAATATGTGGTGCTTAATCCATTGCATATCCTCGAAGTTGTAGAGAGAAAGGGAGGGAATGGGTAAGGTGGTGGTAGGGGCTATTGTGTATAGAATCAAGATTGATAAGAGTTAAAACAATCAAGTTTTTGTTTTTGTGTTAAACTTACACATAACTAACTACTTGTATGATAATGTTGTCAACCATCAAACAGTTGCAATTATACATCACTAGAGAAAAAAATGTCTTTCCTTAAGATTTTTCTACTTGTAAGACTCTTCTTTTAAAAATTAAAAAATGATTTCAAATTTGTACAAATGGATAAATCCAAGTCAATAGTCATCTAGAAAACTTCAACTTAATGCAGTCTCTTTGCACACTAGAAACAAAAAAATACCCAACAAGAGATTGGGGTGGAAAATAATGCCCAACATGTTTATATGGAGAAAGCTGATAAAATATGTAAAAGTGAAATAAAATATGGGCCTCTCTTGTACCGTAATTTTCATTTTAATAAACATACTCTAAATCTACCATAAGGTGAATTAAAAACCTAATCTACCGTAATTTTCATTTTAATGGCGAGCCCCTGAGTATTGGTGAGGAGGCAACTACTCGAGACTATTCTTTTCAAAAGAAATAGTGATCTATTGTTACTCAACACTTGGTGTGCTAAAATCACCATCAACATGTCCCACCTCATAAATTTGCTCTAAAACCTTAAAGAGTCGAGCAAATCCATCTATTTTTTTAATATACAATGACTATTTTTTCTAATCTTTTAATATTCTATTTCAATCAAGTGTTGGGACGTGCATCAGTTGCAAAATGTAACAGGTGTTGGGACATGCGTCGGTTCAAGAATGTAACACACCCATTGAATAGTGTCTCTTGATGTTCAACACTTTGTAACATAAACTCTTTCCATGTTCAAAACTTCACGGCCATGTATTTTCTCCAATCTCGCCCAAATTTGGCCGCGAGAACGTCAATTGCATAGATTTTCTCCGACTCTGGCTCTACATGTGGAAGAGGCACAACTTCTATCGAGACCTCTCTCATTTTTGTGCCAAAGAAACAACACAAAGATGTTGAAATTAGCTACTACTAAGAAGATTTCAAGGATGAATGCAAATATCTGCCCACTTTGCTATTTGAGCAGACTCAGCAGCTTCGCCCAGGGGCACAGGGCTCCTATTTTTATTCTTTGGCATACATATTAAAAATGGAATTATTTACAGCTAATCTAGGGCTTAGTGTGAATAAAATGCAGGATTTTTCTTCACCATTTTCGCATCCTCTGTCCCAAAAATCTTGGATCCAATGACTAGTGGTGCCTGCTCTAAAACGCAAGGTGAACTTGCAAGGTATTTATGTCCATGTCCATTAATAGTGGATCCTCATGGCAGATTTATGTCCAGGTAACTCCTATCGTTCTCTTGTTTTTATGTTATGGGTAAGCCTGATATACAGTGCTTTCAATGATGGCAAAAGGTTTTGAGCCCTAATCTTGTGAAGGGCTATTGAACTAAAGAGGTATGATCATTACAACTCATAAAAACAAATAGGTCTATACTTTCTATCCATAGCTACATAAATACAAGAGTAAAAGAAAAAAATAGTGAATACTGTAGTTTTTTTTGGAATGTCGTATAAATCTCCTTGCTAATTGTTCTTTTTCTGTACTCCTTGCTAATTGTTCTTCTTTTGTACTCCTTACCGCTAACAAAATTTGTGCAATGTGTAAAAGTTGTTGGTAATATTTTTGTTACAACAAGTAGTCTTTTTATACAGGAGTGGAGGCGGTGAAAGTAGAAGCGGTGGAAAAAGCTAGGACATCGGTGAAAGTAGAAGCATTGGAAAAAGCTAGGACATCGGTGAAAGTTGCATAAATGCAAATGCTAGCTGAATGAAAGGACTGGCAGCAAAAAGCATTTTCTTAAGGAAATATCTATGCATTTATTCAATAGTTGGCATGATATTTTCATTGACAGGTGACTGGCATTCATTAATGCAATGGAAATCATATCCATTCCAGATCGGCTATTTGGAAACCCCGCCATTCTCCCTCACCCTTTCTCAATCAATTCAAACAAGCATAAGCACACCCTACCTCTTGTTGATGATGGGTATAGATATGAAATTGTTCGAGAAATTAAATGCAATGGTAAACAAAGATTACTTTGCACTTTTGCCAATCCCATCAAACTAATTGTGGAGACTTTGCACCTCTGCCAATCCCATCAAATTGATTGTGGATGACTCTCAATTTCAATACAACCATGCAAATTGATTTCACTAGAGCATAACACAGGTTGGCATATCTCATCGGATTGTGTTTGGAAGACTGTCAACTGCAAACAACCTGGTAAACTGGTTTCAAGGGAGCGTGAGACTTGTTTCAGGCCAAACCTCATGCAATATATAGCCTATCGGCTAAAAATCCACTATATGTATGTAAGATTGTATCCAATTGAATATATGCTCTCTCACTCACCATTCATTTATGGTCCTAAATACAACTCAAGTAATATCAAAGTGAGATTGGGGTCAGCAGGTTCCAACGATGAACTAGTTACGCTAAAAGTTTGTTAGGGTTTTAATTTACATCTTTCAATGTAAAACAAAATGAAACATATATGCCATAAAAAAAAATATTTTGAATTAGAAGAGGAATCTTTCTATAAATTAAAAACTAATTTAAAATTAGGCAATATATATTTGCAATTTACAATTGTTACAATGATTTTGAAGTGGTTTATGTTCATGCTGAATAAAATATAAATGTTTCTTTTTGGTTTTGCTAAGCATTACAAGACTAAGGCGCTCTTTCAACAATAGGCAAAGGATTATATGTTTTTTTACTAAAAACATTTCTTAAAACTACACACTTATGCCATTCAGTTAGAAACACAAACTATGCAAAGCAAGTACACATGGATTAGATAGGTTAACATATGAATAAGACCACTAAAGTTAAATTAAATGTGGGACTTAGTACAAAATCACGAGCCGCACCTTCAAACTCACCTATAATACAAAGCTTTCAAATTTGTTTAAGCAATTTAACACTAACACACATAACATGACATCTCATCTCACTAAACATTTATAAGCATGATAGGAATAATATGTCATTGAGTAATTAACAAATTTGATATAGCAATAACACTGAATACTTGATGAATTGTAACTCTAGCAATATGTAGATGTGAGAATTATGATTGATTGATACAATTAATTCTAAAAAGATTTATACTGTTTACAAAGCTATGCATGATAATAAATGAAATAAACTAATTGAAGTACAACTCCAACTACAATTGTTTGCATTGCAAGTAATATTTATTATAGATTATCTCATCCACTGATAAAACTAAAGCCATGCAACCTCGAGTTAAGCTATAGATTGACTATTAAAAACTATGACTTAATGCTTGCATCCCTCGCATAGTAAAAGATCTAAAAATAATTCTCTAGGCTATGAATAATGAATGATAAAAATAGCACGGGCTTTAAAATAGATCCAACTAAAAATATCAAATTCTAGAATAAGCTTTCTCTTTTAAATGGTGATGGCTAAAAATAGACTTTTGGATAGGCGGCTCTAGATGAATTCAATGATTCTACAACTTGTCCTCTAATCATGGCTAACCCTTTGAGAAAACTTGAAAATCTACTCATACATCCTTATGTGTATGTGTGTCCATGTTGGTAGGGACACACCTAAACATTGAAATCAAAATATTATTCAAAACATATTTTCTTTGTTCAAGTACAAATGTTCTATTCCATACACTTTTGACCCTAGTATATTTTCTTTGTATTGGCATTCCATTCTTCTATTAGGGGTGCTTGAATATTGGCTTCCAAAAAAACTTGTTTTGTATTGTCACATGCCTAACCTAATCACTAACATAGATATTTTCAAAGCTAATTTCCTTCCATGTGCATCTTGGACATTTATCATATCTTTGTTGAAATCCACAAATCTAAATGCTCTCCTTAGATGCATCAAATCTTAGGTTGATAATCAATTCTATCTACTTTGAATCTAAGAAGTTTTTTGTTTTGGATATTTTTTTGAAAGTATATGGATTTATTTAAACATGTCTCTTCTATTTTAGGTGTCAATGTCCTTTGAATATGTTATTACTCTTTCCATGCAAATTTTTCTATATTAAAACTTGATTCGAATGTGGACATTGCACTTTATTCAACTCCTTTCATTTTACCCTCTTCATGTGTTTTTCACTCCTCACATGCTCTTCATTCCTCATGCACACCTTATACTTACAAAAAACACTAATTCTTTGTACATTGTAAAAAATATTTTTTGGCATATCTTTAATCATTGCTAACCCTTTGAAAAACCTTGAAAATCTACTCATACATCCCTATGTATAAGTGTGTCCCTATTGGTAGGGACACACATAAACATTGAAATCAAAATATTATTCAAAATATATTTTCTTTGTTCAAGTACACATGTTCTACTCCATACATTTTTTACCCTTATGTATTTGGTTTGTATTGGTTTGCCATTCTTCTATCACGGGTGCCTAAGTATGGGCTTCTAAAACAATTTGATTTGTGTAGTCGCATGCTTGACATAATCACTAACTTAGACACTTTTAAAGCCATTTTCCTTCCATGTGCATCTTGGTCATTTATCATATCTTTGTTGAGATGCACAACTCTAAATGCTCTCCTTAAATACATCAAATCCTCTATTTATCTTCATGCTTTGCTGATGTGTCCATCCTAGATGGAAGAAATTGGTTGACCCTTGCCATGTGTGCTTTGTAGTCATCACCAATCAAAACTTGCACCATATCAAAAAATTATAATATACTGTATTCTAATTTGGAAAGTGAAACCATGCATAGGTTCAACTACTCTACATCAACTTCTCCACCCTTATTTATTTTACCGTACATAGGGGTGAGGATATCAACAAATTTTGATCTCCACTCCCTGTAGGATCTTATTTCCCCTTCCTCACTCAAAATTGAATGCATATAAAATTCCTCAAAACCTTCAAAGGTAATTAATTCCCATCTCACAAGGTCCCTATACTTGTTATGATGACCAACTATGCCATCCAAGAGATGTGATATAATAAGAATATTAGATATTAGGATGCTATCAAAATTGGGATTCTTAACAAGAATGTGTACAATTGCAATCACAGGGGCCCAACTAATCTAAAAGTATTTTAGTGTGACTCCTATTTGACCATGGCTAGCATATGCATCTCTCAAGGTTTCGTAGTTGTCCCATACCCTATCCACCTGACTCAAAATATTGGACAACTTATGTCCCAAAATGTTGTCCACAAAATTAGATATCTTATTAATTACTCCCTCTTTTGCTACCTTGGCTTTTGCATTGCTTTGCTTAATCTTTTCCTTCAATTCCTTGATCTCAATGATCAAATTATTATTTTCTTGTGATCCTTGGGCTTCACTAACCATTTTTGGTGGAGGGAGCAATCTTATGGCCACATTTAGTTTCTCTTGCAACCTCATATTTATAGCATTGGCCTTGTCCAAGTCTCCCTGCAATTTCTCCATTGTTGCTTCTTTGAAGAGGGTTGTGTTGACTGTCAGAGTAGCTGCTTGGACAAAACTTATATCTCTAATTCTCCTAGCTATCAAAATTCCAATGATCTCACTGGGATCATTAAGTATCTTAGGTTTATTGGTCTTAGGGAAAATTGACCAAATAGCCAAGGTCCCATGCCTTGGATGGAAACCAGATCTAAAACAGAGGGCCTCTTCTTGCACCTCTGAACTCAAAAGTGGATCTTCCCCTCCCTACCTCTTTGAGGGGTCATAGCCTCCATTTCTTTCTTAACATTCTCCAATAATTCTTCAATTATTTCCTTCTTCTCTTTCTCTGAGAGGCTCCTATCTAAAACCCTCTCCTTTATTTCCTCTCCTTTGTTCTTGAGAACAAAATATTTGAACTCTTTAGTTGTGATGAATTGATCATTTTGCATGAATTCATTGCAGGCCTAAGCTCTGATGTCATCCACAACTTTCCCACTTGTTTAAAAATTGATGATTAATATATCATTAGTGGGTCTTTCAATTATGACCCTTGGAGGAGGATGCATCACTTACATTATACGTGTATCATCATATGCCTCATCTGGGCCCAAAGGGCGATCAACCAATGGTCTAGATGAAGGTTCAATTTTTTGTAGGGGAGTGACCTATTAGGGACTAGGAGGTATATCCCCTCTGGATGTGGAAGGACCGCAAGTTGGCACCAGGAGTGCTTGATGGAGTTGGCATGTTTGTCAACAACTAACTTGAATTATCCAACATTGTCATCATCCTAACTATATGATCTTCAATAGTCATTATTCAAGTCATCATCCTAACTATATGAATTATCCAACATAGTCATCAACAAAGAAAGAGGTTGCACAAAGGAAGAAAATAGGTCCATCCAAGAAAGACATTGCAACTAAGGTTTTTCTCTAGTTTTGCAGATCTTAACTACAACTAACTAAATATCTTTAAACTATCCTATTCCTCAAGAGAAATAGAGAATTAGGACTTATGAGCAGGGAGTATTTGGACAATAAAATTTAAGTCAGGATTTCCAAGGAGGAGACGACTCCTTTCTGAGGTGTAGGCTGAAAGAAAGGTTATCGACAACAACATCAAACGACAATCTTCACTTCTAAATTCCCAAGTAGGAGACAACTCCTATCCAAGGTGTAGATATGAAACAAAGATCATTAATCGCAACACAACATGATAAACCTACTTCTAAATTCCCAAGGAGGAGATGACTCCTATCTGAGGTGTAAATATGAAACATATTTATTAATCACAAATATAACTCAAGACAAAAGTTTTTATGAAGGACCTATCACACAGATAAATGATCAACCAAAATTATATTGAACAAAGATGAATGATTACAAGTAACATTGTGCGGCAAGGTGGCTCAGAAATTTTTTTATTACTAGTAAAAGCTCAAAGGTGAACTGATATTGAACATATGAATATTTTCGACAATGCAACAACTATGTATCCCAATGAATGGTTCGTGAACAGATACACAAATAGCAATACTACAGGCAAGAGTTGTCTCAACATGTACACTATCAAGCAAAATCTAATTACAAATGAGCAAGGGTGCTCTTATTTATAGAACTCAAAGGTGTAGGGAACCCTAAAATCACCTTGATTTTACACTCATTCTTGCAGCATGCAAGAATTTATTCTCTAAGTCTAACTAAATGAAACTATATAGTTAACTGGAAAGCTACCATCAGTTAATTGAAAAAAACTAAACTAAATGGACATGTGTGACATGCACGTCCTTACTGAAATGAAAGTTAACCGATAACTAACATCACTCGACTGGATCCTAATTGAAAGTCCATCCTCCTACAAAGATATCCACAAAGATGAGATAGGCATGCATGAGATTAGCAATTAGAACTCAAGACTAATGTCGAATTAACTGTTGCTTCTAACTCTATCCTCAAAAATAACTATAGGATCTAACTAGTTGTCCACTATAAGCCCTCTTGGGCTATCACCTCTTCTAGGAATTTTTCAACTGCCTCATCTTCTGGCACTTTGACCCTATCCATGATGATAGACTATCTATTCAACTCCTCTCCATCCTTGATCATCCTCTGGTATTCTTTGACCTCTTCAGCTACCTTGTTGAAGCTAGTTTCCATCATAGAGAAGTGAATAAACTTGGACACCATAGGATCACCATCAAGACCTCTCTTGAACCAGATTCTGGAACTTAGTCTGCACAACATCAACTAGCAATTCACTGATTGGTAACTCTGGTAGCTCTGCAACTGGAGTGATGGCCTCTATTTCTTCTGTAGCTTTATGCCTCTGACGCTTTTCTCGATTCTTCTCATGGAAAAGTGTTGCATGATGAAACCACGAAGTTTGACTGTGAACACTCTGGTTGTGAGAAATGCACACAAACTTGCCGCACACACATAATTCCAAGGGTATCAACCCTCTAAACTGGCCTGGGAAGGCTATCAACTATACGAGGTATGAAACCATGTGGACTTTGAGTGACTACGCTTGTCAAATTGTCTAAATCAACCCTTCGGATGTGCTTGATGCAAAACGATGTCAGATTTTCTTATGAAATCATGAATTAAGACCAATATGGTCTTGAATTCAGTTTAAGTGAACTGCATTATGAAAAACTTGCCTATTGACTATAAACACAACTATCTTCTGACAACTTTTTCGGAAAGCTAAAAATAGCTTCTGACGAGGCTAAAAAAAGCTTGTTGAAGGGCAATTTTCATGAAAAATTTAGAGACATGGATTTTGTAGAGAAAACAATTCTAAGGAAACTCATAATGTCAGAAATTTGAAAAAATGCCTTTTGCCTTGGCATGCAAGAGCTTTTCGGTAAAGAAGCAATAGGGGCTGTAAGGGGCACTGGGGGCAATTTTTCTTGAGAAAAGCTAAAACACGGGTTTTGTAGGCAATGGAGTTCTAAGCCAACCCAAATGATTTGATTTTGGAAAAATTGAGTTTTTGACCCACATGCAAAGGAATCTGCGAAAAAAAGCATAGTGCTTCAGCATGTGAAGCAGCAAGGCAATTTTCTCAAGAAAATCTAAGACAGGTTTTGTTGATGACACTAAAATATGTGAACCCAGATGATCTGATTATAAAAACTCTATCATTTACTTTTACATGAGAGAGAAAACCTAAGACAAGAATAGAAGGATTTTAGAGATAGAAATAGAAGTTTATTATTCTCTCTGAAAAATTCGCCTATGCTTGAATTGGATTTGATGAAGTCTGCATGCACTCGAAAAATGAAGTCTAAAGAATCTTTCATCTAAATAATCTGGACCTGGCACTATGAAGAACACTGAAAAATATTGCTCATATCACCTTCATATCTTTTCTTGCTCAAGAAAATGTGTGTTTGCTTCCACCTGTGATGAGAATAATGGATGCCTCTTGTCTTAACAAATAAAATTTATGAAGAAAGGTGCCAACCTATGCTTGTAAACACCTAAAAGATTTACAACATCTTTTGATTGGACCTTATAAATATTTAACTACCCGAGAAATTAGCCCTAAATAGGGTGCCCTCTCCATGCACTTCAGTTAACTATGCATGCAAAAATTAAGTCTAGTTGAAGTCGACTTGAGAAGTACAACTAAAGATTTAATATTATTTAAATTCAGTTCACAACCTCCACCTTTATAGGGTGTCCCTTTTTGCTTCAGTTCAAAAGTCAAAATTTGATTTTAGGCATCACTTTTCAGACAGCCAAATTTATGAAAATTTCAACTTGCAAACATCAATGGAGCTCATGTTCGATCACTAATTCTGATTGACTAGTTGATAGTTTCATTGAAGAGCGAGATCAAAATTGACAAGAAACTCCTTGAGGCTGCAAATCCAAATTATGACTTTTGAGGCTTCAAAATTTAGGGCACCCCTAGCCTTCAAGGGCACTTTTAGCTTCAAACTTAGTCAAATTTTCATCATTTTGAAGGTGATTTTGACCTTAATTCATCTCGTGTTGTTCGACAACTAGAAAAACTTTAGAGTTGGCTGACAAGCTCACTACAGAATTGGCCCAGTTCTAAGCATGATCTCTTGGAGAGCACTTTTCCTAAAAACATCATCTACTAGGTGAAAAACTTGGGAGCCCCTGGCTAGCAGACGCACTTTTCTTCCCAAGCCAATTTTGCAACTAGCTAGAAATTCACTTAAACCTCGACTACAGATTGTTGTCAAGTATTCTGACTAGACTGAGGTATGCAACAGAAAGCTAAAAGTGTCACAGACATAATGAATATCTGAGATGACCCAAATGACAACATTTGAGGCTCCAAAACTTTGGGCGCCCCTGGCCTCCAAGGATGCTTTTGATTTTTGTAACATTTTTTACCATGATTAAACCTTATGTTTGACTCCTAATTTTGATAGTTCAACAACTCAGATTTATCCGCTGACAGATGCGTTACGAAGCCAAATCAAGTCTGAGACAAACATCTTGGGTGTCATTTCGTCAGAAACCTCCATCTGGTGCTTCAAAAAGTTGGGCGCCCCTGGCCTCCAGGGGCGCTTTTCTGCCAACATGAGTCATTTTTTCATCTCCCTCATTTTGCGTTCAATCTCTAGTTTTAGGTGCTAGACAAATCTTCCAGACTGGCTGGTAGGCTCATTGTGAATCTAATAAGATTCCAAAGAAGTCTTCTTGGAAGTGAAATCTCATAAAGTTGATCTAGACCCCTGAAATCAAGGGCGCCCCTAGCTAGCAAGTGTTAAGAGTTAAAAAAAAATCAACTTCTTGATGAAAATCCCCTCTGAGACGAAGCATCATTTTGACATATCTCACCATAAAATATTCCCTAGAGCGTTTCAAGCTTAGATTTTGACACCTGGCACCTGGCCATCTACCATTGTTGACATCAAAGATCCTAACTTTTCACTTAAAAAGGTGAAAACTACCCACCAGACTTAAACTGAGTTTTAACTAAATCTAACTTCCCCATTGTGATCATGAAGCAAATTAAACCAATCAAAAAAAAATTCAATCAATTATGACATGTTTCAATTTTTAGGGTTTTTGACCTAAAAATAGGGGTCTAGAAACCCTAATTTTCATTTTTTTTTCAAATTTTGCCAGTATCTACATGAGATCAAATTGACTAAAATCCCATACTTTATTTGTCCAAAAACTATGTTTTGACATCATTTGTACAAGGTTTAAACCATTTTAAGAAAAATTTGGTTTGGGTACAACAAGGTGCTAGCTTGAAAATGGTTCTTTGATCATGTATAAACCTCTCTAGATCACACATTATTCTATCCACTTCCATTTTGTAAGGCAACAAATTTCCATATAGCAATTCCATGCCCTCCCTTTATATCACTTAACAGATAGAATCGTGTTGAAAGCCGTATTCGATGAAAGTCGTATGTACGGTTTGGAGGGAGATCTTTGATACCTTTAGAGATCCACCCTACAATATGGAGTTAAAAAGCTGAAATAAGTAATTATTAGTCTTTATGAACCTTTTTCACACTCATGTCACGCCAAAGTATTGTAGAAAAGAAAATTGATAAATTTGATCCGATTTATCATAATCGATTAGTTAACATGATCGTTAATCGTATTCTTAAACACGGAAAAAAATCATTAGCTTATCGAATTTTTTATCAATCTCTCAAAAAGATTCAACAAAAAATAGAGAAAAATCCACTAATTGTTCTACGTCAAGCAAACACAAATTAACTCCCAAATTGATAGTAAAATCAAGACGTGTAAGTGGATCGACTTATCAAGTTCCCATTGAAATAAAAAATAAAGAAGGAAAAATACTTGCTATTCGTTGGTTATTAGAGTCATCAATCAAAATTACGTTAATTGATTGAGAATATATATTGAATATTTATTGATAAGATCTCTTTTAGATGTATGATTTCCAACCAAACCTAGTATAGCAGAGAGGAGGGCATGATTCTTGTTATTCCTAAAATGAGTCTTCTCAGGATCATTTAATTGTCACATTAGCTCAAAGAAATCAATTGTGTTTGGCACACTTTTGGGCAACACATGGGATGCTACTAGCGACCCATACATTCTGATGATGGTGGCATTTGTATAAAAAAATCAATCACCCTAGTTGTGATTGATTCCCTTTTTTGGAGTGAGATCCCTTGGCCTTAAGAATCTCCTAACCTCTTCAGACAATCTCTAGTCCATTGGGTGACCCAAATTGTCAAGAATTGTTCTAACAAAAAACTCCTCAAAAATTAAGTAGTTGGTTTTATCACAGTCTCTATCCCAGATGTAAGTACATTCCTGGATAGTAAATGTTCTCTCCTACTCATCCATAGTTCTAATTTGCATATGAGGGAACCAAACCTTCTCTCCACTATACAAAATTATGTGGCATAGCAGTGGATACCACTTAAAGTGGACTATGTTTTTTCCTTCTTGAGCGAACTCAAGGACTTGTGCAATTCCTCTACAGCATACCCAACATAATCATACAGTTTATTCACATCCTTGCTCTGAATATCTACAACCATGACCATAATATTTATAAGCATCTGAATCTTCCTATCCAATCCTAGGATATAACATAATGAAAAACATGTCTTTCCAAAATAGTCCTCAAAGATATCATATCCAAAGGGTTCCAAATCCCCATTGGTGAACCTTCTCAACTCTCTACTTTTCCCTCTAGGCCTAAAACATGGCAGCCACTTGACTCTGTAAGTGTCCTAGTGCCTCTAATACTCTCTAGTTAAGGCACCCAAATCTATTGGTAGCTAATAATTAGGGTTCAAATTAAAAACCTTGCAAATGTGGGCTCTATTCAGGGACATGAGGTTGTTGGCAATATGATTGCCATTTATGTCAAAAGGGAGATTGTTGGCAGTCATGGATGTCATATATCAGAGGTTCAGTCACAAGAATAATGGTGAAGTTTAATGGAGAGAAAATCATGTTTTGCAAAGTTGCAATATTGCATTAAAAGTTGTAATATTGCCATGAAATGTTGTCATTCTTTAATAGAGACTATTTTTGGAAGGTTGCGGAGGAAACTGATAGTGGATCTATTGTGGATTTTTTATTACATTCTAGATGTATGATTCACAAGTTGAGATGATAAGTAGTGAGGTCATAATTGAATTATCTTTGCTCTCCACCATTATTAGGGTTTAGCAAAAAAACCCTAAGAGTTTTATTTATGGAGTTCACATGGATTTCTATTTTCCAATTGATTGGCAATAGGCAGTTTCCAGTCACTTAAGTCATAACTTAAGCCTTGAGGGTCATCATGCAACTAGCCCCTCATCCTAGTAATTACCGTCTCGACGAAGTATTAAAGTTCCCTAAGTCTAGCATGTATGCTTTAGCCAAGCTTGATCAATGGTAGTAATAAAAGATTGTAGATCGGACTATTGACATAGCATCACACTTGACCTTTGCATCACATTTTCACTTTCAATATCACATAGCTAAATTACACTATGTGATGGCTTATAAACCCTAAAGTTTAGAGGGTATGTGTCAACATCACACTTGACCTTTGCATCACATTTTCACTTTCAATATCACATAGCTAAATTACTCTATGTGATGGCTTATAAACCCTAAAGTTTAGAGGGTATGTGTCAGCATCTCATTGCAATGCTAGATCTATTCATAGCGCATTTTTTGTTTACATTGGCTTGAGGAAAATTGTGTTGTGTGATACATGCTTTAGAAGATCGACGATCAATGCAAAGAGATGATAGAGATCAGTGGTTGTTGTTGCATCACATGGTTTATACACATCGCATTTTTGTCCAGCCCCGATAAGCTTGAGTTTGCATTATGCGACATGGCACCACATGTCCAACATGACGTTTGTGTGACAAATGATGCATTTCCATTTTTTCACGAAAAGGATGGTGGGTCCCTATTTTGGTTGTGTGAGAACGTGGTATGCCGACACATATTCATGATGATGTAGCAATAATAAGTGGCAATCGATCATTGCATCACTTAGCTCCTATGCATAACATTTATCAGTCTTTAAGCGCAAAGTTAAAATACGTTAAGCAAATAGTATGTGATAGAGATCTATGACGCATATTTAAAAGAGATCTAATTAGACGGTCACGTTTTAAATTTGAGGTGGTTAAATAATAATCATCAAATCATGGTGCAAAGTTGTAGATCTACAACCAACATTCAAAGATTTTATTCTCTCAACGACTAGGCAGTAAACACTATGCAAATGGTGGAAAGCAGTGTAACTGACACAAAAAGCAAAATTAATTGCTATAAATTTGTATTTTTAATGGTTGTTGAAAGATATGGTCGAAAAAAGGCACAAACGGTTAGAAAATCTGATACAAATCAAATCCTACATGCAATGGCATTTAATGTAAATCAAAACCATAGGTTTGATACATGCTAAAAGTAGCATAATTTAGTGAATTGTGGCGGTGGTGCATGGCTCGAGAAAAAGAAGACTTGTCAATGAAGAAGGATGAGATGGATATTACAGAATAGTGACTAGGATGAGTATGGATATCGAGAGAAGAAGAGAGGGATGTTGATGAGAAACTAGTTGCAAAAGAGAGAGGGTAGAGGATGTTCTAAAGTGCAGAGGGCAGAGCAAAGAAGAAAAGAATGAGCAATTGCAGAACAGGTCTATAACATTAAATTGGATTCATTTGAATCATTTGTAATTAGGTGTCGTAGCTCCATAAATTTGATTGGTTGGTGCCATCAGAATGATGAGTTGGTGCCCAATTAGGGAGTAGGTGCTTCCTTAGAGTTGGCGCTCTTAAATCGGAGGATTGGTGTCTCCTTAGGGTTGGTTCCCTTAGACATTGTAGCTATTGAGGTTTTTATTGTGAGGCTGGATTAGGATAGTAGATCCTAGCATCTATTCTCACCATGGTTTTTCCCATATTGGTTTTTCCAAGTAGACCTAGTGTAATATGTACTTGTATGTGTGTTTGATCTTTGCATGTTCATTTTATCTACATTAAAAATTTTAGAGGATGTTTTAAATCATCTACTGATTCACCCCTTTTTAGTAGATAGTTGTGTTCCAACAATTGGTATCAAATCCCTAGTTCCTTTGGAGAAGCTTAATCAACTTAAGTAGATCTTGGACAGTGAACACAAATGGATAGTCAAGAAGGTTCTTCCTCAAACAAAGCACCTCTCTTTAATGGATTAAACTATGCTTTTTGGAGTATAAGGATGGAAGCGTATATGTCATATTTAGAGTTTGATGTTTGGACATCTGTTGTAAATGCTTATGTTATTCCTACTACACCTCCCACTAATCAACTTGATAAGAAAGCATATGAATCAAATGCAAAACCTAAAAATGTTATTCTTTGTGGATTGGAAAATTCAGAGTTTTTCAAAGTCATGTATTGTTAAACAACCCATGAGATCTGGGGTAAATTGAAGAGCATCTATGAAGGTGATGATAAAGAAAAGTAGGCCAAGATACAAACCTACAAGGGTAAGTTTTAAATTCTTAAGATGAATGATGAAGAGAAAATCATAGACTGAAATAGTTAATGCAATCAGAGGCCTTGGAGAAGAGATGAAAGAATCTATCATTATCAAAAAGGTCCTAAGATCCTTGCCATCCAAGTATGACTCTAAAATATTTGCAATAGAGGAAGCAAGATATGTGGACAAACTCATTGTTGATGAGTTGCATGGCACCTTCACTACATATGAGATGAGAACAGGAAATGCAGATACCTCAAAGATAGAAATCACATTCAAAGAAACCAAAAAGTAAAAGGTAGAAGCATATACATCTAAATTTGAGAAGACTAATGAAGAAGAAGCTAACTTTGTTAGAAGGTTAAGAAGCATCTCTGGAAAGTACAAAGGTAAGTTACCTTTTAAATTCTTTAACTGTGGTAAGATAGGACATTTTGCTGCTAAATGCCCTTATAGAAAAAAGGATAACACTAAGCAAGAAGAGGATAGTAAAAAGAAGAAACCCTACTTCTCTAAGAAGAAATTTAAAAATAAGAAGAGCTTGAACACAAAAGAAGAAAGTGATTCATGTGATGTTAGTGATAGCTCAGATGATGACCAAGATTGTGCCTTTGTGATTGAGGGAGATGAAACCCTATTCATGGCACTAGGAGCAACTTTTGAGGATCAAGAAAAAGAAGAAGTTGAAGATTCTGATGAAGAAGAAGGAGAAATGGATCTAGAGGGTGAACTCATATGTGCTCTAGATGAAACTGAAAGGCTAAGAAAGGAGAACACCAAGCAAAAGAAGCATGCACAAAAAGAAATTGAAAATCTATCAAAAAGTCTTGAAGAATCTATTCAGATGATAGTTAGCCTAAAGAATCAAGTCGAAGAGGCTAAAATAATAGAAGATGTAGTTAAATATGAACTACAATCTAAATTTGAGGAATGCATGAAGCTAGAAGTAGAAATAGTGGCTCTAAGAAAAGAATTGGAGAAAGCTAAAGAACAAATAGATGAAAATTTAAAGTTGAAAGGAGGCTCTGAAATTCTTGTTGAGTTGATTAACTCACAAAAGCCATCAAAAGAAAAATTTGGTCTTGGTTTCAAAAAGGGAAAAAGTCCTATAACCAGTACATCTGCAAACTTATATGATAACTTAAAAGTAGAAGGAAAAGGATTAAAAGGAGAATACCTCTGAAGATGCAAAGATAGACACAAGCACTACTAATATGAAGAAAGTTGAAGGAGAAAAGAATCCTATTAAAGATAAGAATAATAATAAGTTAGTCTCTAGAAACTTGAAGAAGAAGTAGAACACAAAGGGAGATGATACAAATGGTTTCATAAGAATAAGAGATTTGAAGAAGCTAAAGTCAAGAAGACCTTCTCATCCTACACAAAAAAATGCTATTACCAGGTATTCCTCATTTTTCTATGGTTACTGCTATACATGTAATCAATTTGGTCATAGGGCTAGTGAATGTAGAGTTATGAAAAAAGGAGAAAAAACTTTGTGAGTAGAAATTCATTTGCTACTTTAGTAGATACAAATGTAATGTGCTATAATTAAAATAATTTTGGTCACATAGCTAGACAATGTAGAACAAACTTTGTAAGACCAAAAGTACAAAATAAAAAGAAAGGCATGCCCCCCAAAGTGAACAAAGGTTTAGAAGTCTTTGCAAAAGAGAAAGATAATAAGGAAAATAAATCCAAGAAAGTGTGGAAAGAAAAATATCAGAAGGCTGCAAAATCAATGATTGCTCAAACAACTCTCTATGCCAAAAAGTAGAACTTGTGGGTAATAGATAGTGGTTTCTCAAAACACATGACTAGTGATAAGAGCAAGTTCATCAAATTGAATAGATGTAAGGAAGGATTTATCAGTTTGGGAGATAGTTAGTTTGGGAAACAATACTGCAATGAAAATCTATGGTAAAGGAACCCTAAGCATAAATGGAAAACTACCTACACATGATATCCTTTATGTTGAAGGATTAAAACATAATCTGCTAAGAATCAACCAAATGTGTGACAATGGATACAAAGTCACATTTAATGTAGAAGGTTGTAAGATACGAAAATCTAGGATATTAGTTGCAAAAGGGAAAATAATTGAAAGCAATATTTATAATCTTAGTGAAGTGAATGGGAATAGCTATCTAAAGGGACAGGTTGATGAGATTTGGTTATGGCATAGAAGAATAGGCCATGTCTACTTTGATAACTTGGTAAAAGTAAAAGTAAGCTCAAAGAAGCTTGTTACACACATTCCTAAGATCACCAAACCTACAAACACCACTTGCAAGGAATGTTAACAAGGCAAGCAAACAAAGGTCAGATTTGAGACAAAAGAGTATGCACCTACAAAGGTTTTGGAGTTAGTGCATACTGATCTTTGTGGTCCAACAGAGACAAGAGGATTGAAAGGAGAAAGGTACTTCATGTTGTTGATAGATGATTGCTAAAGAATGACATGGGTAACCTTTTTGAAGGATAAGTCTTAAGAATTTGAAAGATTCAAAATCTTTAGGGCCATGGTTGAGAAGGAGATTGGGCAAAGAATCAAATGCTTAAGATCTGATAGAGGTGGAGAGTTCACTTCAAATTAGTTCATAGAATACTATGAGAAGCATGGAATCAAAAGGTGATACTCTGCAACAAGGACTCCACAATAGAATTGGTTTGTTGAAAGAAAGATCAAAACAGTCAAAGAAATGGCCAAAATAATGCTAAACGAGACCAAGTTACCTGATGTGTACTAGACAGAAGAAATACATACAACAATATTGTGTGAGGGTGAGAAAGGACGTTAGATTCGGATTCAAGATAGACATGAATGCATTTTGACAAAGAAATCTAATCTACAACCAAATACACAAATCTAAAATCTAAAAATTCCTACACATACGAGATTTAAACTATAATATTGCAAACATGATGATGAACCTACTAATTACCAAATGAAATAAAAGAAAAAGATATATTTTTCCATCTCGTAAGGAGTGTATTCGTTTGATGTTGGATTGCTCTTATCACAACGAAGCCTCTAAAGTTCATGTGCAAAGTATGGATGAATGCTTTGTTGATCGAAGGAAAGAATGAAGCTCTCTCAAGGATGATCTTGACAACACTTCGTTGCTTAATGTATGTTTATTCCCTGATCCTTATTTATGAGGAAATGGGTTTGTTATATAGAAGATATGATTTGAAATGGACGATCAAGATTGTTTTGAAGAATATCTAGATCAATGGTCGGAGTGTGTTGAGAGGATTTAGACATGAGAGAATTATGCAAATTTTATTGCACAATTTGTGTGATTGGGAAATAGATTGGCCAATCAGGGATGTGATTGATTAGTTAACAGATTTAGATTGATCAGTCAAGAATGTGATGGCTTAGTTAGGAATTTGATAGCTTAGTTAGGAATTGTGATTGATTAGTTAACAAAATAGATTGTTTAGTTAACAATTTGGATTGATTAATTAAAAAATTAGATTGCTCAATCAACAATCGTAATTCGCTCAATCAAAAAGTGGATGAGGAATATGAATGAATTGATTTAATTAATTAATTCCTTTTTGGAGTTGAACATGCAAATCAAGTTTGAATTTTGCAAACAAAGTTGCATTACTTTGATTTATTTTTTGATAATTGATTTGAATAGTTTGATTTAATTATTTAAAATTTGGAGGGAAATTGTTGTAATTAAATTATTATTTAATAATTTAATCCAATTAGTGTGATAAGTTGATTTAGTGACATAAGTAAATAATTGGTGTTAATCAATCAGAACAAAATAAGTTGAGATTACAACTTTATTAAATAAATGTGATTTATTTAATTGGTCGAAATGATGAAACGTGAATTAATCAAATAATGTTGTTTTATTTAATTAATAGTAGGATTAGGGTTATAAGGACTTTATTAAATAAATTAAATTTATTTAATTTGTCTGAAATGATGAAAAAGTGAATTAATTAAATAATGTTGTATTATTCAATTAATAGAGGAATTAAGGTTTTTTTATGTCGTTTTGATATGGTGCGATGTGGGAATGTTGTGGTATGATTTTGAGATGATCTAAGACATTATGAGATAATTCTGAGATGTTCTAACGTGATTAGGAGATGATTCGAGATTATCCGAGACTTTATGGGATGATTCTAAGTTGTTTCGAGGTGATTCTGAAATGTTTCAAGATATTACGAGATGATTCTGAGTTGTTATGAGATGTTACAATATAATTCCAAGTCATTTCAAGGTGTTACAAGATGATTTTGAGTCATTATGAGGTGTTATGAGATGATTCAAAGTCATTATGAGGTGTTACAGGATGATTCTGAGTCATTCTGAGATGTTCCGAGATAATTTTGAGTCATTTTGAGGTGTTACAAGATGATTCTGAGTCATTCTTAGATGTTATGGGATGATTTCGAGTCATCTTGAGATGTTACGAGATGATTCTAAGTCATTCCAAGGTGTTATGAAATGATTTTGAGTCATTTTGAGGTGTTATGGGATGATTTTGAGTCATTTTGAGATGTTACGAGATGATTCTGAGTCATTCTGAGGTGTTACGGTATGATTCTGAGTCATTTTAAGATGTTATGGGATGATTATGAGTCATTCTAAGGTGTTAAGGGGTGATCAGAGATGATGTTCCATATCGTTTGATGTTGTTTGAGGTTGTTCGATGTTGTTTGATGTTGTTTGAGGTGTGTGATAGGTGTCAAGTCAATTTTACATGTCTACATTTTGCCCCTCTTTGATACAAAGTACTAGTTGCTTTGTTTCAAAGATTCTATCTTTGAGATCAAGTTTTTGAAAAAAAATTATGCCCCAGTGTTCAGTGGAATGATGGTAGGACTCTGTGTTGTTCCCTCGAGAGGTTGACTGAAAATTTCAAGCTTTGAGGTCAGGCTCTTGACACTATGGTACTGTCATTTCTATGTTTTCAGATGAAATGTTATCTCAATGTGCATTGTTTCTCCTTCCAATGTTTTTTAGAGCTTCTAATTTGAAAGTAGGAAGGTTCCCTAAGTGTAATTAGGGTTTCCTAGATGAAATTAGGGCTTTCTTGAGGTATCATATAGGAAATTTGTCTTCAAATTGGGTCATTTGTCCTTTGTTCCTCTTGTTGATTCTTGTCTCTGGATTCCACATTTTATCAATTGTTGAGGGAGAATGTCAAGGTTCGAGGTTGCCCCACATCATTTTGAGCTCGTTTGAGAGTATAGACAACCTCCAGGCATCGGTGGCCCAGTATGTACCTTCTCGCCCTTTGCTTTCATCATGTTTTCATTCTCGTTTTGGTGTGCGAAGTCCTGTCAGATAATAGTGTTGGTTTTGAGATTCCTACACAGTTGTCTCAGTTTTGGTGCTCTTGTCAGGTGAAAAATGTGCACTTGTCTGAAAACTGTGCAATTGTCCTAAACTGGCACTTTTATCTTAAGCAGTTGTTTGGAAATTGTGGAGTTGTCTAAAAACTACGCAGTTGTCCTAAAACTGTGCCTTTGTCCTGAATTTGTGCTTTTTTTTTGTGCATTTGTCCTGAAATTGTGCAGTTGTCCTTAAACTATGCCCTTGTCCTGAATTTGCACTTTTGTTTGGCTTTTGTTGAGCATTTGTCTCAGAACCTAGCAATTGATTCTCCTTTTGTTGTTTTCCTTTTAGCATCATTCTAAACCCTAGCATGTGTCTGTTTATCATCATAAATGTCATTTTTCATCATGCTTGTGTCATTTTGTGTTGCTTTGCATGTTTTAGAGTGAAACCCTAACATCTCGGTTTCTATCATTTGCAGGCAAATCTCTGATTGCTTATGACAAGAGAGAGATATCCTCGCCACTTGTTTGATCTGATTTCCTAGTTTGATGCGTTGGAGTGGGACTTTCTTGATGCCATGGGATTACATTATATTTTTTACATGCCTCTAATTAAGACCCATATAACGATGTTGACCGCTCTCGTGGAGAGGTGGCACTTTGAGATGTCCTCTTTTCATTTTCCTATAGGGGAGGCAAATATTACTCTTGAGGGTGTGTTGAGGATTTTTCATCTTCCTATTCATGGTGAGCTTGTTACATACCAAATTCGATGAGGTGCTTGATCTATGAATCGTTTGTTAGGTGTGGAACACATGGATGTTCGTGATGCAGGGATTGATTTATCTGATTTTTAGATAGCGCAAACCCTATCGTTCTTGTCCTTTGCGGCCTGGTATCAGGATTAGTTGTTCCTGATAGACGAGGTCGACGGTTTGTAGTGGGTTGGGGTACATGTATTGAAATTATGCTAGAGTATGGTATGAGATATGCCCAGGGTTCCTGTTTGCTTACCCATCTTTACCGAGATATGAACGAGGTGGTATATTAGGGTGTGAGGTTGTTGTCTACAGGTGTATCACTTTTGCATGTTTGGGCATGGGAACATATTACAGTGACTCATCCGGATGGGATTCAAGATCATTCTCTAGACGATCCATACTATTATCATTATGGAGACTTTATGCACTACACTTTTCCTAGGGATCTGCATTATTGGCGTTGTGTTTGATGAGATGTTTGGTTTTGTATGGAGATCTTATATGAGCTGCGAGGTTTGGCCAGAGGATGTGGATCAACTTGTGTACTGCCAACAAACCCATTGGTTGCTTGGTCATTCATCATCTGTGATAGAGCGTTATCTACCAGACCAAGTCTATTGCCAGTTTGGTGAGAGACAGGGGCAGATTCCTGATGCGTATGGGGCTTGATTTGGTCGGACTTATCAGGAGGTCCATGTATGGGGTATCCAAGTTGATGAAGATACTATTATTATCGAATTTGTAACACTTTCCCCAGTTGGTTGGGGTTGGTCAGTTGGAGTGGTAGATCCAAGTACTACTTGCGATTATGAGTGGTGGGCACGACATAGGCCTTTGAGGCCTACTGATCTTAGAGGTGATCCTATTATGGGTAGAGCAGGAATTATAGGTCATTGTGGGGAGCAACAACGTGTTAAGGTTCTTGTAGAGCATTTGGATCGAGCTCGATGTGATGAGGCACATGATATTTGGGATGAGCAAGTGCCTCCTAGACAAGGACAGAGGTAGGTTCCAAATCCTCCTCCACTAGCTAGGGATGTTGATTTATTTCTATCTCAAATGACTTTGGACAAAGATGCAAATATTGTGCAATGGCAGGCTGTGAAGGCTTTGGTAGACACTTTGAGGGTTGAGCGAGATAGTGTGATTGGTACACTGCATGCAACAGAGGCTCGGGTAGTATTACTGATAGTAGAGCGAGATTTTCTTTGGGCAGATCGAGAGAGTGATATTAGTAGATGACATGCTATAGAGGCTCAAGTATTGTTACTAACAACGGAGAGAGATACTCTCCAAGAAGAGTGTGATGGTATGTGAGCTGAGCGAGATAGGTATCTACATGAATCTACCTATTATCAAACTTTATATGATGCTACTGTTCCAAGGGCCTCTCGACGTCCACAGTTTGGGGAGCCTAGTGCTACGAGCGATGGTGATGGCGGTGTTGGTGTTAGTGTAGGTGATCATTCTGTGAGACATCCAAAACATTTTATTTTTTCATAGTGTTTTGTCTGTCTCGTTGTGGTCTTACTATTTTTGGTACTTGATCTTCATGTTGTTTCATGGTGTAGAGTAATTTTGTAGACATGTGTGTTATATATATTCATTGGTCTAGTTGAGACCTCGTATATATGTTATGATTTTTTATTTTCCTATCACACTTGTGTCACTACAGATGTATTTATGACATATTCCCTTTTTGGTGATGATATATATGAGATATACCTTCTTCGATTCAGCCTCATTTTATGTTTATGTGATGGTGATATATGATGATGTACGTTTATAAGCTTTTTTTTGGTGCTTTTCTGATGTATGGATATGATGTAGATGAAGGAATCGTACTTTGTCTCTTTTTATGATGTGATGGATGTTGATAGATGAATTCCCCATACATGCTACATGATGCCTTATTTGGTTTATTATCATCATGATATGTATTGATAACATTTGTGGATGTAGAATGGATATGGTACTGATGATGTGTTATGCAGGCTGAATGTTAATTAGAAGAAATATGTGATGTTTGTTTAATTAGTAGACATATGATGATGGATAGTATTGATGATGTTTAATTAGAAGAAATATTATGATGGATAGAATTTATGATGTTAATTTTTGCTTCGCTTTAGAGAATTCATTGTTTGAACAATCTTGTTTGATGTAGCAAACATATACGATGCACCAGGGTATTAATTACCAAGGTGACTTTGTATCTATTGTGTGGACTTTGACTCTACAAACAAAGAGTATCTTTGTTCATACTAGACATATGAAAACTTTGTTTAAATTATAGGGGGGTTGCATGAAAAATGTTTCAAACCAGTCACACACATACGTATAGAACACCTAACATGTAACTGCTTCACGAATTGTTTTAAATACTTCCATACTCAATAAAGCAAGTATTCACATGGTAATATTACAAAATATCTTACAAATAGAAAATCGAAATGATGCTCAATTTCCCCCATTCCTTCTTCTCTAAATCCTTATTCACATCCTTGAGAGATCTTGGGATTGAGTCAATAAAGTAAATTACAAAAAGTAAGACCACAAAAAGATAAAAAAACAAAGTTGTAGTATCACTTGCCATATTTGTTTAGGGTGGGGCTATTATCCATTGTTGATCATGTCTATCGTAGGAACAGATCCTTTAAGGCATATTTCAAGATGTTGGGACTTGTTTAAAAAGATAGGTAGTTGATACTTTGGCATTGTTTTTGTTTGTTTACAGTCAACTCTTATGTGATTTTTTTTCCTTGAAAGTTCTAGTTGTTGATGTTTTCTTTTTTTGTTTCTTTTTCTTTCAAAGGGTGATTGGGATGGTTGAAACATTTATTGTGAGTGTTGTTGACGAGATGGTCCTACTTTTGATTTTCTATGTTTTATGATGTTTTTTTTTTTTTTTTTTAGGGGACTAACCTAGGGCCTCAAGGGCTCATCAAAGATAAGCCTTGCCTATGTTGTACATGCAGAGGCTCGTAGTTTTCTTGGTTTGACCTTCTTTTTTTGTGAATGTTTTTGGATTCTGTATATTGCATATATTTTTGGGATTTTTCTTTTTTGACTAAGTTGAAATAAATCATGTTGGAAACCTAAGGGGATTGACCTAGGATCTTGGGGGAAAAAATCCTTGCCTACATTATACATGCATAGACCATGTAGTTCGAACATTTGACTCAAAGCATGAATTGTTTTTGGGTAAACAACATCGATAGCATGGATTGATATCCCACTTTTGTGTCTAGAGGATATGTTGTGGGAAATTCACTTGAAATAGTCATGAGGTGCAAGCAAATGCTGATATCTTAGACTATTTGAGTGAAGGAATAATCCAACAATGTTTTGTTTTTTTAATGTTTTCCACATGTTTTTTATTTTTGTTGTTTTTTAGTGTTTTTGAATTTTGTTGTTTTTTGACCATGATTAAATGTTGCAAGATCTAATCCATAAATAGATTTGAGAAGTGTCCCTCAATAAAATGGCTTATCCTAATTAGTGACAAGCCATGGTTGGACACATTATTCATGAAATGGATGGGTGGATGCTATGAAAAAGTGTTGTTAGATAATAATGCATGTTATATTCATACATATTGCCTATTTACTAGGTTTTAATTATGGTACCTATTCTAGGAGTGCCACAAAGTCGTTTTCACTCAAAGAACATTTTATTTCTCTTTATGATTTTTCTTTCTTTTTGATTTTTTTGTATTTGTTATCTCTTTTTTCCATTTTTTTGGATTTTTACCCTTTTGCCTAGGGTATTTTGATACGTTTCATGTATAGAACTTCTTGAGATGGGTTTTGTTCAATGGTTCAACTATATTTTCTCCTTTGGGAGTAGCCAACTGATATGCCCTAGAGCCATAACTTGTTGTTATGATGAATGGACCTAGCCAGTTAGGTTCAAATTTTCCCTTGTCATCTTGATTCAATTGTATCTTTTGATTTTCATTGAGGACCAAGTCACCAAATTGAAATTTTCTATCTTTGATTCTCTTTTCATAGCTTTGTTTGAGTTGACTCTGATAAACCTACAGATGTTTTAACGCGCTCAAACACCTTTCATCTAGGAGCTCTAATTCATTCAATCTGGATACCCTGTAATCTTCGTTGCTAACCATGCCTTTTAGTGAGACTTGCAATGAGGGGACTTTGACTTTGATAAGTAACATATCTTCTAATCCATAGACCAAGTAAAAAGGTGTGGGGATGTTGGTTCAATAAGCCCATAAGGATGGGTTTAGCTGCAAATGTTAATCACAACCGAAATCATTGACAATATTTTTTAGGATTGTTTTATTGGATGTCTTTTCCTGATTGTTTCCTTGAGGATAGTAGGGCATAGAAAATCTATGTTGGATAGAGAATTTGGAATAGAGTTCCTGGACATCCTAATTCTTTAATGGGGTTCCATTATTTATTATAATTGTTTGTGGGATTCCATACCTACAAGTGAGATAATTCAAAATGAATTTTGATATCTATTTGCTAGTGATATAGGTCATTGGAATTGCCTCTATCCATTTTTTGAAGTATTCTATTGTGGTGATAATGAATTTACGCATGTTGGATGAAGCAGGTGATATCTTACCTACCAATTCTAATCCCCATTGCGAAAAAGGGGGTGTTGTGATGGGTCTCAACTCTTGTGTTGGTGCATGAACTAGATCACTATATTGTTGACATTGTCGAAACCTTCTAGAATGTTGAATGCAGTCTTGCTCCATGAAAGGCCAATAGTATCCTACTCTGGGTAGCTTTTGGACTAAGTTAAGTCTGCTAGAGTGGGATCCACAAATACCTTCATGAACCTCTTGTAAGGTCACTTGTACGTATTCTACGTTAAGGCACCAAGGTAGCATACCATCTAGGCTACGACAGTATAGGGTTTCTCCTAAGATCATAAAGTGATAGGTTCTGCAGGTGAAGGTTTTCTTCTGAGTATTTGTTAAGTCAGGTGGTATGATATCATTCTAGATATAGTCAAAAGTATCTTGGTACCATGGGAAGTTAGGACCAACAACAACACATACCATTTCTGATTCTGGGATGTTGAATGTCAGCACCAATAGTTGTTCCATGAGGAATTCATATTTAGGCACATTCTAAGGAATATCTACAGTGAGCCTATTGTTTCCATTACATCAAAAAATTTGTTGTTAATCTGAGGAACCTACTCAAAGTTTGTTTTGATGAAATACTCCTTAAAGCTATCCACCATCCTTTTGTATGGTATAAATTTTTCATCTTTTGTTTGGTAATTGTCATTCACCTATCTCATTACTAGCTAGGAGTCTCCAAAGACATGTAGCTCTTTTATTCTACATTCGATCACCATTTTGAGCCCCATGATAAGAGCTTCATACTCAAAGATGTTGTTTGTATAGGGGAATGCAATCTTGTAGGCCTTGGATATATTATCTCCTTGTGGTGTGAGAAATAAAATACCTACTCTCGAACCATGTTGAGTATGGGACCTGTCAAAGTATAGAGTCCACTGGTCTGTTTGTTCTATCATCAAGACACTATCATCTGGAAAATCCACTGTAAGAGGTTTATGATCATCTATAGGTGCTTCGTCCAATTGGTCTACTATCAATTGTCCCTTTGTAGCTCTCATGTCTATGTACTCTATATCAAATTCATTGAGGATCATCACCCATTTGGCTATTTGAACTGTTAAGGCTTCTTTTTCTAGTAAATATTTGAGTGGGTCCACCTTTGATATCTTTAAGATGTAATGTTTCAAATTTTATGTTGAAAACATGATTGAGAGATAGGCTCTTTCAATGGGTGAATAGTTCAGTTTATAGCCCACCAGTGTTCTGCTGATATAGTAGACTACCCTTTCTTTATTGTTATCATCCATCCGTGCCAGAATAGCTCCCAATCTTCTTGCGCGGTAGATACATAAAGTATCATCTCCTTTTTTGGAATTGGTGGCATGAGCACAAGAGGAGTAAGTAGGTACTCCTTGAATTGTTGGAATGATTGGTCACATCTCCCATCCCATTTAAAGGCAATGTCCTTATGTAGGAGATGAGTGAAAGGGTGGCATTTGTCTGCCAGTTATGTGATAAATCGCCTGATTGATTGTAGCTTCCCTTATAGGCTCCTCAGTTGTTTGAGTGTCTTTGGTGGAGGCATCTCCATTATAGCTTTTACCTTGGTAGGATCCTCCTCTATCCCTCTTCTTGACACTATGTACCCTAATAGCTTTCTAGAGATTACTTCGAACACACATTTCGTAGGGTTGAGTCAAATTATACTATTCCAATTGATCAAATACCCTTGCTATGTTTTTCAAGTGGTATGCCCTTTGGATTGAATTTTCTATAATTTCATCCACATAGTCCTCCATGATTATGTGTATCATGTCATGGAATATAGTCATCATCGCTCTTTGATAAGTTGCTCCTGCATTCTTCAGGCCAAAAGGCATCACATTCCAACTGAAAGTTCCCCAAGCACAAGTGAATGTTGTTTTGTGTTGGTCATATGGAGAGATCTTTATTTGGTTGTATCCCTAGAAACCATCCATTAAGGACAACATCTCCTGACCTGTTGTTAGATCCACAATCATGTACATGATTGGTAATGGAAATTCATCTTTTGGATAGGCCTTGTTCAAGTCTCTGAAGTCTATACACATCCTTATGCCTCTAGTAGCTTTGGACACTGGTACTAGGTTTGATATCCATTGTGGATAGTTGATGGGTCTAATGAAACCCACATCTAATAACTTCTTTAGTTCTACCTTCACCAGTAATGCTATTTGGGGATGCATCTTTATGAGTTTTTGCTTGATAGGCTTTGCTCCAGGGATTACGGCTAGATGATGCACCACTAATGTTGAATCTAGTCCAAGCATGTCGACATAGGTCCAGGAAAAGTTTACATTTCTCTCGTTGATGAATTTTGTGAAATTCTCTTTCTCCTCAGGATCAAGTGATGTTGCATGGTATGTTATCTTTGGGTCCTCAGTTGTACCAACATTTATGGATTTTATTTCTTCTACAAGAAGTTTTGATATTTCTTGATATTCTAATATGCGGAGATTGAATCCTCCATCCTCAAGTGCCTCTAGGAGGTTTTCACCTTTGGATGCATCCTTTATTTTTCTCTTTTCTAGATCCAATAGAGCCACAGTTTGGTTTTCTCTAGGGGATTGTATCTTTATGTTTTTTCTTTCATTTTTGTGATTGGAAGATTCAATCTCTCAACCGAAGTATGCCTATTTTTCTAGTTCCATGATGAACCCTACTTTGTGATCTCTTGTTGGTATGTCCACTCAAAGTCCCATGAACTCTGTGATGACCTCATCATTCTAGAATTGGTCCAAAACAAGTGAATGTTGTTGTTGATCCCAATCTATGAGTTGTGAGTAACAAAGTGGGAGACTATCATCTTGGTTTGCAAAGCTTACAAAAGTAGGCGAAAGGGTCAATATGGCTCTGGTGTCCTTTTCCCACTGGGTATCTAGGTCATCATTACTAGAGTTGGGGTAATCATATCCTATGATGAAGGAAGGAGAATCCCATTTGTATTCATTAGAGTCCATTTCAGAATGGTAATAGTTGTTGGGAATGGTTTCCATGTACTGGAGAGGGAACCTATCATTTCTAAAGTTGTCGAATAATTATTCAATGGATAATTTGTTGTCCATGATATGGTAAATATCTAGTGCCTTAATGCTAGCATAAGTTTCTCGTTTCTTCCAAGAGGTTTGTTTGGTTTTTGGAATGACCACGTCTTTTGGTTGATAACCTAGCCCCATATTCTTTTGTCTTTGTTCCACTATGATAGACTCGAATTGACCTTTTTTGTGTAGCCCCAGACCACCTATTCCATTGTATCCCATTTGTTTGACTGATTGATACCCTCTATTGTTAGGATCAATTAAAATGGGTTGTGGCTTCTTAGGTTCTATTTGGTCCTCTTTGTAGATCATAGATGAAATTTCCTCCTCAAATATTTCCTCATCTTTCATGTCTCCCCATCTAGTAAATATAGTGGGTTTGACTATCATTTGTACTATCTTGATCTCTTTTGGACCTCCATATACTCTAGGTGTTGGTGGAAGCATGCCAATGAAAAATGCTTGGCTAAAATGGTAGTGCCCATTGCCTTTGTCAAGTACTTGAATCTTGGCTTCTACTTTCAGTTGTTCAATTGATGTGTTTTTGGTGGAGGTTTATGGAAGCATGGAAGGGTCAATATATAGAACAGGAATGGAAGAATATATATTGCTAGGCACACGTTGGATTTTATTGTATTTCTCCTCCAACTTGGCACAAAAAGGGAAAGGTCCAGGATCGACATATAGTGTTACTTCCTTTCAATCATGGGGAAACTTTAGGCATTGATGGAAAGTGGAAGGGACTGTTTGTAATGTGTGAATCCAAGGGCATCCCAAGAGTAGATTGTATGGTAACTCAAGATCCAATACTTGACAAGTAGTTTATGTTATTGTTGGTCCTATATGCACCAACAACCTAACTGCTCCTTCATAATTTCTCTCCAAGTCATTATAGGCCCTTATGGTGATACTCTTGCCTTTGTCAATCACATCATCATAATACCCCAATTTTTTTATGAATTTTAAGGTACATTTAAAACTGCACCATTATCTATCAATACTCTTTTGACCATGGTCTTATGAGCACCAACCTCTATGTATAGAGCTTGATTGTGGAATGTTCTTTGTGGTAAATATTTCTATGAAAAGACTAAGTGATTACTTGCAGTGATTTTTCCAACCATAGCTTGGAACTGACTAGGATCGAGGTCATTAGGAGCTGACATTTCCAAATATTTTTCCAATATCTCCCTATATGCGAGTGACAATTTTAACAATTCTAAGATTGATATGAGGGTGGGTGTCTTCTTTAACTGTTCCACAATGTTTTACTCACTTGGCGACTTGATTGTGGGTTTGGGAGGTGCTCCTTGTATTGTAACTCTTCTGTGATAGGTGGTTATGTTACAGTTGTTGTCTCCTCCTCGTATCATTACTACATTTTCCCTATTGTCATCAACTTGTGAGAGGGTTCCTAAAATTGTGTCAGCGTATGTGTAATTATAATTATGGTACTCTTGTCCCTTTCCTTTATCATTCTTCTTAGCATGTTTTGGGATTAGGTTTGAGTATACTTGTAGGTCCTTGTTTTCGAGGCGATGATAAATGTCCACTTCCCCTTTTTATATCAAGTCTTGAATGATATGTTTGAGGTGCATGCAATTGTTAGTCGTATGTCATTTGATCATATGGAAATCACACAAGTCCTTCTCATTGTACCATGGTGTCTTAAAGCTAGGTTCCTCATAATTTGGGCGGTCATTTGTTTTAATGAGGTTCTGATGTACTAGTTTTCACATAACTGTCTCAAGTGACTCACCTAATACAGTAAATTGCCTCCTAGGTTGATCATACTTCCTTTGTTGGCCTCCCTAATTTTTCTATTGGTTTACAACCTAATTGTTCTTGGGATAGGTAATTTGGTTTCTTTGTGTGTTGTTGGGACCATAAATTGTTTGTGCCACCTATGGTTTATTTTGATTTGTGTTTTGTGTGTTCCATATTGTTCTAGCATCTACCACTCCATCATTTGTAACATTCTTGTTTTTAGCCTATATTTTGGGTTTCTCATTTGAACTAGAGGGATTATCTTTTGAGTTGTCTGTCTTTAAGGTTCCTCTTTCTATGAGGGCTCTCTCAATATGTAATCACTTTTCAATTGTTTCTTCAAATTCTATAGGATATAACATAGTGAGCCGGTAGTTTATTTCGGGCAGGACATTCATGATGAAAATATGCACCAACTCCTTGTCTGGAATGGTCCATTTGCACCAACTTGCTTTGTGTCTCCATCTCTGCAAGTAGGAGGTTAAGGAATCTCCCAATTTTATTTTTTATCGTGGAAAGACTGGTGATGGTGACATTTTTTTCTATGTCAAACGAGAAGTGGGTTATAAATTTTCTAGACAATTCATCAAAAATTTTGATTTCGGGTTGCAGACGAGTGAACCACTCCATAGCATGACCTATAAGATGGTGTGGAAAGAGCCTCATGAGATAGGCATCATTTTTTTGTACCTCCATACATGATACCGAGAAATCTTGTACATGCTCTATTGGATCTCCTACTCCTTTGTACTTTCTTTCAAATCTAGGTATCTTAAACTTTTTTGGAAAGGGTAGTGTCGTGATGGAACGATTGAATGGGAGCGAACAAATTTCTTGAATGGTGTAGGTATTATTCTATTTTCCCATCTGCATATCTTCTATTTTTTGGATGACAGTATCTAGCCTTAGTTCCATCTTCATTTTTGGAACATGTGTTTGCAAACCTTGCATGTAATAACCTTGTTGTCCTACCAAGTTTTGGTTATAGATTGGGTATTGTGAAGTACAAGACCTTTATAGCCATATGGGATGTAAGGAGGGTTAATTCCTTGTTGTGTATAAGTAGGATTAACTCCTTGTTATTGGGGTGGAACATATAGAAGGCTTCCCTGATGATGCATTTGTAGGTGAATTTGTTGGTAGGATGACTGAAGAAGGGCACTCTGTGGCACAACATGTTGGGTAGAACTAAATTGAAGGTTACCCTGGTGATGCATTGGCAGGATACCTTGTTGTTGGGATGACTTAATTAGGGTACTTTGTGGCACACCCTACTAGGTAGGACTAAAATGAAGGTTACCTTGATGATGCATTGGTAGGACACCTTATTGGTTGGATGACTGCTTAAGGGTGCTTTGTGGCACACCTTGTTGGGTAGGACTAAACTGAATATTACCTTGATGATGTGTTGGTGAGACACCATGTTGTTGGGATGACTAATTTAGGGTGCTCTATAGCACACCCTACTAGGTAGGACTAAACTAAAGGTTACCCTGATGATGCGTTGGTAGGACACCTTGTTGATAATATTGTTGGTTTAGAAGGGGACCCTGTGTCCACCTATTTGAGGATACTAATTGTTCTGAGGGGGGCCCTATGTTCCACCCTCTTGAAGATACTAGTTATTCTGAGCGGGGACTTGTGTTCCACCCTATTGAAGATACCAATTGTTCTAGGAAGGTTCGACGCTTGATGTTTTTTGAGGTATATATTGCCTAGGAGGTGGATTGTTATTCTGATTCATATTGAGATGGCCTCCCTTGGTAAATTTGTGCTACTGCTACTTGTTCAACCTAAGTTGGTTTCCTGAACAAGAGGTTCTCTTTGGGTTGGTCACTGTTTTGTGAGAACACGGGTGGCATATTCGGCATCTCTAGAGGCTGGGTTATTTGTATCAGAACTGAGTTGTCCCCTAAGGGAATAATATTGGGGTCTTTGAGAGCTTCTATGTTAAATTCCACAGGTAATTTGGCACCGCTTTGTGCTAACTTGAAGAAATAAGAGTTTGGGTCCTTTCTTAACAACCTATTCATTAGTTTGAGAACCTTGGGGTTGATAATGTTCAAATAGCTCTTCCTCGTTTATCTCTTCTTCATCATTTACCTCCTCTATAATCACTCAGTTTAGGTCTTTGTTACCTTGTTCCATAACCTCCTTTTGTTTGTGACTTATTTCTTCCTCAGTGAAAGTGTCAATGTATACTGGTCTTTTCTGGGGATTTTCAAGGTCACTTGGCCTATAGCCCCATGGGCTACTTTCATCATTCATGGTCTTTGTTTGTGGGATACTGGTGGTATTTTTATTGGCTTCTATCTTTTTCCTATGTTGTGATCTCGTGGTTTTCATAAACAACTTTGGTCTCCTATGGGAGTGTGGTGTACTCTCTAGTTGACTCCAATTCTAAAGGACCTGATGTTGTCCTAAATGTGGGTATGTAAATCTGGTTCTTTCCTCTAGAGAAGTTCAATATTATGAAAAATAATGGGATTTTGACCAAAGAAGAACATATATAAATCTAGATTATTCTTGGAAGTGTGTTTATAAAAATTTTCTACCAAATTGTTTTTGTTTTTATGTAGCACTATTAGGTGTTTCTTGAGAGCCTTTGGGCTGAGATGCCTAAGTATGAAATGATGACCTATAGACTTTTCCTTAGGGATCTTAACCTTGCATGAGATCATGAAGTGGATATTATTGCCATGTGGGTGGTGGTAATATGGGCCTCTTTGCTGCTATGTCAACTTTTTCTTCCTCTTCGTCTAGGATAATTGATGCGGTGAGAAATTGGTGGGGTGTTTCATTCTTCTGAAAAATGAAGGTTCTCAAGCTGCTTATGATTTCAGTTTGTTCACCTTTGATATATATGAGACTAGGCTAAAGGATTGGTGCTAAAATATTTGGTTGTTGAACTAGGGAAGTTGGTCACTAGATGGTCATAAAGTTCAATGGTGTTATGGGATGGTTGTTGTGAAGCTCAGAACCCTAGGGTTTGAGTGTTGTTTTGGACTGATACTAAGTTTTGGAAATCAAAATGTTGAAGAACTAAGGTCTATATTCCACTTCCTTGTCCATAGGATATGTTGTGGGAAAGTTTACTTTCACTATCTATGAGTCCCAAGTAACTATTGCTATCATGTACATCTAAGTAGAGGAATGACCTTAATGGTTTTTTTTATTTTGATTTCAAATAGGTAGGATGGAAATAATGGATGTGGGACTATCTGACCTTTTCACTTTAATCCAATTGTTTTGGTTCGAACAATGATCCTATAAACAACTCTCTCTCAAATTTTTCTTTGTTTTTTTGAATTATGGCAAGTGATAAGACAACACTTGGTCTGACTCATCAAGCATGGACTTATGTGACCTTCGTGTCTATAACTTAGGTTATGAAATCATAACAGCCAAGCCATAGTTTCCAAATGTTTACTTTGATTAATGTACCCTAAAATAAAAGCCAGAATGTTTTAAAACCTTTAAGGAAATATCCTTTCAAAGGGGTGCAAACATAATGCTTCTCTCACAAGTATGCACTAAATCAAAGGGTTTGTGGTTCAACCATCTCGTTCAATGTTTGTTTTGAATGTGTTATTTTTCTTTAAATCAAACACATAATTTGATGTCAAATTGTTTTTAATGTAATGGGCCAAGTTTAACATAAACCAGTAATTACAACCCTAGGGTATAGACACCATTCTCTTAGGTAGGCTTGCCTCATGCTCCGAAGAGACAATTTTACATGCAACTTATGGTGCACGCCTCTAGTCGAACATGAAAAGTAAATTCTCAGAAGTAAATTCCAATGCACCACTTTCAAAGAATTTTTGGATAATAGGGTGGCCTCTAAAAAAATTTGGTTCTTAGTGGCAATTGTGAACAAGGAAATCTAACACTCACCCGCTGGCCACTTAAGGCTCTTTAGCTGTTCCTGTTCCACTGTATGGGATTAGGTGTAGTCTTTTGTTAGCACAACTTGAAGCTAATTTCTTACGATTTTATAACCTTTAATATATCCCACCAGTAAACATGCTTCGAGACCTTGCAATGAGTTCTCCAGTGCAAGATGTATCTCAAGGCAAGCCCCCTCTTTAAGGTAAACTTAAAAATAAAGTGCAATGCTCAAAAATGATCTTTCACTCACCCAAGATCACCAAAAGGTGCGAATGGAGAAGATAAAACACTTTAGTTTTTCCAATCAATGAATGCACAGTGAACAATCCATAACAAATTGATTCATTTTAAACACCTCGAGCAATGTTATCCCAAAAAAATTGTGAGTAAAACAAAAAAAAGTTCTTTTTTACTTGCACCAATACGAAATGTTCAAGACATCAAGCAATTAAGATTGCAATGGTGAAAAATTATAAAGAAACATTTGTTCATTTTTATGAGCTCTAATAAAAGTGTTTCTATGAAAAGCAGTCCTTGTCCTATCTTGGTCAACAAATGTAAAATGTGTGTGCGTCAAAAAAATGCAAAAAAAAATCACTCTTTTTATGCACCAAAACTTAAAGGTTCCTAATTATGAAAACATGAAATGTGTTCATTTTTTAGAGCCCAAAATTAAAGTGTTTTTTAAATTTTTATGAGCACCAAACAAATATTCCTAACTTACAAAGCTTTAAAATTGGTTCATGTTAATAGCACCAAAATCAAATGTGAGTTTGTTGTTGTTCATTTTAGAGCACCAAATGAAAGTTCCTAACTTAGAAAAGATTAAAATTGGTTTATTTTAACAACACCAAAATCAAATATGAGTTTGTTTTTGTTCATTTTAGAGCACCAAATGAAAGCTTTCCTAAGTTAATAAAAGAAAATTTATGGATTGGAAACTTGGACCGATTGTCTTCCCTATAACAAAGATGTTAAAGTTGATGGAATCCTTCATCAAATCTGTCAATTCCTTCTTACACATCCAAAAATAAACAATAGTTATTGAAAAAACCCATTACAAGAGTGTGGGATCTTTGCACTTGTCCGTCAGAGCAACTGCTCAGAAAAAGAAAGACAAATACGCAGAAAAAAGACAAATTGCTCAGCTCCATAAACAGTTTCAAAAACCCAAACAAATAAATTCTAACTATGTGAAAACACAAATGCGCTAGTTTTAGACAAAGGTGCCATTCCCATGACAAATACGTGGTTCTTCTAACAACTATGCAATTTTCTTGACAAACAAGTGCTCAAGTTTTTCGAACAAGCGCTTAGGTTTTTTGGACAAACACATGAAAACTCTGTCAAAAGCATTTCCAGGACCTACAGCTTCAAAAGTGACTCAAACGAACATTAGAGGAGGGGACAAGGGTCCCACTAGGCATGTGAGAATGTGTGAGGGTGAGAAACGACGTTAGATTCGGATTCAAGATGGACATGAATGCATTTTGACAAAGAAATCTAATCTATAGCCAAATGCACAAATCTAAAATCTAAAAACTCCTACACATATGAGATTTAAAATATACTATTGTAAACATGATGAGGAACCTACTGATTACCAAATGAAATGAAAGAAAAAGATAGATTTTACCATCCTGTAATGGAGTTTATTCACTTGTTGTTAGATTGCTCTTATCACAACGAAGCCTCCAAAGTTTGTGTGCAAAGTGTGGATGAATGCTTGGTTGATCGAAGGAAGGAATGAAGCTCTCTCAAGGATGATCTTGACAACACTTTTTTGCTCAATGTATTTTGATTCCATGATCCTTATTTGTGAGGAAAGGGGTTTGTTATATAGAAGATGCGATTTGAAATGGACGATCAAGATCGTTTTGAAGAATATCCAAATCAACAGTCAAAGTATGTTGAGAGGATTTAGAAAAAAGAAAATTATGCAAATTTGATTGCATAGTTTGTGTGATTAGGAAATAGATTGGCCAGTCAGGGATGTGATTGATTAGTTAACAGATTTATATTGATCAATCAAGAATGTAATGGCTTAGTTAGGAATTTGATGGCTTAGTTAACAAAATAGATTGTTTAGTTAACAATTTGGATTGATTAATTAACAAATTAGATTGCTCAGTCAACAATCATAATTTTCTCAATCATAAAGTGGGTGAGGAATATTAATTAATTGATTTAATTAACTAATTCATTTTTGGAGTTGAACGTGCAAATCAAGTTTGACTTTTACAAACAAAGTTGCATTAGTTTGATTTGATTTTTATAATTGATTTGAATAGTTTGATTTAATTATTCAAAATTTGGAGGGAAAGTGTTGTAATTAAATTATTATTTAATAATTTAATCCACTTAGGGTAATAAGGTGATTTAGCGATGTAAGTAAATAATTGGCGTTAATCAATCAGGACGAAATAAGTTGAGATTAGGACTTTATTAAATAAATGTGATTTATTTAATTGGTTGAAATGATGAAACGTGAATTAATCAAATAATGTTGTTTTATTTAATTAATAGCAAAATTAGGGTTTTTAGGACTTTATTAAATAAAAGAAATTTTTTTATTTAATTTGTCTGTAATGATGAAAAAGTGAATGAATTAAATAATGTTGTATTATTTAATTAATAGAGGAATTAAGGTTTTTTTATGTCATTTTGATGTGATGTGATATGGTGCAATGTGGTATGATGTGGGAACGTTGCAGTATGATTTCAAGATGATCCGAGACATTACAAGATAATTTTGAGATGTTTTGGGGTGATTACGAGATGATTCAAGATGATCTAAGACTTTACGAGATGATTTTGAGCTATTTTGAGGTGATTCTGAGATGTTCTAAGACATTACAGGATGATTCTAAGTTGTTATGAGATGTTACAAGATAATTCCAAGTCATTTTAAGGTGTTACAGGATGATTCTGAGTCATTTTGAGGTGTTACAAGATGATTACAAGTCATTTTAAGGTGTTATGGGATGATTTTGAGTCATTTTGAGATGTAACGAGATAATTATGAGTCATTCTGAGGTGTTATAGGATGATTTCGAGTCATTCCAAGATGTTACGGGATTATTATGAGTCATTCTAAGATGTTACAAGATGATTCTGGGTCATTTTGAGGTGTTACGAGATGATTTTGAGTCATTTCAAGGTGTTAAGGGATGATTCTGAGTCATTTTGAGATGTTACAAGATGATTCTGAGTCATTTTGAGGTGTTATGGGATGATTCTAATTCATTCTAAGGTGTTACGGGATGATTCAAAGTCATTCTAAGATTTTACAGGATGATTCTGAGTCATTTCGATGTGTTATAGGGTGATCGAAGATGATGTTCCATATCGTTTGATGTTGTTTGAGGTTGTTCAATGTTGTTCAATTTTGTTCGATGTTGTTCGAGGTGTGTGATAGGTGTCAAGTAAATTTTGCATGTCTACAAGTATATACTTTGAATAGAGTTCAATTGAGGGTAAATAGTGAGAAAACCCCCTATGAACTATGGTATGGAAAACCTGCCTCTGTTAAGTACTTTAGAGTGTTTGGTAGAAAATGCTACATCAGGAGAGAAGAATACAACTTGGGAAGTTTTGACTCAAGATGTGATGAAGGGATATTTCCTAGACATTCCACCCAAAGCAAGGCCTACAGATGCTACAATAAAAGGTTGCACTGAATTGTAAAGAGTATCAATGTCAAGGTTGATGAAGAGTTGAAACTTGTTAAACCTAATAGAGATATCAATGAAGTAGAATCAGAGTCTAAAGGGGAAGTATTTGATGAAGAACTTGAGGAAAAAATGAAAAGGTACTTGCAATATATATTCAAAATGATCATCCTATAGAGAAGATCATTAGAAATATAGATGGAGTTTAGAAAAGGAGAAGAGTTGCAAAGGACAAAGAGAAAGTAAACTTTTCTCTCATGTATCAAATAGATCCTAAGAGCTATGCTAAAGCTAGAAAGGATGAGAATTGGCTAAAAGCCATGGAAGATGAACTAATCCAAATTGAAAAGAACAAAACTTGGGAATTAGTTCCTAGACCTCCAAATAAGAATGTACTAGGTACAAAGTGGGTCTTCAGAAACAAGCTCAATTAGGATGGAATTTTTGTAAGGAACAAGGCAAGATTGGTGTGCAAAGGATATCCACAAGCTGAAGGTATAGATTTTGAAGAAACATTTACTCCAATTGCTAGATTGGAAGCCATAAGAATTTTTCTCGCATTCTTTGTTTATAAAAAATTCAAAGTCTATCAAATGGATGTGAAGTCTACTTTCTTAAATGGGAACCTAGAAGAGGAAGTCTACATAGAACAACCTAAATTTTTTCAGTTGTTAGAAGAATATTATGTTTGCAGACTAAAGAAGGCATTGTAGATGGTCTACAATAGGCACCTAGAGCTTGATATTCAAGCATAGACCAATACTTGCAACAACAAGGATTAAATAAGGATGTGTAGAAAAAAATTGTACTTCAAATCAGAAGGTGGGCATATGATAATTGTTGTTGTGTATGTGGATGACATCTTTTTTTGTGGTAGCAATAACAAAATGTGCAAGGAGTTTGCTACTCAAATACAAAATGAATTTGAGATAACAATTGCTTGGAGAACTTTCTTTCTTCCTTGGTCTACAAATAGCACAAAATAATGAAGGGATATTTATATCTCAAACCAAGTATGCTAAGGAAATTCTCAAGAAGTTTGGAATAGAAGACAACAAACTAGTAAGTACTCCCATGATAACTGGATGTAAGTTGAGCAAGTCAGATGAATCCCATGATGCAAATCATACCATGTATAGATCAATGATAGGTAGCTTTCTATACCTAATTGCATCAAGGCATGCCATCATGCAAATAGTGTGCATGGTTGCAAGATTCCAAGTTTCTCCTAAAGATTCACAAGTCAATGCAATGAAAATAAACTTTATATATATCAAGAGTACAATTAACTATGGACTATGGTATCCTAAAGGTGAAGATTTCACTTTGATGACATGTATAGATTTTGATTGGTCAGGAAGTGTGGATGATAGAAGAAGCACTAGTGGTGGTGTGTTCTTCCTTGGAAACAAACTCGTTTCATGGCTTAGCAAAAAGAAAGAGTTAGTTATTCTTTATGCATCTGAATTAGAGTATGTTGCAGCAGTGGCATGTTGCACTCAAGTTTTGTGGATGAAGCAAACACTTGAAGACATCAAGGTAGAGTACAAATAACCTTCGCTATTCTTTGTGACACTTCTAGTTCTATTAACATATCAAAGAATCCAGTGACACATTCCATAACTAAGCATATATCAATCAAGTATCACTTCTTAAGAGAAAAGGTTGCAAACCAAGAAGTCACAATGGAATATGTGCCAACCCAAGGTCAAGTTGTAGGCATATTCACAAAACTTCTTCCCAAAGACCAATTTGAGTATTTGAAACAAAAATTGGGAGTGATTTCTCCTATATCACAATGATAGGGCATGATTCTAGGGGGAGAATCACAAAAGATTTGTTCATCCCTAGAAGAAGAGAGAAAAGGAAAGTCAGGTATAAATGGTTTTACAAATTTCTAAAAACTTGGTGGTTGAAAATTCTTGGACAAACTCCTTTATTTGATAAATGGGGAGAAAATTTTAGACAAAGAGGGAGAAATTTGTAGTCCCTTTGAGTTGGAGTCCCTTTGTCATTGATGTCAAAGGGAGAGAAAAAGTGCAAATACTCTATGGAGAAAAGTTACAAAGGGAGATATGACAAGAAATATTCCATTGCCTGGCAAGGAGAAAGGTTATGACATGCTTCAATCCACATTTATCATAAGCCAACGTAAGTACAGTTAATGTCAAAGAATGAGTAGAGTATTTATTTTTCCATCAATGACAAAGGGGAAGATTATTGGCTATATGATTGTCATTGATGTCAAAAAGGAGATTTTTGGTAGTCATGGATGTCATATGTCATAGGTTTAGTCACAATCATAATGGTGAGGTTTGATAGAGAGAGAAATATGTTTTGCAAAGTTGCAATATTGTCATGAAATGTTGTCATTCTTTTACAAAGATTGTTTCCAAAATGTTGTGGAGGAAACTGATAGAAGATTTATTGTGGGTTTTTCAATTACATTCTAGATGTATGATCTACAGGTTCAAATGATAAGTAGTGAGCTCATAATTGAATTATCTTTGTTCTAAACCATTATTAGGGTTTAGCATAAAAACCCTAAGAGTTTCAATTATGGTGTTCATAGGGATTTCTATTTTCCAGTTGATTGGTAATAGGCAATTTATGGTCGATTAAGTCATAACTTAAGCCTTGAGGGTTGTCGTGTAACCAACCCCTCCTACTAGTAATTACTAGCTCAACGAATTATTAAAGTTCCCTAATTTTGGCATGTATACTTTACCCAAGCTTGATCAACGATAGTGATCAAAGCTTGTAGATCGGACGGCTGACATAGCATCACATTTGACCTTTGCATCATATTTTCACTTTCAATAGTGTGTAGCTAAATTATGCTATGTGATGGCTTGTAAACCCTAAACTTCAGAGGGTATGTGTCAACATCTCATTGTAGTGGTAGATCTCTTCATAGTGTGTTTTATGTTTACACTGGCTTGAGGAAAATTGCACTATGTGATACATGCTTTAGAAGATCAACAATCAATGCAAAGAGATAATAGAGATCAATCGTTATTGCATCACATAGTTTATACACATCGCATTTTTTTCCATCCTCGACAAGCTTGAGTTTGTGACATGTGACATGGCACCACATGTACAACATGACGTCTGTGAGACAAATGGCACACTTCCACTATTTTGTGGAAATGCTAGTAGGTGCCCATTTTGGTTGTGTGGGAACATAGTATGTTGATGCGTGTTCATGATGGTGTAGCAATAACAAGTGGCAATTGATCATAGCATTTCTTAGCTCCTATACATAGAATTTATCAATCTTTAAGTGCAAAGTGAAAATGCACTAAGCAAACAGTATGGGATAGAGATCTTCGATGCAAATTTAAAAGAGATCTAATTGAATAGTCATGTTTTAAAGTTGAGGTGGTTAGATGATAATCATCAAATCAAGGTACGAAGTTGCAGATCTATGAACAACATTCAAATATTTTATTCTCTCAATAGCTAGGTAGTAAAACACTATGCAAATATTGGAAAGTGGTGTATCTAACATAAAAAGAAAAATTAATTGATACAAAGCTATATTTTTAATGGTGGTTGAAAGATATGGTTGGAAAAAGGCACAAACGGTTAGAAAATTTGATATAAATCAAATCTTGCATGTAATGGAATTTAATGCAAATGAAAACCCTAGGTTTGATACATGCCAAAAATAGCATAATTTAGTGAATTGTGGTGCTGGTGCATGGCTCAAGAAAAAGAAGACTTTTTGATGAAGAAATATGAGATGGATATTGCAGAACAATGACTAGGATGAGTATAGAGATAGATAGAAGAAGAGAGGGATATTGATGAGAAGCTAGCTGCAAAAGAGATGATACAGGATGTTCTAAAGTGTAGAGGGAAAATAAGAGAAGAAGAAAAGAATGAGAAATTGCAGAACAAGTCTGTAACATTGAATTAGATTCATTTGAATCATTTGTAATCAGGAGTTGTAGCTCCATAAATCTAATTGTAAATTTGATTGGTTGGTGCCATCGAAAAATTGAGTCGGTGCTTCCTTAGAGTTGTTACTCTTAAATCAGGGGATTGGTGTCTCCTTAGGGTTGGTGCCCTTAAACATTGTAACCAATGAGTTTTTCATTGTGAGTTTGAATTAGGACAATAGATTCTAGTAGCTATTCTCATCGTGGTTTTTCCCATATTGGGTTTTCCACGTATACTTGGTGTAATGTGTATGTGTATGTGTTAAATATTTGTATATTCAATTAATCCACATTAGAAGTTTTAGAGGATAAGTTTAAAATGATCTACTAATTCACCCCTCTCAGTAGATAGTTGTGTTCCAGCAGAGGTAATTTCCACTTGTAGTGAAAAATTCCCTCTTCTTAGGGTTGTAAGCCTTAGCAACTACTCTCATCAAATCAACATTAATAAAAATATTTGGCACAACAAACCATCCTAACCCTAGCCACCAAATGTTACAAATAGGCTTGTCTTCTAGATACTTTCAGAAGGAATTTTTAAAAAGAGCATACCACCAGATTGGAATTATAGGGTCTCTACAACTCTCATTCTTGTTAAAAACCCTATCTAATACAATTCTAGACCCATGAAACATCTATTGGTTGTTTTTCAAGAACCAAACTTAATCTCAACCATTACCTATGAATTTTCCATAATTCAATTATCAGTAATGGTGAGGATTGGCCAACGTGTTGGAAGATGGTCAGCACTCCCCTCAGGATTTGTGACATGGACTAACCGCCTCCCATGGATCTGTTAACTCTAATAGTTGTATCGGGCATTAATAGGTTGATATTTTGGTGCAACAACAACTATGGGCCAACAAGTGGTATCGGAGCCAAAGGTGTCGGATTCGAATCCCCTTGGGTAACACTGAAGGGAAGTTTGTTGGCAGATGGTTAGTGCTCCCCTTAGGATTTGTGACATGGACTAACCACCTCACATAGATTCGTTAACTCTGACAGTTGTATTGAACATTAATAGGTCAATCTTTTGGTGCAACGACAACTGTGGGCCAACACAACGACTAGGTGAAAGCTTGCTAGAATTTCTCTCTACACTTTAAGCTCTGTAAGACCTAGGAGGATGATCCCTACAATGTGCTAAATTATACTCTTGTGCCAAATTACCATAGACATTATAAATGAAAAATATATTCCTTTAGACTGCAAATTAAACATAATTCTTCAAGAATTTGGTTGATTCTATAACAAATTGCCATCTAAAGCAAGGAATGGGTAGTTCTCATAAAACTTCACAACAATTAAAGGTGTGTAAATTGTTTTATATAAGGATTTATTCTTTGAAACGCATGGACGATTGAATTACATCAAAGATAACCAAATTAATAGATCAATGCTTTATCCATGGGCAACGAATTTAAATTTGCAACAAATTGTAATACATCAATAATTAGACTTAACATTCATAGACTATTGTGATATTACCTTGCAATAAAACAACTCAAGATCTCCTGGAACAAAAACTACTTATTAATCATTGTACTTCACAACACAAACCTATGACTTCATCAAAGCATTTAATTAATTCCTTGAATTAAAAAAAAAAAGATAAAACCATAAATTCAACCAAAACAATTGAAGACCAATAAAATATCCTTGATCATTTTATTCATAATTTGAGTAACAAAATACAACGGGAGAAAAATTGTTCTAGAGTTTTTACTTCTCATTAAAATTTCATTACTATTGTAAAACTATTATGCATATTACAAACTAGAATCAATACCTAGAACTCAATACTATTTTGCTCCTTTGTGCTCGAGTTACAAAATTCTCATTACATAAGTTCAAAACCCTTTCCAACCAAAGACCCATGCAATTGACCTTGAATTCCCATTTATAGAACATGAGAGCAACAAGCTTCAGGCAAAATTACACCTACAATCACATTTTACATTTTACTTCATTTGAATTTGAATTTCAAAACGTCCCCAAGCGGTTATATTTGCATTTCTATGAGGGGGAAAGTATATAAGACAAAACTTATTTCCATATTGCTGAAGAAGACTACTCCCACCTTCCAAAAGGCATCTTCCATCGTTGAAGTCACTTCCAAAACATATTCTTCATGAGAAAAATTATCTTCCACGTGAGAACCCAGTCAGCAGAAACTTTGAAACAAGAAAACAATAAAAAGAGAGAAAATACACTATCCACATCAACACATTTATCATCAATCTTCATAATTGGGAGAAAATAAAATTTTACAATACTTTATCTAAGTCTTAATCTGTAAATTTTTTGAGCCATGTGTTATACTCCTCAGTTGGTCATTTCATGTCCAGTGGTTTCTACACTTTGGTGTTATGCAGGTTATACCTTGCATCAATAAATATTTTGGCCTCCTTTACAAATGTGTCTATCCTCACCTCAATTTCTAACATATTGTCTACAATGGGGTTCAACATGGCATAGTCAGTGAGATTGATCATTTACTTGAAATATGGGAGTAAACATCCCAACTAATCATTTCATGCAGCAAACTCCTTCAATTCACCTTCATCAATTAATATCTTGGGCATACCATTCCCCTCCATGTCTCTAAACATTTTCAGTTTGTTTTGTAATTGCATTCCTAACTTTCTATGGAATGTTGTAATCTCACTTAGCAAATAAATTGCTTTTAAGAAATTAGGAATATTTGTGGGAGCCTTAGGGTCTTCTTGCATACGATGTATCATTTCTTTCAATGCTCCCACCCTAGTACTCCATTTTCTAAACAAAGTTTGGAATAAATCCTGAACCAGCAAATACTTCATATTTGCTTCACGAATATTCTTGTAGACATCCCACACAATCATCCTTGTTTACTATCTTCATAACCCTATGCTTTAAAACATCATTAAAGATATCATCTGACACCTTTGTAGTTTCCTCTTTGGCTTTCTTGGTGTTAGCCTTTTCTACTTGCACTTCTTGTTTCAAATTCTTAATTCTTAATGACAAGGTTTCTATGTCCTTAGTAGACAAATATGAAGATGAAGTTGTGGGAGAAGGCAGACCTTTTTGTGTTGTAGCAAGCACCCTGATATGCTCATCCATCAACTTGTTGTACTTGTCCAAAATTTTATTATACCTGTCCTCTGAGATTTGGGTTGTGTCAACAGTCAACATAGCAGCATGCATAGTCAATTATGCAGCTACATTGGCAATCATCTTAGTAGTCCTCTTTATCACAACACCAATTTCTTGTTCCACAAAATTTACTACTTCAGTTTTCCTAGTATTTGGTGCCATGGACCAAATAGCAAGAATGTATAGCTTTGGGCTGAAACCTGAGCCAAATACCTTGTCAAAATTTTCCTTAGAGATAGATGCATTGTGGTCTTTCCTTATTGCATTCAATGCAATGGCAGATGAGAGCTTCCACCCAGGAAATAATAAGGTTCCACTTCCTTTAACTAGGTCTCTTGCCTCTTGGGGTGATATAGCTGCAATCTCATTCATTTTTTATTTTCTTCCTCCTTCTCAACCTCCTCTTGTAATGAAGGGTCAACTTTTTATTTTGCCTCTTCTGTTATTTTCTTTATGTCAGGACTTGTTACATGGATGAAAAAATATATGAATTCCTTTGTTTGGATAAATGCATCATCACACATGAAATAATTTCAAGCTTTGATTCTGACATCATCATCTTCTACTTCATTATACTCCCATTTAATTATCTTGGTAGTAGGAACAACAATATTCAAAGCATCCTCCTTTTCAGGGGATGGGAATTTCTGATCCACCTCTTCCTCTATTGGAATATACTCTACAGAATCCTCAAGCACATAACCTTCACCTCCTTGCTCACTCACTAAATAAGTCACCAGTGGGGTAACAACAGGTTTCTTATATGTCTCTCTTGCTTGCACTTGACCGCCTTGAGTTGAGGATTGAGTTAGTTGGCTCCTTGCCTCTGCATCATGATGTTGTTTGGAAACCTTGGCCTTTATTTTAGCTTGTTTCACTTTATCAAAGAAAAAAATTTCCTTAAACTCTACTAACATAATTTTAGCCTACACATATAAGTTCTTTATTTCAGAGTAAGGACTTACATAGAAATGGTTTTCTTTTAGCATCCTTTCTTCAATTAAACAAATTTTTATCCACTCACTTTTCCTTTCTGCATCTTCAGCATCAAAAGATAAATTTTGTATTATATCCTCTTGATATTAAAATTGATGTTGTCTCCCAAAAAATCCTCTCACTCTTCTTTTAGCATTAATAACCCCCTCAGGATCACAATATCTTATAATATCTTGTTTCATCCTATAGTTATTTAAGAGAGAACCAAACCTTTCAATGCCCTCCTTTGATGTGTATATAAAATATGCAAATCCACAATTGGGGTTTATCATAGATGCCTTCCTTGACTTTCTAAAATTCTCTTTGTCCATGGCATCAAGCTACCACATTATTTCCAAAAAATATTTTCTATCAAATATATACATAGGTGATCGGTGGGGTGGCACTAGGGATCCATAAATCCTTATTGTAGTATAGCTATTATGAAGATACTAGTCCCCCCAATTGAAATTTTGTGTAGTGTCTTGCTCATACTCCAAAGGCCTCAAAATTTCTTGTACATCCCTTGAAATTTTGTAAACGAGCTTTAAGCCCAATTGCTCCAACACAATAAACTTAAACCCATTGCAAAATGCAATATAGTTGGAATCAAGAGAGTGCGCATCCCAAATATGGGTCCACATTTGTATAGGCAACTCATTGTCCATATTATCCCTTTCTCTCAACTTCATGAAATTCCTCATTACCTTTTTTCCTTGCCACAATAGCATATGTATTAACAAAGAATAGTGTCTATAGGACAATGGAGGTGTTGTATTCTTCAACCTTACCAAATCTTCATGCAAGTGATCATAAATATAAGAGGCATAATCAAAAAAAAAATTATGATACTTGTTGTGAATATCAATTTCCATAACCATCGAAGCAACATCCATTTTGATGCCAAATTTCCTATGCAACACTTGACACAATGCATAATCTATATTCTTGAAGTAATCTTCAAATTCGTCACAGTCAAACAACTCAAGCTCCTTAGGACTAAATGACACATCATTGTTTTTCAAATCACGCCTTTTGCGCCTCGGCAACACATTTTTTTTGTATGAAAATTTATTTTTCTCATATTCATTATACAATGCACGGAATTTTATTGACTCAATAGCAGATGGGTTCAAATTGAAAACTTCGACTATTTGGCTTCTTGAAATTTCTAGCATGGGAACAAAGTTTGGAAATCTCTTTATTATTTTGTCTATGGGATCATAAACCTTGCCAATTCAAGCATCAAATCCACCTCCACAAATACATTAGGGAAAATTAATTTTCCAATATCACAGGTCCATAGATGACAAGTGGGGTGACTGGAAAATATCCTTTTGAAAGCATATAGAAATAGATCCCAACCACTCTGTGGCAGCACCATATCACCAACCCAAGAAGCTAAATATTGGAAATGACTTGTCAATACCCCTTCACTAGTTTTCCTCTTTCCAACTGGTTTTACCTGTGCAGTCGGGTCCTTAGAAGCTTATTCCATGAAGCGAGAATAGTCTCTCTTCACTGTTCTCTTCTTTGCAGGCACCTCAAGAATTGTTGGCTTGGGTGTGGGCTTGTCATCTTGAGGTTTATGCCTCTTAACCCTTTCTTGTGTAGGTTTTCTCTCTGGTTTGGCAGAAAACTCACTAGGTTCACTCATTTTTATAGTATAATGGAACTAAGGTTTCAGATAATGGGGAATTACAGTCTAAACTCTTCAAATTCATAGGGTTCAAACTAAAATTCAACATATTCCCTTTTCCTACCCAAACCCTACACAAAATAATTGCAATTCCTTTGCTAAAAAAAAAGGAGCAACCCTAAATTGAAAACCATAGCAATTTACTCAATTACTAAATCACTCGATGTTGTAAAATCACTCACAGAGGTTCAAAATTTGACTTACCCAAGAAAAACTAGCAATTTGTTCTTCAAATTTTCTTTGTTTGGAGCTTTGCCTTCTTCCTTTCTTCACTTGACCAATTCTTTAGCTCTCGAGGATTGCAATTATGAAAGAAAAATTATCAACAACCCTCTTTATGATTCAGAGATGGAGCGTCTCCTCCATTAATGTCTGATAGATAGCTCGCACAAGCGAACTGACAAGTAATCATTCAAGTTTAAATTTTTTTCATTGATCATCTTTGATTTAAAACATGATCTATGGCTCTCCTTGACCATTGCTTTATGATCTTACAAATGTGCTTTAATACAATGATGACACCCTAGGAATTTTCCACGTAGCTTCCCACAGGCTCACTAATTCTTTTCAACTTCATTTCTCATTGTAGTAATGTTTTAAAGTTAGACCCATACTTCAGCGATAAGGAGAAAAACTCCTATGAAATGAATGTTCACCATCATATTCTCCATTTCTTATCGTTGAAGTGTTTCAAAGACATACTTGTACTTCAATGAAGAGCCATTCCCAGCAATACAAAGAACTCGCTTTAGTCCATCGCTCATAGTCGTAGTTTATTTGGAGATGAGAATGCTTTCAGAAACGAACGAAATGAGTGATGGCACCAAATGTTGACAAGTGGCAAAATTGTATCCCACTATTCTTTACCTTCCTATCGTTCATCATTGAAGATGAAATCAGTGATAAAACTTTTCCACAATGCAAAGGGTTGGCATGATACAAAGGAAATTTGAAAGCCATCGCACATCGCTAAAGTGGAACCAAAGAACCAAAAGTCTTTAGTGATAAGCGATGTGAAGGAGATCTAACTCATCGATCATTGGGGAAGTAAAACATGAAGGCCAAGTGGTGAAATTTTGCACATGCAAAAAAAATTGTTTTAAAGATGAGATCACCTAGGGAGAACATGGGATAAGGCCTTAAAATTATTTTTGCAAAGGATTCAAAGGCCAAACAAATTAAATTTTCAAATTTATAAAATATCAGCCCTGAACCAAAATAATAATGGAAATTTCATGCGACAAGTAAACGAGGGGACCTAACCACAAGGGGTTGGTTAACGGAATGTATTCAAAGGCTTAATATATAACTAAGGCAACCTGGAACCAATGATATCAAGTCAACAAAGGATTAGACCAAAGGACAAGGGTTTAGAAAAGGGGAAAATATACTAATTAAACCAACCTCACAACATAAAACCCTAAAGCCTTGCTTCATTTTAGACCAAGAGGCCATTCAAGTAAGGGAATTTTAGACTAGTGGAACATGAAGATTTGAGAGTTCCACCAGTGGCTCTGACTGGGGATGCATGCCTCTCATAGTCATGGTGAGATTTTAGATCTCATGGTTGAAGTAGACCAAGCACAAGGAACCCAAAAAACCACAGACCTACCTGGACAAGGAAAGAAGACTAGAACCAAGCAAACCAAACCTATATACAAAATTTATAGGATTGTACAATGTACATGGAGTAGAACATATTTCAAGAGAAATATGGCTTTAAGAACTGTCCATGTATTGGTAGTTCAAAAAGTTCACCTGTTAAACTTTGGAGAAAGTATGAATCATCCCCATGTGTATTTGACACGAGATAAGGGCCTAACCATAATGCTTCAAAATTTCCATTCTTTCCCTTATCTTGAGCTCTTGCATTCCACATCAATACCATGCTCTCTACTTCAAAATGTTTGGGAGAAGCTCTTTTATCACATAGATGTTTGACTTGTAACTCCATTTTGGTGTTCTTTTCATGAGCTTCTCTTCTAGTCTCATCCAACTGTATCAAGTTGTCAACTCTATGTTGTATTTCATCATCATACTCTTGTACAAACTTGTACACCTTTAGTAGATTCTTCTGAGGTAATCTAGCATCCAAACCATACACTAAACCAAAAGTTGAATGTCCTATGGCCTTTTTTATAATAACTCTATTAGCCCATAGTCCAAGCTTCAACGTTGATTCCCAAGCTTTCTTGTTCTTCTCTATCACCCTTTTGATGATTTTCATTAAAATCTTGTTACTAGACCTGACTTGTCCATTTCCTTGAGGATGATAAGGGGAAGAATAAGAAATTTTTATTCCATGTTTGTCGCAAAAATCTATGAACTCATCAGATCTAAAACACATGGCATTATCTGAGATAAGCTTCTCTAGGACTCCAAATCTGATCAGGATATTATTCAACAGGAAATCAATTACCACTTTATTTGGTTCCTTCTTGGTGTGAATTTCTTCCACCAATTTTTTAAAGTAATCGGTTGCAATAAGGATCCATGAATTCCCCCCACTCTATTTTTCTAATATTTCACCAATGAAGTCTATACCCCATTGTTGGAAAGGGGCCTGAACTAAAATAGGCCTGAGTGGTAAACTACCTGAAAATTTCAACTTTCCTACAAATATTTGGCAAGCATCACAAGTTATATCAAACTTGTGGGAATAATTAAAACATATGGGCCACCAAAATCCTTCCCTCAGGATCTTATGAGTGGTTTTTTTAGCCATGTAGTGGCCGCCACATACTGCATTGTGCATTTCTTGTAAGAGTTCTAATGCACGTTTTCCATCAACACACTTAAGCAATACACCATTTGGGTTTCTCCACCAAATTTCATTGTCAATGATGACATACTTCATATCTTGTAACTTCAAAGTTCTCTCATTATCAGCCATACCTTCAGGGCACTACATGGTTTGTAAATACTGAACAATTATTTTATACCACCCACAAGTCTATATATCATAGATAGGTGCAACATTGAAAAATTCAAATTGATCTACTTGGTTTGCTTCCAAGTTGGTTTCAGCCATCAATTTAGCTAGACCTTGTCCTCTCACCAACCTAATAATTTGAACATCAATGTTAAATTTTTGAATCATGTTGATCCATCTACACCTTCTACTTGTGGTTTCTTGTTGAGTGAATATATCCTTAACCACAACACTTGGCACAAAATCTATAACTATGGCTCCCATTAGGTATGTTCTAAAATTATTACAACCTTGACTAGAGCATATGCTTGCTTCTCAGTCATGTCATATTTGAGCTCTTCGACTTGCAAAGACTTATTATAGAATGAAATGGGTTGTTCAAATCCCTCATCATTTTTTTGCAGCAATACAATAGCAATAGTATGAAAAGATGCAAAATAAAATATATACATTGGCTTGGAAAAATTTAGAGATTTTAACATGAGAGCCTCCTTGATGGCTTGTTTTATAATTTTGAATGCTTGATTAGGCTCTTCACTCCAAACAAATTTCTCTCCCTTATTTAACATCTTAGAAATAGGTTTGGTAATCTTAGCAAAGTTAGTCACAAATATTCTCAGGAAATTGATTTTGACCAAAGAATGATTGAATTCCTTTGGCCTTTTTTGGTTGTGGAATCTTGTCAATGGCTACTACTCTTTCAAGATCAATCCTTATTCCTCCTTTAGACACAATATGCCCAAGTAGCTTACCTTAATTTAATCTAAACGCACACTTTTTTGGATTCAATGAAATTCCACATTCTAATGCTTTTTTGAACACTTTCTCCAGATGCATACAATGATCCTCTTCCCTTTTACTATATGTAGTAAGGTCATCTTGATACACAACTATAAATATATCTATGAAATCAACAAATGCCATGTCCATGGCTCTCTAGAAAGTAGCCCCTACATTTGTCAATCCAAATGGCATTCTCACATAGACATATGCACCTCGTGGAGTTGTAAAAGTTATTTTATATTGCTCAAATTCTTTGACTACTACCTGATTATAACTTGAAAATACATCCATCATGGATAACAACTCACAACCAGTTACTTTTTGTAACATAGCTTCCATGTTTGGCAAACGATAATTATCCTTCAATGATGACACATTCAAATTTTTAATGTCCTCATAGATCCTGATGTCGCCATTCTTCTTGACTGGGACAAGATTTGAAACCCACATTGAATGTCTGATGGGCTTAATAACCCCAACATCCCTCAATTTTACAAGATCTTCTTGCATCTTAGGTTGTAGTGTGGGATTTATTGGTCTTTTCTTTTGCCTGAAGGGATTTGCATTTGGCTTCAAAGGTATTTCATGCTAGAATAGCTCTTCCCTATATGCCTTTAGGTCATCATAAGACCATGCAAATACATGTCTATATTTTCTCAATACAATCAGCATTGCTCTGACTTGAGGTTTCATCTTCTTCCCAATGTAAACCTTTTTTGGAGCATTCTTTGTTCCAAGATTGATTTCATCTAAATCCTCTTTATCAGTGGATGTCTACTTGGTGTTGCTTCTATCAAGGCCATCAAACACCCTTTCCAATGCAACCAACCCCTTGGGGATCTTTTTTGTCTTCAAATGGATAATCTCATTCTCAAATATAGTTTCCTTACCATCCACTTCCTCCACAAAGGCTCCAAAATCAATTTCTTAACCTTCATATTGATCTATACACTGTAGGAATCTCAAGATATCATCATAATTAAACACCTTCCAGTTCTTAATATTATCAATAACTGAAGGTCTAACCTGCACTTCAACATTTGAAATGCTAGCAAATGTAATATCATTTGGTAAGAGAAAAATATTGGCTAGTAAATTTTCCACTCTTTTATTGCTCCTATCCAACCAATCAATTCCAAATGCATCAAACGAGTCAATCGAATCCTAGACAACATTCCTATAGTGTGTTACTCTAGTATTATTGGATGCATATTTTCCTCAAACTTGAGAAATAACATGTTTTGAGTCTCCAATGACTCAACTTTTTAATCCCATGTTTCTTAGCTAGCTTTAGCCCTATTAGTAAGGCTTCATACTCAGCTACATTATTTGTGCATGCAAACAATAACTAAAATGAAAACTTGAAGGTCTTACCACTTGGAGAAATAAGTATGACCCTCAACCAGCTCCTTCCTTTGAACAAGCTCCATCAAAATTCATATTGTACATATCATCATTGTTAGCTTGATGTGTTACCTCTTTCTCTAGAGGTGTGGGTTGTTTTTCTTCTTCTTATAACTCTTCAATCCTAAAGTTTTTCATGACAGTGTCTACAAAATGGATTATATCCGCCTCTCCCACAAATTCAATGATATGTGGAGCTCTTGGTTCTCTCACAAGTTTGATGTTCTTTCCTTCAATTGGAAACATTGCAAAGGACATGTCACATTGCATGCTACCTCCCATGGAGGCACTCCATTTTCTTGACAACTGTAGACACATAAAAATGACCAAGGCCTACAAGCAATGTTTTACCACCTTTCGTCCTTGCATAATTATGACATTTTAATTATGTTGCTAACCCACCTTCAATTATCAATTGAATAATGCATAATTATTTAATTAATTCATGATCTTCTATTCTTCATGATTATTAAATAAGTAAATCTTTTTCATTTATTTATTTAATGTGTCACTAATTATCAAAGTCGTCTCATAATTAAATAAAGTCTCATTTATTTAATTAGTCTTTATCATTAATGTTCTCTTGATTATTAAATATATATATTTTAATATATTTATTTAATATGTCACTAATCCCTAAATCCTCTTTTAATTAAATAGATTTATGAATTTATTTAATTAATTAACTACCTCTTCTAAATTAAATAATTATTCCTAATTATTTAATTGCTTTATGTGACACTTCCATCTTTTTAAATAAAAAAAATTATTTAAAAATGTCTCACAAGGTTAACTGATTCTTCTTTTAGTAATTAATTTCAAAATCAATTACTTATTATCTCACAAAATTCATATTTTGAATTAATTTAATTTAAAATGGAAAAATTCTTCTACAAATCAAGTAATTTCTAAAATTGTTGATTTTCTAAAATCTCATCTTCTTATCTTCTGATTTTTACTAATTTCATCTCAATGTCACGTTTATTCTCCATCCTTGATTTAATTTCCTAAATTAAATCTTGTTCGCACATTTGAGGATTTTTACCCTAACCCTATTGAGAGTTTCCATTTTGAATCTTAACCATTGATTCTAGGGCATTTCTCAATCTTTCATCTCATCTGTCCGTTCAAGATTGCATTTTCTATAAAATGGCAATTTTGTCCTCATTTTCGACATCTCTTAATATATTGCAATCTCTTATTATTATCTTCTTGCATACTTGTTATCATTTTAACTATTTGCAATTAGGATTCATTTTCTATTGCATAACTTAGAGAAATCCTTCAAAGTCTTGTTTAGGTCTAAGCATTGTAGAGTTTGCTCACACACAAAATCTGAAGGCACTCATCATCACAGCAAGCCAAGAAGGTGCAATGGAAATCAGCCATGGAGGATAGAACTGGGTGAAATTTTTCTATTTTCATTCATTTTCTCGCATATTTGTCCTTTGCATTCAATTGTTTGTGGATTTTAATTTAATATGCATGTGTTACTAACCTAGTTCCACCTTATAGAAAATATCCATCATTACATTGGTGAACCCGACCCCTTAACACATTTTTGCAGGTTCTCGTACGACTTCATTTTTCTTTTGTAGGTACAGGAGTATGGAACGATGCAACTAATAGCCACAGCGATGCAAATGCTCAATTGCACTGCATTTTCTTTCGTGAGTGATGCATTCGACATGTCATAACGCATTTGAGCTTGCAAGCGAAAAATTTGACCTATCACAACACATTTGATCTCTCGAGCGATGCAATCGACCTGTTGCGCCGCATTTGACCTCTTGCGATGCAAAAGACTGGTAACTTTTTCTTTCAGTTTCAATTATTTTCTCTTTTCTGTTTCTAGGTTAGAGATTTTTTGTGTTACTAATTTTTTTTGTGACAACATGTGTCCGACTGGATTTAATTAATTTTATTTTTTATTTCTTTCAAACAAATTGCATCTTACACACATTGGTTAAAAAGAACAGACATGCAAATGCATATTGGTTAAAAAGAACAAAAACTTTGTTTTTCATTGGGTTTAAAATTAACTCTTAGATAGAAAATACTACAAACGGTTAAAATTAACCCCTTTGCTTGACAAACACTACAAATGGATAAAATGAACCTTGTGCATTCTCTGTTTGTACACATTTTAATTTTGGTTTAAAAAGAACACCATGTGAGTGTGATCTGAAATTCATGTGCTCTTTCTTTGTTTTTAAACAAAGATTGATTGAACTATGAATATTTTTGTTTGCTTTTGTTAGCCTTAGATCTTGGGCCTTCTTTGGTGGGAAAAAGTACTCACCCCAAAACGACTCAAATCAAGAACGCGCTAAAGCCAAGTGACACCCAACCAGTATACAAATTCTAATGTTAAGGAAAGCTTAGCATTACAGAAGCTCCTGCGGACCAGCAATTGACTCCCTAGTACCCTTGTGGTGCGTCGAAACCTGCAGAGGCAAACCTTTGCAGACTGAGATGATAATGCCTCTCGTGTGGCCTTCTGAATGGGTGCCCGAATTAAATACTTTGTTGTAGAATACCAAAAACCTTCTATTCTTTGGTGCAGCAACGGTCGTTGCAAAGGCACCCGCACCTGCACAGTTCTTAGTAGAAATGATCAATCTTCCATGGGATTTTCATGGAGGTTGGAAGCTTGGTTGCCCTGAGAAGTGAGTGCACTATAAGGGGGAGCCCGTGCAACCAAGCTTCTGGATTCATTTGCTAAGGATATGCGGTTCGCGAGATCCATAAGAATACTGTCCTTTTAGCCCTAGGATTTTTTTCAATGTCTTTAATGTGGTTGATTTTCAATTTTTACAACACCAAGTGTTTGCCAAACTCTTTTCAGAAAAATCCCACCACTGAACATCAAACTTGATAAAATCAGAGTCAAAACTAGTAAATCTGTAAGAATTTCTTTTTCCAAAATTGCTTCTTGCGACACAAACACTCTGTCAAACCGCATATGCCATATTTTGAGCCGCAATCACTTTGATGAACTGTAATCGCTCTGATGAGCCGTATTTAAACAATTTTGAATCGCACTCGCCATTATGCACCGCATTTGCTAGTATCAAACTGCATTCGCTATTTTGAGTCACATTCACCAGTTCTAGAACCGCATTCGCCATTCTAAGTCGTATTTTCTCTGTCGTGCCGCATTCGTTGTGACGCATTTGCAAAAACTTCACAACCATCTTCCCACTATCAAAATTCAAATCCAAAACTTGTTTTTTCCATAATTACATCAAGTCTTCCTTTACTATTACTATTTAAACCAGACACTAAATTGCTCAAATTCCCCTAAACATTGCATTATAGATACCATTTTTTTTAGGATCACAATAGGGTTCCATTTCCATTCCATTAGTTGCATTGTTAACTCTACCATCTCCTTAGACACTTATCTTTGAAAAATTTTAGTAGTAGACTCTTAACATCCATTGTCAAAACTTTGCATTCAATAGTAGGTTATCATTGGACCCAATCACCCTTTGTCATTTAGTCAAATCTTTTGTGAATTCTTTCCCACTCAATAGTCTAGTGTGGAAACTTCACTTTGTCCTCTTTTAGTCCTTTTATGGTCTATTGATTTTCCAAACCTAAAGCATTCCAACACTTGGTTTTCTCAAGTAGTCATCTCCTTAGATTTCTCAATAGTGAGTACATCTTAGGCTCCCTTTAGTTGCATACCATTTAGCATCTCCATTTTAGTGTCACACCATTTGCATTCATAAATCTTTAGCCTCATTTTGGTCTCATTTGCATTTCATAATATTCCTAAAATCCTAAAAAACCCAAAAACATAGTGTCATATTTAGATCATTCTCCCTCATCATCCCAAAGTTGAGCAAAAATTTTATGGTTGAAACTAGATTACAGAAAAAGAAAAGACTCATGGATTCCTTTGGACAAGACACCAACTTTCTTGGTTTCACAACTGGCATGGATTCCTTCCCTTATGACATGAACAATCATTCTTATAACATGGGAAATTCCAATAGCAATCCTTTTAGTGTGATTAACATCCCACCCTCTCCACAAGATCTTTTTGAACAATTTATCTGTAGAGACTCAAATGGGGAAGTCTTTGAAGAAGACATATTAGCTACTTCCCAACACCCAGAAGTTGTTGCTTTTATGGAAGAAGTAGTCTTAAATGACTCCTCTAGATTCCTAGCTATGATCCTTGACCAAGGGGCTAAATTACCAAAGGGATTTGATCTTAACACTCTTAGAGCAACATCCCCCAATCTCCCATCACACAATCCTTCCATGGGAGCTTATTCACAAAATGTCATCAACATCATCAATGCTACCTCCCTTGGTCATACTACCACCACAACCAACACAACATCTATTGGGGGATCATCTACCCAAACCAACACCACATCACAATCCATCCCCCAACAAACATCCACCATCCCTTCACAAACAATGGGTGCAACCACCTCAAATCTCTTTGGAAATTCATCTAGTTCCATGGGTACATCAGCAAACCTATTATTAGGTTCTTCGAGTGCTATAGCAACCAACTCATCCAACCCTTTTGGGAGAAATAAACGAAGAATTGTCATTCAAGGCACCCAACCTAATTCCTCACAGGTTAATACCAACATTCTTGTGAGCCAAAACACCAATATTCCTCATGGCCACAATTTCTTATTTGGGCAAGGTAATCAAGGCACCCAATCTTTCACTCCATTTGGGCATCAACACGCTCCAAATCAACAAGGCCCTCAAATTCAATCCAACATGGTAGGATCTCATATCCCCACTTATGCCTCTCAAGTTCATACATAGCAGCACATCCCTCATCAAAACACTCATTTCCAACAACCGCACAATCAGAACACTCATTTTGCCCACCGACAACCAATTCCAAATCAACGCATCTCATCACAACAAGTGAGCACTTAAGCCATCCCTATCACCAACAACCCAATTGTGGAAGCACTCATACTCCAACTCACTACTCTTCAAATGCAAGTGGAGACCTTGCAACAATCCAACAAAAATTCTTACATGTCACATGACTTGTGTCCATATCCATTTGACACAACCTTGTATATGCCACCCTTTCCTCATGGATATGTGGTACCTCATTTTCCTAAATACAAAGGCAAAACGAACCCTATTGAACACATAAGAGAATTCACCACTAGTTGCATGGACATTGCCTATGAGAAAACATATCTCATGAGACTTTTTTCTAGAAGTCTCGTAGGCCATGCACTAGAATGGTTCTCACTATTGCCTAAAGGAATCAAAACATGGGATGAATTGGCAAACAAGTTTGTTTAAAATTATGCCTATAACATTGACACAGATATCAACATTGCCTCCTTATGTAGACTTACCCAAGAGGATGCAAGAGAGACTTTTATCCCATTTTTTCAAAGATGGAGAACCTTAGCAAGCAGATGTCTGGTAGAAATACCTAAAAAGGAGAAACTCACCATGTTTTTACAAACTCTCCTAGGACCGCTAAGGTATGGCTTACAATTCCATTGTTGCACCACCTTTGTTGACCTTGTTGAAAAGGGTGTTCAACTTGAGAAAGCCTTGATTGCCAAAGGTGAACTAAAATATGGTGGTAAAACCATCAACACAACCACAAACAATAACCCAAGTAGCTCCAATGACAAAACCAAATACTATGTTAAGAACAAACACACTACCAATGACGGTGTGGTTGATGCAAAAACCGTAAATGCAACAGGTCAAGTACTCACCATCAAACGAGTGCAAAATCAAAATGCACCTATAACTACACCGACACCAACTGCCAATGCTATCCAAAGCAATCTTTCTCAAGCTAATCAAAGGCAACTACGTCAACCACGACAATTCCAAAAACATACATATACCCCTTTCGGTGAACTTATCAAAATTATCTTGAAGAAACTTCTCCAAAATGGAGTCATAATGCTGGAAGAACCTAAACCGTATGACCCTGGTCAGTTCAATCCATCATGGTGGGATGATATTTCATTTTGTGATTACCACCATGTCAAAGGGCATAAAACTTCCTCTTGTCGTCAGTTGTGAAACCTGGTACAAGACCTTATTAAGAACCACACCATTAAGTTAGGCGGTCAATCATTTACGTCTAATGCGGATCATACGATCCACAAGAACCTACTGCAGGATCATAATAAACCCTCCTCATCTAGCACAAAGAATAACAATAATCAATCCAATCGCATCCATCCTACCTACAATAATGTTCGTCCTACCTACAATTATCTCGGAGGTACCATTATTAACAATCTTCGCGTTGCTGATGAAGATGAGTGTGTTAATATTGTTACCATTAAAAAGGCCCCGGAATGCAATGTCACCAAACATAAAGGAAAGGTCACTATCCTAGGTCCTTCTGCACGTCATCCTAAAATCACCATACTTGGTTCATCTACCAAACTGTCAAACCCTAAACCAGAGTTCAACCTTATTGAGAAATTGAATAAAACACCTACTAAAATATCCATTCTTGAATTTCTTTGTATCTCACCCACACATAAGGCCATCTTGGATAAATTCCTACTAGAGTCATCTATCCCAACCAACATTGGGGTCAACCATTTTGAAACTATGGTCAGATATCTGAATTCGCCTCATCACATTACCTTCTCAGACAGTGACTATTCCTCGCCCAAACCATCTCATAATGATACCCTTCATATTGAGGTTTTTGTCCACAAACACAAGGTTAGATGAGTCTTAGTAGATGGCAGAGCAGGATTGAACATCTTCTCTTTAAAATTGGTTAAAACTCTTGGCTTCTCTGATGCATGTGTAGATGCTACCAAGAGCATTGTCATCAAGGCATACGATGATGAAGAATGTGCTTCTAAAGGAGTCATTACAATTCCACTCCAGGTGGGACCGGTTATCATAGATGCAACATGCCAAGTCCTGGATCATGACATACATTACAATATTTTACTTGGTCGCCCCTGGATTCATGCTCTAAAGGCCATTCCTTCCATATACCACCAATGCCTGAAATTCCCTTTTGATGGTACTGAAATCACTACTCCAGGAGATCCTAATCCATTTCAATATTGTACCAATCTGTGAGCCACTATTGAGCACCAAGTACCCATCAATCGAGAAGCCTCGGCTTCCACCTCTTCCAAATATATTGACCCATCTGCTCTCACCAAATCATCCATTCCATCAACTTCTACCACACCATCTTCCTCGGCCTCCATACCAAGTAAAGACCTTTAGATCTAGGACCTTGGCTGCGGAGAATTCAAATTGAATACGGCTTACTATATCACCACAGTACCTAAGCCACCTAAATTCTATGGTAGACCATGTTTCGCAATCGAACCCAAAAAAAATTTCAAGGTTCCACCAAAAAGTGTTTTCACACTATGGGGCGATATGGGTAATCAAGTCATTATCAACATAGCTAGCTGGATCTACAAAGACCCAGAAGAGTTGCCTCCACTACCAGTACATCTCTATGGAAAAGGCTATGATATATGCAAGGCCCTAGGTTTTGACGGCACAAGTGGTCTTGGAAAGGCCAATAATGGACAGAGGGAACCTATTATCATAAATGCAAGACCAAGGTACATAGGGCCAGGGTTTGACCAACTTCGAACTGATGATCAACATACCTATGAAATTTCAAGGGAGGATGTAACGGCTCCAGAAAGTGTCGATACAAGCGAAGAATCCCTTACCGAAACTGACTCTAATGAATGGGAATAGGGATCTGAGAAAACCCTAAGTGACTATGATATTGACGAACTATTCCTAGATCCTGGTCAACTCCCCTTTCAAGAATGATTCCAACAAGAGTACAATATTGATCCCATTGACCGACATTCCAAAAATAAGGAATGGGTAAGCATTCCTTGGGATCCAGAAGAAAATAAGGTGTCCTCGACAATACCTGAAATATCTCACCCCATTCCTGAGCCCACCCATGAGCCTAACTTATCTGAGCCCACTGTCCATACCTCTGAAAGGCCATCCAATAGTCATGATGCTAATACTTTTGTGCCCTATTATGACTTTGAGTTCAACTATCAGAATCGGAGTATGGTCCATCCATTGCATCTGACACGGAAGTTCAAATTGACAACTTTTCCTTCACACTTGAGGCATCAATTTGCACACTTTATGCATCTTCCCCATCTTTTACCAACACTGGCGATGAGATCCTCCTTGTTTACCCACAACTAATTGACTGGGACCAACAAGATCCACCAATGATGGACATCTTTCAGAATGATGAGGCAATAGCATAATTCATGGGGCTTCGAGAAGGCATACCATGGGGTGATCACAAAACAGGATTTTCCATTGACCTAGATTGTGCAGCTTACTTTGGAGAGACTGTGCAATCCTCCAGTCGCAAAAATGCAAAGAATAAGACAAAAAAAGAAATTTCTTTAGGTGTAAACCGCAAGGCACCTTCTGACAAAAAAATAGTAAAAATAAAGGACGTATCTGAAGGTGAAAACCTCTCTGAGACGCCTAAGGATAGAGGATTGGACTTTCTTCCCATAACATAGGAAAAATCAGCCATGATAATTGAAGACACCATTGAAGTAAACATAGCCACACCAGAGAACCCCAAAATGGTTCTCCTGGCCCCATCATTAACAGATGAAGAAAAACCTAAGTTCCAAAAATTCTTCACAGAAAGGAAGGCTAACTTCACATGGTCATATGCTGACATGCCAGGGCTAGATCCAAAATTGGTATTACATCACCTTCCACTAATTCCAAATATCAAACCAGTCAAAAAAAAGTTGTGAAAAATGCATCCACAGATTGCACTACTGGTAAAGGCTAAACAAAAGAAGTTACTGGATACTAGATTTATAAGATCAATATATTATGTTGATTGGATATCCAACATTGTCCCTGTCACAAAGCCAAACAGACAAATCCATATCTGCATGGATTTCAGAGATTTGAATAAGGCTTTCACAAAGGATGATTTCCCATTACCAAATATAGACATGATTGTCGATCTCACAGCAGGGTATGAGATGCTATCTCTCATGGATAGTTTCTCGAGCTATAACCAAATCTGAATTACAACAGATGATCAACACAAAATAGCATTCACCTGCCCATGGGGAGCATACTGTCAGAATGTCATGCCTCTTGGCTTAAAGAATGCAGGCGCCACATACCAAAGAGTTATGACAACAATATTTCATGACATGATGCATATCCTAATGGAAGATTATGTGGATTAACTATTGGCAGAATTTTTGACACAGAAAGATCATCTCAAAGTCCTGGACAAAAATTTTAGATGGCTAGAGGATTACAAGGTTCATTTGAACCCAAAAAAATGTGTCTTCGGAGTCACTTCAGGCAAGATTTTGGGATACATAGTTTCCCGATGAGGCATTGAGGTTGATCCCGTAAAAGTAAAAGAAATTCTAGACATGCCTCCACCAAAAGGAATCAGCGAATTGAGAACACTTCAAGGCAGACTACATTCCATCTGTTATTTCATCACGCAATTGACAGACAAGTGTCAACCATTTCAATATCTGTTACGCAAAATTATTCCCTTTGTATGGATAGAAAAAATGCCACATAGCCTTCGAACAAATTAAAGAATATCTATTGAAACCACCAGTCCTTATGCCCCCCATTTAAGGCAGCCATTGATCATGTATGTCTCTGCAACTACAAATGCATTGGGGGCATTATTGGCACAAAATGAAAATGAGGAAAAAGAAAGAGCCATATACTACATCAATCGCACACTAATAGGATGTGAGTTGAACTATATAGCTATTGAATGTGCATACCTTGCAATTGTCTTTGCGACGCAGAAACTAATACATTACATGTTGAGCCACCAAACACACCTAGTAGCCAAGATTGATCCACTAAAGTATCTCCTAAGTCGGGCAACATTGACAGGCCGTTTGGCGAAGTGGGTCATGATATTGAGTGAGTATGACATACAATATTTTGAGTGCAAGGTAATAAAAGGTCAAGTAATAGTAGATCAATTGGCAGATGCACCAATCCGAGCCACTCATTCATTGATAACTGATTTTCCTTATGAGTCTATTTTTCATGCAAAACCAGCGTTACCATGGAAGCTATATTTTGATGGGTCCCACACGGGTCACGACTCAGGAGCTAGTATTTTGTTTATCACACCACAAGGGGATTCAATTCCTAAATCATTCTGGATCGCCTTCCCTTGTACTAATAACATTGTAGAATATGAAGCATTGGTCACCGGTCTCAAGATAGCAATTAAATGGAAAATTCAAACATTGCTCGTATTCGAGGATTCTCAGTTAGTCATCAACCAAGTCAATGATGAATATGAAACAAAAGATGAGAAGTTTCTTCCCTACAAGCGAATGGTGGATAGCTTCATGACATATTTCAAAATTATTTCTTTTGAAAAAATCCCAAGGACACAAAATAAGGCAGCCGATGCAATGGCTACTATTGGATCTCTCTTAGACATCCCTAAAAATGTGTCACAATTTGAGTTCTTAGTGGAACAGTTGTTGATGCTTGCATATGATATCCCAAAGTTAGAAATGGTTTGCAAGATTGTTGGTCCCAGTTTGCCTTGGTACCAAGACATCTATGATTATCTTAAGTCCCAAACCCTACCATCCAACCTTTCCAACAACCAAAGAAATTCCTTTATCCGAAAAGGCACAAGACACACCATCGTCAATGACACACTATACCTCTATGGCTTTGATAACACCCTTCTTCATTATCTCGACATTGATGAAGCCCAAACAAATTTACGAGAAGTACATGAGGGTATATACAAATCTCATTCGAGCGGTCCAATGTTAGCTCGAAAAGTCACTAGACTTGGATACTATTGACCGACATTAGAAAAAGATGCTCTTTAGTTTGTCAAAACATGTCGGAAATGCCAGGTGCATAGTGACCTAATTCATGCACCTGCAGAGGAACTGAGACCAATCACTTCTCCATGGCCTTTCGCACAATGGGGACTCGACCTCATGGGCAAGATCCATCCATCCTCCTCTAACGGCCATAAATTCATAATCACCGCCACTAAGTATTTTACTAAGTGGATTGAAGTTGTCCCCCTCACTTACATCACTGGTAAGTAAATATCAAAGTTCATCATAAATTACATCATCTTTCGGTATGGTGTTCCACAGTCCATCATCACAGATAATGGGAGTCCATTCAAAAATTAGGACGTTTGTGAGCTTTGTGAGTGATTCTGCATCCAACATCATTTCTCCACCCCATATTACCCATAAGGTAATGGCCAAGCTAAGTCATCAAATAAAATAATTCTTCGCATACTCAAGAAGACCGTCAATGACGTTGGCCGAGATTGGCACCTACAACTTAATCTTGCTTTATGGGCCTATCGTACCAGCATTTGTACCCCCATTGGACCTACTCCATTTTCCCTAGTTTACGGATCTGAGGCCATATTGCCCACCGAGGTTGAAATTCCTTCTCTCTGAGTCTCCTTGAAAGGAATGATTGATGATGAAGAGTACAGACAGTCTCGCCTACATGAGATAGAAATGTTACAAGAAAGATGACCAAATGCCTTAAATCATTTGCAAGCATATCAAAATCATCTATGCCAAAGCTATAATAAAAGAGTAATGGTGAGAAAATTTGAAATCAATGACTTGGTCCTCATGCAAAACCCAAGAAATCAGGTGGACCGTGAAAAACCTAGAAAGTTTGAGGCTAATTGGCTTGGTCCCTATATTATTACTGCAGCATTCGATTCTAGAGCTAATTAGTTGGCCACACCTTATGGAGAACATTTGACATAACCCATCAATAGCTTACATCTACAAAAGTTCTACACATAGCATCAGAGAGCTTGGCTAAAAAACCTAAAAATACAAAAAAATTAAAAAATATAAAAAATCGTCCCTTGATGAAAACCTGGCAAACAGGCATCTTGGTGACACCAAAAAAATAAAAAAATGGCAAAAATAGTAAAAAGAAACAAATTCATCCAATAGCGAAAACTTGGTAAACATGCGCTTTCGATAAGTACCATGGTGAAAACCTGGCAAACAAGCGCTATGTGTAGTCAATCGTTGCTTCGCCATCTACTATTACTCTCATTAGCCTTTATCCACTTTTCATAATCACGATAGCCTGACACATTCACGACCTTCGACCTAAGTCATGTCGATTTCGGCCATGGTTAGCATTTGGTTTGACATCATCCCTTGCAGATCCTTGCCTTTTGCCTTGTGTCTGCCTATCTCCATATCATTAGACTCGGGTAGTCCCTGATCTGTCTGGGGGCAAGACCTTTATTGTGTAACTGCAGTGGATGTCGCACATGATCCCGCATTCTTGAAAAAATATTTAAAATATGAAAAAGTCTTGAAAATATCCTAAAAAATCTGAAAAAGTCCTGAAAAAATCCTAAAAATCTAAAAAAGTTTTGAAAAAAGATCTAAAAATTTGAAAATGTCCTGAGAAAACCCAAAAACAAAGTCAAAGTCAATGTTTGTTTGGTCAATCCAATCAGTCTCGTCAATCAATTTTTTTTCCATGTTCAAACTACGTTGTCTCTACGCAATTGCTACATAGGCAAGATTCATCTTTGAATCCTCGAGACATTAGGTCAATTTTTCTAGGTTTGTCACAATAAAATCAAGATTCAAACTTATGTCCTTTGGACAAGGTCATTGGTCATGCCGAACTACGAGGTCTCTGAGTGCATGATGTAGGCAAGGCCATCACTTGATGAGCCCCCAAGGCCGCACTAGGTCATTCCATTAGGGTTCATGGCACTACACTTTCACACACATCAAACTATCTTCAAACCAAGCAAATCTCTTATCAATCTTGAGCAGGCAGTCTATCAACAATCTGTTTCATCAACATTTTCAGTCAAATCAGCATGTCAGTAATGACATGTACTCAAAATCTATCAACCTGGAAAAATTTTGGGTTCTTCTTCAGATGTGTCCTTCTGAAAAGCAACTCTCATCATTTAAATATGCTTTTGGATGTGTCCTTCCTAAGCATCATCATCATCATTTGGAATTTTGATGAATTCTCCTAAATCTGAGAATTGATCTCCTAGATATCAACGTCATTCAAGATGTGTCCTTCCTGAATTTTATATCACTCGACATTTGGCAACACTTGACGTTAAAACACTTGGCAAACACTTGGCAAACTTTATCTTTTTTTTTAATGGTTATCATGATATTAGTTCCTTATGTCATAGGAGCCATGACATCTCATGATGATTATCCTTGTCTTTTTATGATCACCCTACTACTAGTTTCTCAAGGATGTCCTAACTTTAGGATTTAGAGAAGCAACGACATAGTATGGTGATTTTCCTGCTTATTTTTTACTATCATGTGGCTAGTTTCTCAAGGATGTCGTGACATCGGGATTTAGAGAAGCAGTGACGTCTCATGATTATTCTGGTTTGTCTGACGGTTGGACATGAAAAAATGACTAGGGGCAATTGGGTTCCTCGTATGAGTCATGATCATCTATGTATGCGACTATTGATCTACGCAATGGTTCAACCTTGCACACTATTGATCTACGTCATATCATAGTGTTTGTCGGCCATCATGACATTTTCGCCCAATGATGACTAAAGAGCAACAACTAGAATAGCACTATAGCAAAGCTTTAAAGGATTTTGTTTCCGCACTAACATGCATGTCTTTCTTCGCACTAACATCCATCTTCTTCTTCTCTCATCTCATTTTCTGATGATATCCTGTGACATACACAAAAACAAAGTTGCATACATAATCATACGATCATCTCATATTCACATTTCACATCTGCATAAATCAAATATCATAATTCACATTGCATAATGCTATCATTTACATCCCTCATGAACCATCATTTAAATCAACATATAGGCATCATAAATAACATTTACATTAACATATAAGCATCACATCATCATCACATTATACAATGCATACATACATAACCACATCCATAATTATATTCATAAACATAAGCATAGCATCCATACATCTCATAGTATCATAAAATCATCACATAGCATCTAGTAAAGCATAGAACAGTTTAACACATAGAATCATATAGGTTGCATCAAAAACCACACCGCATATATATAATCTCAAAAATGTAATGTCACAGGATAGAGTCATATAATATCCCAAAAATGGAGCTCACAGGCTCGAATATCAAAATATGAAAGTATCTAAAAAACAAGTCTTATGATGTCCCTCCTCCATCCCATGGAGGTGAACTGTGAGGTAGTTGTGGCTAACCAACCACGTGAAAGGTGACCTGGATGGGAGTATTGTCCTGAGTCTGACTCTGAGATCTCGACAGATCGGTAACAAGAGGTTGGCTCTGCTCTACTTGGTGTCCTGATGACACTGATCTATGCCCATGCTCTAACCTATGGTTGTGGCCTGATGAATGCCTGTGAGAGCTATGTGACCTATGACCTGATGATTGCCCTGATAAAGTTGACCCCCCAACACTAGTATGACTGCCACTATGTGACCTGTTGTTGTTGTGTGTCTAGGTGCCACTACATGTCCTGTTGTAGGATCGGGACAAACCTGGGTCCCATCTCTCTGGGGGAACAGCCTGATCATATAGTAACTTGTACCACCCCCTGCTCTTTGCCATCCTAGCCAACTCCCGAGCCATATCCCATTTCGACCCAGAGCACAACTCTCAAACTCAATAACCCACTGATCTTACTCCTGCTATCAGATAACGGCCTGATCCTTCTCAACCCTGGTAACCTCTAACTCTGCTACCAAGGCCTTGTTCTGAGACAAGGTCGTGTCCAGTCTACTCTGAAGATCAATGATCCTCTGATCAATAGTGGCATCTACAGGAAAAATGGGTGACATGTCACCCTCCTCAACTTTGACGATCATCTGCTCTCGCAACCTCCGATATGTCTCATCCTCCCCCTCATCCTCCTCCTCGTCCTCATCCCTCTCCTCCTCTCCTTGGACCTCCTCCACATCTATATCAAGAGGTTGTTCCCCGAAAAATGGATCCTCCTCTGCCCTCACCTCCACCTCCTCCTCTCCCCCCCTGACCACATCCTCTTTCCTCACTTTCGCCTCCTCCTCTCCCCCTCTAATATCCTCCCCTACCTCCTGCTTGGCTGGAATCTCTCTCTCCTCACCCTCCTCATGAATGGGTGACAATGGTGCACCACCCACCCTCTACCTAACTCTCTTGGGTTGTCTCCACCCTCTATCATCCCTCCTCCTCCTAACACCCCTCCCATCACCTCCATCCCCTCATCCCCCGCTACCCCCATCATCCTCGTCTCCTCTACCTCCACCCCCTGCCTCCATCTTTGCCTCTGTCCCCCCTACCTCCATCTTTGCCTCTGGTACCTTTGCCTCCATCCCTACCACCACGACCTCCTCTCCGTACCCATGGGATGACTGATCTCCGATTTATAGGTGGTGGACCATCTGGATCTATCAATGGGATAGGCTGGTGAATCTACCACCAAGCGTCGAACTCAACAGATGACCTGCATCTGCTAGACCACCCCTCCACATCCACTGAACTACAACAAGACCATCTACCTACTGCTTAGCCACTGTCACTGTTATGGGCGGCCCACATATGGTGTCTCTGGAAGACCGTGCATACTCTGCGGTGCCTACTGGCACATCTTGTTTCTCACCGAACTGACGTAGTACCCGTTGGGGCAAGTACATCTCTATGATCCACTAGCTTTGAACCATGCGGCCAATCAAATACCAAAATTGTCTACACAATGAAAGATGACCATCCTCATCTGGCCACTGACTGCAATCTATGTACGGCCTCCACACAAAACTAATCATGGTGTCAATCCTGTGATGCCAATAACCGGTATCCCCAACGTAGGTTTGACTGATTGAACCCACATACAGATAGACATATGACATCCCATTGCCCAACTATTGCATCTGTGTTGGTGGCCGAAAAATGGGAATGTGCTCTCATGCCCAGATCATGAGGAGAGTAGTCCTGCAACTGATACTCTAGCCCTGATGATAGACGACCTCATGCAGCTGATGATATAGCATGGCCAACAAACAAGGCCCCCAAGCAAAAACGATCCTTTTTCCTCGCATATGGACTAATACATCCCCCCATCCAATAGAAAATCCATGACCACGACGATCTAGAATTAGTAATCCAACAATTAGCATCATAAGCATAGCATCCCACCTAAGAAACTGGTTAGCCACAACATCCCAGCCAATCTCGTAACCATCAATGCTTAAGTCGGCACCACTGGCATCCTCATACATCTTTGATAGGGCTTGTCTCCCTCGGTGTGGATCATATACAACTCTCGCTCCACTGATCGGTATGCAAAGAATGTGGTACACATCCTCTAGGGTGACCGTAGCCTCTCCTATAGGTAGATGAAAAGAGAAAGTCTTTGAGTGCCACCTCTCGCAAAGAGTTGTCAGTAAACCCCTATTTTCCCAAATAATGGGCATGTATGTGATGTAGTATAAACTCGGTGTCATCAAGTGTTGTCTCTCCTTGTCGCTCAAATGGTCTCTAAAGGCGTATGTCACCGGCGTGAACTCTCACGTATAAATCGACACAAGTCATCTCTGCACAGGAAAAGACGAGAATTAGCACACATGGGACAACATTGTTGACAGATTATTAGTATTGGGGAGTCAAAGGTGCATCTAAAACTAATATCTACACAAAGTCAACATTGGTCAGCTTTGGTCAACTCTGGCCAACTGCAATTACGTCGCGTTAACTACAAATGTGTCATGATTCGTCACTTGTGGCTCTGCACATGGCAGTTGCATTGCAATCTGTCAAATGTGTCACCCTATCTAGCAATTGCGCAGCCTAACAAAGATTGTGTCATTCGATATGGCATCAATTGCATCGTTTGACCTGGAAATTGCATCGCAACATTACATATGCGTAGTGGAATGCCTCACTTGCATTGCAATCTGACGATTGCGTCGTTTCTCCTATCAAATGCGGACTTTTATACTTTGGCCTATCTACCCAGTGCACTTGCGTCGCAACGCAAACAAATGCATCGAACGTGAAGCCATTTGCAGCTTATGCGACAGCATTTGCATCGCAACGCATTCGATTAACCCCCCGCAAACCCTCATAAATGCATAAATATTCAAACTTAACAAGTGGGATAGGGTACTTGCCGATGCCTCTGTGCCCTCGGGTTGTCAGAAGCTCTGCATGCGGTAGCCACGGTGGTCTGTCACAGGAATCACCATCATCTCCTTAAGCTTTGATCTCTGAAAATGTTATATAGCAAATGAGCAAATGACCCTTGGTTTTGCTTTTTCAACCTATTTATAGGCTAAAAATTAAGGTTTTGACCTAGTAGGCCCATTTGATCATCTTTCTCTGGCATTTTGGCTAGCTTAGCATTCTTCACTGCCAAATCTGATCACGCCATTGTTCCTCTGACCATTAATTGAATCAATCGGGACACTTTCCAAATTTTTCTGACCCTAGGTCGAAATTCAAAAATTTTCCCGAGGGGGCATAAGCACTCTGTACCTTCACTGGGGTATATTCGGGACTTGTTTTCTTTTCCATAACACGATAAAATGCATTATGACAAAGAGGGGCAAAATGTAGACACCTAAAAATGACCAAGGCCTACAAGCAATGTTTTACCACCTTTTGTCCTAACATAATTATGACATTTTAATTATGTTGCTAACCCACCTTCAACTATTAATTGAATAATGCATAATTATTTAATTAATTCATGGTCTTCTATTCTTCATGATTATTAAATAAGTAAATCTTATTCATTTATTTATTTAATGTGTCACTAATTATTAAAGTCGTCTCATAATTAAATGAAGTCTCATTTATTTAATTAATTTTTATCATTAATGTTCTCTTGATTAATATATTTATTTAATATGTCACTAATCCCTAAATCCTCTTTTAATTAAATAGATTTATTAATTTATTTAATTAATTAACTACCTCTTCTAAACTAAATAATTATTCCTAATTATTTCATCGAGAGGCGATCTAGAGTGACATCAAAATCATTGTTAACATTTTGGACTTTTTAAAAAAAATGATAAGCAACTGCCTGTATTCATGATATATTAATGATCTACAGGAGTTTTTAAAATGCATGAATTTGAAACAGTCGCAAGTGACAGTTGTATGTATGAAAGTTGAAATGGTTTTTAGAAAACGGTAGTGAAAGAGTAACTGACATCGGTAGTGGAAGGTAATATTAATAAAACATTTAATTGGCTGGACAAAAATAAAAGACGGATGTCTTTGTATTTTATTTAGATTTTCTTAGCTGTGATGTCCTTGTATTTTATTTCATTTGTAGATTCATGGATGGTGCCATCGATTGTTGTATATGGTGTCATTGATTGATGTGTCTATTACCTCAAGGCTTTTATATAAGATATTGGAAGCTCTCTTTTTTTTAATGTAACTTAGTTGCAGCCTGTAAGCTAGCTTATTTATTATTTTTTTATTCTAAAAATTTAAAATAAATCTCTCTGTTTTCGGTTTATAACAGGATCATGGAAGAACCTTGGCAATTGGGTGTTTTGATAGGGAAATAGTGGTACGAAATGTCTAACATTTGTATTATTCCTTTGTATCACATTTCTTTTTTATCAACCGGTTTGCAAGTCTTGCCTATATTTTCGTATTTTTGGATGCAGGTCTACCAAGACGGTTGCAACTACATCTACCAAAATCCCTCTATCCTTTATGCTTTGATGGATGTTCATATTCTATTCCAAAGCTCCCATTTTCAAAAATGCAGGGAGGATAATAGGAAGGTCGTGGAATTTGGTTTTACACCTGCCAATTGTATTTGCATGAAATTTTCTAAAACCTCTTTAAGGAGTCCATTTTTTGAATGAAATAATCAAACACATCTGAAATAATGAAATAATTAAAGGTAGGCTGAAAGAGATGAAAAAAGGGCATTTAGATTTCTACAATAAATTTTAGTCATATATGACAATGTTAAGCTCTTTAAGAGAAGTTGAATTCAATTAGGGAATATATATATATTTTTTGAGTGATATATATTTTGATCTGGTACTCAATTTTTTAAAAAATTTAATATTGTTTTCTTTTAAAGAATAGTATTGATTAAAGTTAATGTTAATATTTTTAACTTAATTTAAATATTTTATAAATCATTATATATTTAACATTAATATTTTAAATTTAATTTAAATAACTTATAAATTGTTATATATTTAAATTTTATATTTTAATTAAAAATTGGTTAAATTTATCATTATTAAAATTATATGTAATAAATACATGTTGCTTAAACATTTATTTTTGTATGATAATTTTTTTTAACAAAGTAAATTTACTCTTGCATAGAGCAAAATTATTTTCTAAATCTTATTTACACATTCAACAATATTTGTTTCAGTTAAATACATCATATACAATAAAGATATGTTTAACAAAAATTAACTTGTAATTACAAAACCACTACTTTACACCAAAAATAATATAATGTTTTAGCGTAACAATACATTATGCTCAAGGATTAAACTGCTTTAATTTGAAGAATAAGAACCACGTCTAAAAAATTAAAATATTAAAATTTGTGACAATTTTTTTGGTTAAGTTACTCAAAATTACAGTAGTTGATAATTGAATAATTTTAAGTTGCATTTTAATTTTCTCATATGTTGTTTAGTATTTTATTTTGAGGATATTTTATAAGTGATTCAATGATGTATGTCATTTAATGTAATTAAGCATTCAAGTGAATATTTTATGAACATATTTATTTTTAGATCTTTAAATATATATTTTTTTTAAAATAAGATACAAAGATTAATTAAATTAAAAAAATAATATTTCTACAAATTATGAAAATAAGTTGAAATGTATTTAATAAAAAATTATATATCATTTTTTTCAATAATAAAATAGGAGTATGAATAATAAAATAGGGAGTATGATAAATTGAAGTGGGCGAAATTTAAATATTATTTTTATATTTTGATGATAAATTGAAGTGGGCGAAATTTAAATATTATTTTTATATTTTGAAGATCAAGATTTATAGTGTGAGATTCATCTAATATTTATATAAAAAATTAATATAAAAATATAGTAAAAAATTAGACATAATGAATGGGGAAGTATAGGTATATATGCACACATGAATAAGATAAGATCTAATAAATTAAAAAAAGGTACCTAAAAATTAAGTAAGAAAAAAGATGAACCCAAATTTAGATAAAGAGAGATAATAAAATTATATTATAAATTTAAACATATTAAATAATTATTTTTAAATGTTTTAAAACTCATGATTATATATTAAGGTTAGAGTTATAATTAATAATTTTAGAGATATAATTGAAATAATTAATATTATAACTTTAATTTTATAATTATTAATAATATTACAATTTTAACCCTAATTCTTCTTACTATAATTCAAGAATCATTAGAATTATGGTTAGAGTTAAGGTCATGGTGAAGGTTAAGGTTACAATTAGAATTATAGTAAGAAGTAGAGTTAGAATTACAATTTAATTAGGGTTATGATTAGGTTAAGGTTAGGGCTTAATTAGGGTTACCATTTGATTTAGATTAGTTTTCAATTAGGGTTCAACTAGGGTTAGACTTATACGATAACTCTTAGGGTTAGGGTTAGGTCAATGTTAGGGTTAAGGTTAGGATTAAGGTTCAATTAGTGTTCAATTATAGTCAAGATTAAGATTATGGTTGAATTAGAGTAAGTACCTTAATTTTAGGATTAGGGTTTTAATTGGTTGTATAATTCAATTAGGGTTAGGGTTGAATTAGGATAAGATTTAGTGTTAAGGTTAGGGTTCAAGTGTCAAGATTCAATTAGGGTTCATAGTTAGGATTGGTGTTGAATTACGATAAGGGTTAATGTTAAGATTATAGTTCAATTAGGTGTAAAATTCAATTAGGGTTAGGGTTAGGGTTAGGGTTCAATTGGTGTTTTCAAGTGTCGAGGTTCAATTAGGGTTCATAGATAGGATTGGGGTTGAATTAGGGTAAGGGTTAATGTTAAGATTATAGTTTAATTAGGGTTAGGGTTCAATTAGGTGTAAAATTCAATTAGGGTAGGGTTAGGGTTTAATTGATGTTCAAATAGGGTTAGGGTTATAAGATAAATTTTGTGTTAGGATTAGGATTAGAATTCAATAATAGTTACAATTAAAGGTAGGCCAGAGTTAGAGTTGGGCTTTAATTAGGGTTGCACTTAGAATTAAGGTTGTCATTAAAATTATGATTATGAATAATGTTAGATTATGTAAGGGTTAGAGTTAGAGTTGGATTTTTATTAGAGTTAGGGTTAGGAGTTTCAACTTAAGATCAGGGTTAGAGTTGAAGTTAGGATTAGGGTTAGGTTTGGGGATTAATTACTATTAGAGTTATAGTTTAATTTGAATTAATATTCATTATGGTTAGGGTTAGGGTTCAATTGATGTTCAATTAGGATTAGGTTTGGGGTTAGAGTTTAATTAGCATTAGGGTTGGGGTTACAATTATGATAAGAATTAATATTCAAATAGGAATTAGGGTTAGGGTTATGATTAGGGTTTATTATATAAGAGTTAGGGTTCAACCAAAGTTAGGTTTAGGATTCAATTATAGTTATAGTTAAAGGTAGGTAATGGTTAGTGTTCAATTAGGGTAAGGGTGTAGGGTAAGGGTTTAATTAAGGTTACACATAATTAAGGTTGTCATTAGAATTATGATTATTAATAGGGTTACAATTATTGTTAGGGTTAGTTTTGAGGATTAATTACTATTAGAGTTACAGTTTAATTTGAATTAATTATATTCATTATGGTTAGGGTTAGGGTTAAATTAATGCTCAATTAGGGTTAGGGTTCTAAGATGAAGTATAGGTTAGGGTTAGGTTTGGGGTTAGAGTTTAATTAAGATTAGGGTTAGGGTTACAATTATGATAAGAATTAATATTCAAATAAGAATTAGGATTAGGGTTATGATTAGGGTTTATATTATATAAGAGTTAGGGTTCAACCAAGGTTAGTATTAGGATTCAATTATAGTTATAATTAAAGGTAGGTGAGGGTTAGTTTTCAATTAGGGTTAGGGTTAGGGTTTAATTAAGGTTGTCATTAGAATTATGATTATGAATAGGGTTACAATTATTTTTAGGGTTAGAGTTAGAGTTAGAGTCAGATTTATATTAGAGTTAGGGATAAGGTTAGGAGTTACAAGTTAAGATCACTATTAGGGTTAGAGTTAAGGCTAGGGTTAGGGTTGGGGATTAATTATTGTTAGGAACTCTAACCCTAACCCTAATATTATCCCTAACACTAACTCTAACTATAACTTTAACCCTAACACTCACAATAATTCTAACTCAAACCCTAACTCTAATTTGATCTATAACACTAACACTAATCATAATTCTAAATCTAACATTAATTATAATTATAATTGTAACCTTAAAAACAAATCTAACACTAACACTAACACTATTTATAACCCACCCTAAATTTATAACTAACACTAATTTTAATTGCAACCCTAACCCTAATTAGGATTAGAGTTCAAGTTCAATTAGGGTTGAACTTTAATAGGTTAGGGTTATGGATAGGAATCGAGTTTAATTTGGGTTCAATTTTAATAGGTTTAGGATTATGGTTACTGTTCTAAGATAAATCCTAGGTTTAGGGTTTATGTTCAATTAGGTTAGATTTCTAGTAGGGTTAAGGTTAGGCTTAGGCTTAGGTTTAAGGTTATAGTTAGAATTTAATTAGGGCTAAGAGTTCAATTAGGGTTCTAGAATAAATCTCGGGGTTAGAATTATGATGAATTTTGGGGTTATGATTATGGTAAATCAGGGTTAGGGTTCTAAAATAAAACTTGAAGTCAACATTAGGGTCAAGGTTCAATTAGGGTCAAGGTTCAATTAAGGATAATATTAATTAAATAATATTAGGGTTATGGTTTAATTAAGGATAAGATTAGTTAGGGTTAGGGTTATGGTTCTATTGATGTTCAATTAGGGTTGGGGTTCTAGGATAAATTTTAGGGTTAGGTTTAGGGTTGGGGTTAGAATGTACCTAGGATTAAAAATATTGAAAGATATCATAAACCTAACCCTAACCCCAATCCTAACCCTAACCCTAACCCCAATCCTAACCCTAACCCTAACCCTAAACATAATCCTAACCCTAACCCTAACCCTAATCCTAACCCTAATACTAACTCCAACCTTAATACCAATTCTATCTCTAAACCTAACCCTAACCCTACTGCCAATAACAAAATTATCCCAACCTTAGCCCTATTTTTTTCTCTATCCTTAACCCTAACCCTAACCCTCAACCATAACACTAAACCTAACCCTAATCTCAATACTAATGTTAACCCCAACCTTAATCATATTTCTATCTCTAACCCTAACCCTAACCTTAACCATACCCTTGATCCTAATTTTATGTGTAATCCTAACCTTAACCTTAATTGTGATGATAACACCAAACCAAATTCTAATTCTAACTCTAATTATATTCATAACCCTAACCATAACCCTAATCTTACTACTAATGCAAACCCAACCCTAATCCTAATTTAAACTCTAACCCTAACCCTATTCCTATCCCTAACCCTAACCTTAACCCTAACCCTAACCCTATTCCTATCCCTAACCCTAACCTTAACCCTAACCCTAACCCTAACCCTACTCATAATGATAACACTAATCCTAATTGTAAATCTAACCCTTATCCTAACCTTAACCCTAACCCTAATAATTGTCTTCCATGTCACGCTTCGAATGCTACTAGCATATATATATTATTTATTAATAATATTTATAAAAACACCAAGATATCCTTCTCGAGGCATTTATTTTTAATAATTTTTCACATAAAAGTATAATAGACACCTCGAGAAAGATATCTCTCGGCGTTTTTATAAATATTATTAATAAATAATATGTATATGCTAGTTTAATTGTTTTATGTGACACTTCCATCTTTTTAAATAAAATAATTTATTTAAAAATGTCTCACAAGGTTAAGTGATTCTTCTTTTAGTAATTAATTTCAAAATCAATTACTTATTATCTCACAAAATCCATATTTTGAATTAATTTAATTTAAAATGGAAATATTCTTCTACAAATCAAGTAATTTCTAAAATTATTGATTTTCTAAAATCTCATCTTCTTATCTTCTGATTTTTATTAATTTCATCTCAATGTCACGTTTATTCTCCATCTTGATTTAATTTCTTTAATTAAATCTTGTCCACACATTTGAGGATTTTTACCCTAACCATAATTGAGAGTTGCCATTTTGAATCTTAACCATTGATTCTAGGGATTTCTCAATCTCTCATCTCATCCATCTGTTCAAGATTGCATTTTCTATAAAATGGCAATATTGTCCTCATTTTCGACATCTCTTAATATATTGCAATCTCTTATTATTATCTTCTTGCATACTTGTTATCATTTTAACTATTTGCAATTAGGATTCATTTTCTATTGCATAACTTAGAGAAATCCTTCAAAGTCTTGTTTAGGTCTAGGCATTGTAGAGTTTGCTCACACATAAAATCTGAGGGCACTCATCATCACAGCAAGCCAAGAAGGTGAGATGGAAATCAGCCATGAGGACAGAAATGGGTGAGATTGTTCTAGTTTCATTCATTTTCTCGCATATTTCTCCTTTGCATTCGATTGTTTGTGGATTTTAATTTAATATGCATGTGTTACTAACCTAGTTCCACCTTGCAGAAAATATCCATCATTACAACAACAACAACATGCCATAGTTTGGTGGGATGTCCACCCCCACTATGCTCATGACAAACTCCTTGTCATGAAAGTAGCTAATATGTATGGAACATCTTTGATGACTCCAATAACTAGGATTCCCCTTGAATCTATGGAATAACATTTTCCATATGCACAATTTACTTTTAGGCCCATTTCTTTCATTATCTCCACTAGCATGATGTTAGACGAAGCTCTTGAATCAATCATGCAATTATTCAAGATTTTACCATCAACAATAAGAGTTACATAAAATGGGTCAATATTATCTGGACAATTTGTGATAGTGTTACCCAAATAAATTTGAGGGATCTCATCAATGTCTCCCTCCATCATCTCATCACTCGCTTGATTTCCACTCGCGTTGGGCTGAGTAGTCACCTTCTTATCTTCACAGGCCTGAGTGGTACCATTGATAAGGGCCACTACCTTCTGCTTGTGTTCATCAATTCTCATCATTTCCATTAATGGAACACTCACCTTCACTTGAGACAACAACTAGAACATGTCAACTAGATTATAATTTGGCAATTCATAAGGAAGTACGCTCTGTTCTTCAACTTGAACCTTTTGTTGCTCAAGTTTATTCTCAGTGTCTTTCTCATCCTGTTTCTTTTCTTGATCAAATCCTGACTTTTTAGTCTTGAGTTTAACAATTGAGACAACCACCTCATTAGTCTTCTTGGTTGTGCTATCTTTCTTGGCCCAAATTCTAGGTCCCTTACTTTCCTTAGCCTTGACTTCTTCCTTATTAAACTTGGCCAATTCCTCTATTTTAGTCCCTTGCTTCTTTGCATTCTAGTCTTTCATGAACATGCTACCAGGCATAGCCTGATCACAATTGACAACCTTGCTTCTCAATTTGTGAGTATTCCTAGCTTGCTCCACCAATGGTGTTGTCATCTACTTATACACATCATCATAAGGTCTTCTTAAATACATCCACTTCTTTTGTTTCCATAGCACATATGGTGTTCTCAATCTCTTCATCTTCATCAAGGAAGATTTGTTGATGATAGGAATCTGATTTATGTCTTTGGCAGTCAACATCAACTTCATGTGATTCTTCCTCTAAAGAACACTCCTCATCAACAAATTCTAATCTATGCATAAGCACATGCACTTCAACATCATTTTCTTTCATTGGCTCATAATCATTTGATTGATTTTTCTCTTCTTCAAACTGCCTTGCTACTGAACACATTTGGAAAGCATGTGGTAACTGGAAAAAAACACACCAAGGTGTTTCATCAACAAAATTAACTTAATTTTTCTATAATGAATCAGGGGGGACTTTATTTTGTGTATTCTTCTGATTGTTTGGAACTGGTTCCCATTATGCCAATTAGTGTTATAAGGATGGTCCTACAATCGGGGAGTTCTTTCATTATTTTGAAAGTTTGGCTTATGATTTATGAGACCCCTTTCTTGTCTTGCAAGCTTGTAGCTGATGTCCTTCATAGAACTTGCAACATTATCAATCTTATCTTCAAGAGAAGATCCATTTTCTCTAGAATGCTTATCCTCTTTCTTGAGGTCCTTCAAAAATTTCACATCATCTCTTCTCCCAACCTTACCAGTTGCTCTTCTTATTTTTTCAATGTGGATTTCCATCTTGAAAGCTTCTCTCAAGGTCTGGGGATTTTTATCTAGCAATAGATAACTCATTTTTCATCAAAGGCATTACAATAGTTTACCAAGAATACACTATCATTGAGTATCAAATGAGGAGGTAATTTGCTCAAGGCCTTTTGAAACCTTACATTGAAGTCAGCAACTACCTCATTTGATCCCTTAGGGATGTTGTTAAATTGATTCAGGAGGAACCTTGAATCAATCTTATCACTATACTATTCTCTAAACAACCTCTTGAAATCTTCCCAAGAACCAATACTCTCAATAGGTAAACCTCTATACTACTTGCTAGCATCTTCAATGAGTGATTGAATGAAAAGCTTCATCATCACATCTTTATCCTCCACTTCAAATTCATCCATTATATTTGCAAATGACTTCAAGTGATCTTCACCACTTATGCCATTGTTACCAAATAATTTAACCAAGGTAGGCCTAATATCTTCAGGGAACTGATTTGGGTATCCAGGGATCCCAACAAAGCATAATTACTGGTACCTTTCCACTTACATTGGCCTCCTAGTAATTCAATCTCTATGATTGTTTTGAGGCTCATTATCTTCTTGATCATTAGTTTTGTTCCTACCTTTACCATTTCCACCCCCACCATTGTCACCACCTCCACCTTTCTTTCCACCACCATCACTTCCCTCTCCATCTTCAAAATAAGTATTCTTAGTTTTTTGGTTTCCTCCACCACCACCACCCTAATCTCCACCGCCACTTCCACTAGGGATGTGTCCATATGAATTGGTCTGTTGTGGATCAAAATTGGTATGTCCAGAGCTTGAAGCTACTAAATCTGGTATAGAGATCTTAAGGAATGAGATCTTCCTTGCTAATTTTTCATTTGCAACCTCAATTTTAGTTTTCTTCAATTCTTGTTGCAGCTTGTCATTGGATAATTGCAACCTCAATATCTCGGGATCAAGAGGTGCATTTGATGAAATAGAATTGGTTTTAGCATCTTTGGTGGATGTATTGCTAGATGAAGTGTTTGTATTTGCATTGGTATTGGTATTTGTAGTTGGGATGGTATTCTTGGGCTAGCCTATAGGATTCTTTCCATGATCTACGAGATTATTAACAATAGCAGAAGGATCTACGACTTTAGTTGTTGTAACAGAGGCAGTGTAAGTTCTTGCAGCAGAGATTCCCATAGGAACGGTCACCTTAGGAGGATCAAGGGTTGCCTTACCAACAGTTTTGGGAGGAGCTTCAGGAACTGGTTCTTCTTTTAGTGCTTCTTTCATTTCCTCAATTCTTCTTCTTCGGGCATCTCTTTCCAACACCTTTACCCTTATTCTCTCCTCTCTTTCCTTTGCTTGTCTTTATTCCAACTCTTTGATTTTGAGTTCTTCTTCTAAGGCTTGTATATCCTTTTCTATATCCTCTTCATCTTCTAATATATCATCATACTCACTTAGCTCAGGAGTGTAGAATGTAAGATTTGTTACTTCTCTCTTAAGAGAATGGTGTGAGCTTGTACTATGGGATCTACCCCTTGGATTAAAATTATCATCATTAAGAATAGATTTACCCCTAGGTGTGACCCTTATACCTCATAATTTATTATCCTTTTTCCTAGAATTCCCACCTTTCTTCTTCTTTTGATATCTCATGATGACTATCAAGAATTTTATCAGTGGGTAAACCTTCCTCATTGGGATTAGACACACTAGATTCAAATGCTTCTTCATTTACATTTTTATCATGAGAATTTGCATCTAAATTAGGTGTACTAGCAAGATGTTCAGTAGACTTACCTGCTTCATCCTTCTTCTTTATCCAGGATGAATTCTTGCTTTTGGGAAGCTCAAACTCCAGTTTCTACTCAAGATTCTTCTTCACTTTGCTTTTGGTTCCATGCATGGTTTCAAAGTTCTCTTTATAGTTCTTCTGGGTATTTTAATGTTGCAGTTGGCACAAGGGACTTCAGAGTCGGCACCCACAATATTGGGAAATAGAAATCGATTATACTTTGGAGATGCACACACAATCTCGAAGAAGACCTTGAACATAACCTAGTAGGAAATGGAAAATGGAAACAAAACTTTATGCATAAAACTAGGCTTGAGCTATTGATGAGAATTGGTGTAAATTGTTCTCCAAGCAGTGAAGAGCAATGAAAATGATTGACTCTAACTATACCAGATCTGACCTAGAGACATTGGACTAGCATTATCCCCAAAAGAGTCGCCAATCTATTGTTTGTTTTTAAAGAACCAAACTTAATCTCAATAATTACCTATAAATATTCCATAATTCAATGATCAGTAATGGTGAGGATTGGCCAATGACTAGGTGAAAGCTTGCTAGGCTTTCCCTTTTCACTTCTAGCTCTATAAGACCCAGGAGGGTGATCCCTACAATGTGCTAAATGATACTCTTGTGCCAAATTACCAAAAACATTGTAAATGATAGTTACATTCCTATAAACTACAAATTAGACATAATCCTTCAAGAATTTGGTTGATCCTCTAACAAATTACCATTTAAAGCAAGGAATGGGTAGTTCACATAAAACTTCACAACAATTAAAGGTGCGTAAATGATTTTCTATAAGGATTTGTTCTTTGAAAGGCACGACCGACATAATTACATCAAAGATAACCAAATTAATAGATCAGTGCTTTATCCATGGGCAAAAAATTTAAATTTACAACAAACTGTAATACATCAGTAATTAGACTTAGCATTCATAGACTATTGTGATATTGCCTTGCAATAAAACAACTCAAGATCTCTCAGAACAAAAACTACTTATTAATACTTATACTTCACAACACAAACCTATGACTTCATCAAATAATTTAATTAATTCCTTGAATTAAAAAAAAGATAAACCCATACATTTAACCGATTGAAGACCAATAAAATATCCTTGATCATTTTATGCATAATTTGAGTAGCAAAATACAATAGGAGAGAAATTGTTCTAGAATTTTCACTTCTCATTCATATGCCATTACTGTTGTAAAACTATTGTGCCTATTACAAACTAGAATCCACACCTAAGACTCAATACTATTCTATTCCTTTGTGCTTGAGTTACAAAATTCTCATTACATGAGTTCAAAAACTTTTCCAACCAAAGACCCGTGCAATTGGCCTTGAATCCCCATTTATAGAAGATGGGAGCAACAAGCTTCGGGCCAAATTACATCTAAAGTCACATTTTACATTTGACTTCATTTGAATTTGAATTTCAAAACATCCCCAAGCCATATATTTGCATTTCCATGAAGGGGAAAGTATATAAGATAATTTATTTCCATATTGTTGAAGAAGACTACTCCCACCTTCCAAAAGGAATCTTTCATTGTTGAAGTCACTTCTAAGACATCTTCTTCACAAGAAAAATTATCTTCTACGTGAGAACCTAATCAGCTGAAACTTTAAAACAAGAAAATAGTAAAAAGAGAGAAAAGACCCTGTCCACATCAACACATCTATCATCAATCTTCATAACTGGGAGGAGATAAAATTTTACAATACTTTATCTAAGGATTAATCTGTACATTTTTCGAGCCATGTGTTATACTCCTCCTGAATTGGTCATTGCATGTCCAACAATTTTTGCACTTTGGTGTTATGTTGGTTATACCTTTCATCAATCAATATTTTGGCCTCCTTTACAAATGTGTCCATCCTCACCTAAATTCTTGACATATTGTCTACAATAGGGTTCAACATGGCATAGTCAATGAGATTGATCATTTATTTGAAATGTGAGAGTAAACCTCCCGACTCACCCTTCCATGTAGCAAACTCCTTCAATTCACCTTCATCAATTAATATCTTGGGCATACCAAGTCCCTCCATGTCTCTAAACATTTTTAATTTGTTCTATAATTGCATTCCTTACTGTCATGTCCCCAAAATGGAACACTAAAATTACTAAGCATTGAAATACAAATACATAAATACAATACATATTAAAACATAAATGCAAATAATTAAATAACAAAGTACATATATATTAACAATTTTATTATAATTATAATTATCAAGATAATGTTGTAATTACACAATTATAATAATAGAACAATTAATCTTATTAATTGTAAATATCATAATAACAAAATATTGTTCACAAGAAAATAATATAAAATAATAATGATATATAAATTAACACATTAGAATAAAATAATAATGATATATGATATATTGACACATTATACTTAATGTTAAGATTAAAAATACCAATAAGCAAACATCAAAGATAATACAAATAAAATAAAACACAAAATGAACATAATCTAATATTATTATAAACATAATCATTAATAGCAATATTATTATTTTATTCAAATTATGGTCATGTTATTATAACATAATCTGAATAAAGTCTTAAAACCCAACGATTATTACCAAGGCAAAGGGAGTGACTATTCATAGGCAGTGATTCCACTAAAAGCCATGTCCTATCCAAAAGCTGGGAGCCTCTATCCTTATCAGGTATTTAAGGGAGTTCCCAGCAAGTCTAAAACCATTCATGGCTGGCAGAAAATAAGAAGAAAACAGACACAACTCTGCAGATCAATAACAGTAAGATATAGGATAGAAAGGAATCGAATAAAAAGGAGAAAGGGAATAAAGAAAAGAGCCATTAACCAAGGTAACGAATGAAATAAGAAGGAATATAGGAATATATTATGAAGTATGAAATCAGCAAATCCGGTATCTTTCTGTGGTATGTCCTAATATAGTTATTGAAAATAATTATGTATTTTGCTGATAATTTTCATAGTTGTTGTAAGTAAATATAATATCAGTGTCTATATATATATAAGTGAATATATATAAACATAGATGCTCATGCAAGAGTGAGTATTTTAAGCTTATAAATAATTAATAATAATGATATATATGTTTATATTCAATTAGGCAATAATGATGCCTATTGAGTCTTATAAGTATTTATGATTCTTTAATATAAATAAAGAATAATTACATAAAGGTATATATGAGTACCAATAAATATAATTAAAAATAATTTATGTAGGAAATAATAACTATTAAATACAATTATGAATTTAGTTATTAATGAGGGTCAAATATAGTGGTAACTCGAATAATAGTTGATGCTTTATAAACATATTTAAATATATTATGATTGACAAATATATTTAAATATATTAGGATTTATGAATATATAATTGATGGTTAAGTATATGTCTAAATAAGGATATTTGATACATACATTAGGCATGTGGATAATGAACATATATATATATATATATTATGTTCGATTATCCAATAATGATGCTTGCAACAATTATTGTGTCTCGATGAGCTTTAATGACTTTACCTTGAAGAATAGACTTCGGGCCAACAATTCCCTTTTGCTAGCACTCAACAAGTATAGGGAGTTTGTGGAGGGAAAGGCTGGTAAATCCACCCAATGTTGGACGGAGCCCAAGACGGGTAACCAATCCTTGAGGGTGTCCAACTCAAGATGGTTCATGCGCCCTTTGCACAATAAATCTACCATCCAAAGAGGTTAGGAAAGAGGAAACAAGGAAAAAATCTATTTCGATCAAGAGTAATAAGCCATATCAGATTATGTTAGTTATGTACTAGTTGATAATAATGCATTTCATTTATCTTATTCCTCAATCTTTCATTGCTCCTTATCAAACAATCTTTAAAATCAAAATTTTAATATGTGCATTTTATGTCTCTAATACGGGGACATTACACTAACTTGCCATGGAATGTCGTAATCTCACTTATCAAATCAATTGCTTTTAACAAATCAAGAATATTTGTGGGAGCCTCGGGATCTTCTTGCATATGATGCATTATTTCTTTTAGTACTCCCACCCTAGTACTCCATTTTCTCCACTCAGTTTGGAATGTATCTTGCACCAACAAATACTTCTTATTTTCTTCATGAATATTCTTGTAGACAACCCACACATTCTTAGCCTTTTTTACTATCTTCATAACCCTATGCTTTAAAACACCATTAAAGATATCATTTGCCACCTTGAAAATTTCCTTTTTGGATTTCTTGGTGTTAGCCTTCTCTACTTGCACTTCTTGTTTCAAATTTTGAATTCTAAATGACAAGGTTTCTCTATCTTGAGCAAAAGAATTTGAAGATGAAGTTGTGGGAGAAGGCAGACCTTTTTGTGTTGTAGCAAGCACCATGTTATGCTCATCCATCAACTTGTTGTACTTGTCCAAAATTTTATTATTCCTATCCTCTGAGATTTGGGTTGTGTCAAAACTCAAATAGTAGCATGCATACTTACTTATGCAACTGCAGTGGTAGTTATCTTAGTAGCCCTCTTTATCACAACAACACAAATTTCTTGTTCCACATATTTTACTACTTCAGGTTTCCAAGTATCTGGTGCCATGGAACAAATAGCAAGAGTGTGTAGCTTTGGGTTAAAACTTGAGCCAAATACCTTGTCAAAATTTTCCTAAGAGATAGATGCATTGGGGTCTTTCCTTATTGCATCCAATGCAATGGAAGATGAGAGCTCTCACCTAGGTAATAATAAGGTTCCACTTCCTTTAACTAGGTCTCTTGCCTCTTGGGGTGATATAGATGCAATCTCATTCATTTTTTATTTTCTTCCTCCTCCTTATCCTCATCTTGTAATGAGGGATCAACTTTTTCTTTTGCTTCTTCTATTCTTTTCTTTAAGTCGGAACTTATTACATGCATGACAAAATCTATGAATTCTTTTGTTTGGATAAATGCATCATCACACATGAAATCATTACAAGCTTTGATTCTGACATCATCATCTTCTACTTCATTATACTCCCATTTAATTTTCCTGCTAGTAGGAACAACAATATTCAAAGCATCCTCCTTTTCAATGGATGAAAAATTTTGATCCACCTCTTCCTCTATTGGAATATACTCTACAGACTCCTCAGACACATAACCTTCACCTTCTTGCTCACTCACTGAATAAGTCACTAGTGGGGGGACAATAGGTTGCTTACTTGTCTCTCTTGCTTGTACTTGAACGCCTTGAGATGAGGATTGAGCCAGTTGGCTCCTTTCCTATGCATCATGATGTTGTTTGGCAACCTTGGCCTTTATTTCATCTTGTTTCACTTTATCAGGAAACGTTTGTCCTTACAATCTACTAACATAATTTTAGCCTGCACATATAAGTCCTTTATTTTAGATTAAGGACTGACATAGAAAGGGTTTTCTTTTAGCATCTTTTCTTCAATTGCACAATTTTTTCTCTACTCACATTTCCTTTCTGCAACTTCAGCATCAAAAGATAATTTTTTTATTACATCCTCTTGATATAAAATTGATGTTGTCTCCCAAACAATCCTCTCGCTCTTCTTCTATCATTAATAACCCCCTAAGGATCACAATATATTATAATATCTTGTTTCATCTTGTAGTTATTTAAGAGAGAACCAAACCTTTCGATTCCCTCCTTTCATGTGCATGTAAAATATGCAAATCCACAATTGGGGTTTACCATATATGCCTTCCTTTACTTTCTAAAATGTTATTTTTCCATGGCATCAAGCTACCACATTATTTCCATAAAAGCTTGTCTATCAAACATATGCATAGGCAACCGGTGGGGTGGCACTTGGGGTCCATAAATCCTTATTATAGTATAGCTAGTATGAAGATACCAATCCCCCCAATTTAAATTTTGTGTTGTGTCTTGCTCATACCTCAGAGGCCTCAAAATTTCATTTACACCCCTTGAAACTCTGTAAATGGGCTTTAAGTCCAACTTCTCTAGCATAATAGACTTAAACCCATTGCAAAATGTAGTCTAGTTGGAATCAAGAGAGTGCACAACCCAAATACGGGTCAACATTTTTATAGGCAACTCATTGTCCATATTATCCCTTTCACTCAACTTCATGAAATTCCTCATTACCTTTTCGCCTTGCCACAATAGCATATGCATTAACAAAGAATAGTGTTTGTAGGATAATGGAGGTATTGTATCCTTCAACCTTACCAAATCTTCATGCAAGTGATCAACAGTATAAGAGCCATAGTCAAAAGTTATGTTTTGATACTTGTTTTGAATATCAATTGCCATAACGATTAAAGCAACATCCATTTTGATGTCAAATGCCCTATGCAACACTTGACACAATGCATAATCTGTATTCTTGAAGTAATCTTCAAATTCATCACAGTCAAATGGCACAAGCTCCTTAGGACTAAACAACACACATTCTTTTTCAAATCACACGTTTTATGCCTTAGCAAGACATTTTTCCTGTATGAACATATATTTTTCTCATATTAATTATACAATGCATAGAAGTTTGACTCGGTTTCAAATGGGTTCAAATTAAAAACTTCCACTATTTGGTTTCTTGAAATTTCTTGCATGGGAAAAAAGTTTGGAAATCTCTATATTGTTATGTTTGTAGGATCATAACACCTCACCAATTCAAGAATCAAATACCACCTCCAAAAATACATTAGGGAAAACCAATTTTCCAATATCACAGGTCCATAGATGAAAAGTGGAGTGACTGGGAAATCTCCTTTTGAAAGCATATAGAAATAGATCCCAACCAATCAATGGAAACACCACATCACCAATCCCAAAAGATAAATCTTGGAAATGACTTTTCAATATCCCTTCACTAGGTTTCCTCTTTCCAATTGGTTTTACCTTTATAGTCAAGTCATTAGAAGCTTCTTCCATGAACCGAGAATAGTCTCTCTTCACTGTTCTCTTCTTTCCAGGTGCCTCAAGAATCTTTGGCTTGGGCATGGGCTTGTCATCTTGAGGTTTAGGCCTCTTAACATTTTTATGTTTAGGTTTTCTCTTTGGTTTGGTGAAAGAATCACTAGGTTCACAAATTTTTATGGTATAATGGAACTAGAGTTTTAGATAATAGGGAATTACAATCTAAACTCTTCAAATTCATAGGGTTCAAACTAAAATTCAACAAACTCCATTTTCCTACCCAAACCCTACATGAAAAAATTATAATTCCTTAGCTAAACAGAAAGTAGCAACCTAAATTACAAACCCTAGCAATTTACTCAATTCCTAAATCACCCAATGTTGTAAAATCACTCACAGAGGTATAAAATTCAACTTACGCAAGAAAAACCAGTAGTTTTTTCTTCAAATTATCTTCGTCTGGATTTTTGCCTCCTTTTCTTCACTTGATAAATTCTTTAGCTCTTGACGATTGCAATTGTGAAAGAAAAATGATTAACAACCCTCTTTATGATTCAGATATGGAGTGTCTCCTCCATTAATTTTTGATAGATAGCTCACGTGAGGAAACTAACAAGTAGCAATTCAATTTTAAATTCATGTCATCGATCATCTTTAATTTAAAACATGATCTACGACTCTCCTTGACCATTGCTTTATGCTCTTACATATGTGCTTTAATACAGTGATGACACCCTGAGAAGTTGTCATGTAGCCGCCCACGTGCTCACTAATTATTTTGAACTTCATCGCTCATATCAATAATGTTTCAAAGTTAGACCCATACTTTGGCAATGAGGAGAAAACCCTTGATGAAAAGAATATTTTCCCATCATATTCTCCATCGATTGTCATTGAAGTGTTTCAATGGCATACTTGTACTTTAGCAAAGAACAATTCCCAATGATACAAAGAACTTGCCTTAGTCCATCACTCATCGTCATAGTTGATTTGGACATGAGAATGTTTTTGGAAATGGGCTAAATGAGCGATGGCACCAGATGTTGACAAGTGGCACAATCATAGCTCACTGTTCTTTACCTTCCTATTTCTCATCGCTAAAGATGAAATGAACAATAAACTTTTCAACGATGCAAAGGGTTGGCACAATACAAAGGAAATTTGAAAGCCATTGTGCATTGCTAAAGTGGAACCAAAGAACCAAAAGTCTTCAGCGGTAAGTGATGTGAAGGAGATCTAACTCATCACTCATCTTTGAAGTAAAACATGAAGGCCAAAATATTTCCTCGATTCATGATACAAAGGAAACTCAAAGATTCGTCACTCATCACCCTAATGAACCCGATGAGTAAAAAGACTTCCACAATGAGTGATACAATGCTTTAAGTGATAGAATTTTGTACATGCATAAAAAGTTGTTTTAAAGAGGGGACTGCCTAGGGAGAACATGGAATAAGGACTTAAAATCATTTTGCAAAGGACGTAAAGGCCAAACAAATTAAAATTTTCAACTTTATAAAACATAACCCTGAACCAAAATAATAATGGAAATTTCATGCGATAGGTAAATGGAGAGACCTAGCCACAAGGTGTTGGTTAACCAAATGTATTTAAAGGCTTAAGATATAACTAAGACAACTTGGAACCAGCGATAGCAAGTCAAAAAATGATTACATCAAAGGACAAGGGTTTGGAAAAGGGGAAAATATACTAAGTAAACCAACTCCACAACATAAAACCCTAAACCCTTGCTTCATTTCAAACCAAGAGGCCATTCAAGTAAGGACATTTCAGACCAGTGGAACATGAAAATTTGAGAGTTTCACCACCATCCTCGACCTCTTTTCTGATCTAGGAAGTTGTGTGATGATATCATCATCCATCCCCTCTTATAACCCCTTGATGCTCCAGCCATTTTCTTCGATTTAGGGTTTTACAATTCAATAACTAGGGTTTCTTAAATTTTACACTTCCTTGAAGATTTCTATAAAAATTTACCAAATCTACCCTTCAAAAACCCTAATTCCTTTTTTGAATACTTGATACCAAATAATTCAATACCCTTATACTCCAAATTTACATAGAGATGATTGGATGTACTTGTTTATCGTTCATAGGATGCCCTAATTTTATCATGAAAACCTTGGTTCACTCAAAAATATTCAACAATTCACTTTGATACTTCATCTATGTGTTTTGAATAATGAAAGATGATGCAATTATGTCAGTATCCTCAAGGATTTGGTAGAGATATATCTCATACGCCATCAATGTCTTCATATACTTGAATGTGGGACCATTATTAGTCATTTATCATGATTAAATGTGGGTCGTCAATCTTAGGAAATCAATGGATCATGAATTTGAAATTCCCTCCATGATGAAAAAATTCCTTTGTTATTGCACAAGTTTGGGACACATGTTATTTTGAGGACTCACGGGAGCATGAGGAGAAGCTATGAGGCTTCATTGATAGTTCATTCTTTCGTGAAACACTAGCAGCAAAGAATACTAGACACATGGCATGATTTTGAGAGTTTAGGGAGGAAATAGCTAGGCTAAACATTGCTCGGTGAAGCCTATAGCTTGCGCTAAATGATTACATGCACACTTTTTGCTTGAAATGAAAGAATTTTACTAGTTTGCACTAACTAATATTATTGAAAAAAAGGGTTATGTGATGCAAATATTTTATTCAATATTTAAATGTTCTTAAAATGCATGTGCCTTAAAAAAAACATAAGGTTACTAGAAAAAGGGTTCGGCAATGGACGATGGAAAGAGGCTTTTATAGAGGATTTAAAACATTAGCATAAAAAAGTAACTTATAAATTGATTATTTAGGGACATGTGCATGTTAATGATCTAAAGGTATTTCATGGGCTTATGAGTAGAATAATAGAATAGAAGAAACTTTATTGAATTGAAAATATTGTGTGAAATATCGACACTTGTCCAATGGGACCCAAAAGAGTTGAAAACCTTTAGTGATTGAATCAAAGAAAAATATTTGGCATGTCTATGAATGTATGGGGTTTGGTATGTGATGGAATGATCTAACACAGTTATACTTTTCCTAATTTCATTAGAAAAAGAGATCTCCCAAGGATAGGATTGACTTTCGACCTTGAGGTGAGTCAACCCTATTAGGAAGGTTTGTTGTTTTCTTATGACAAATACAATTGATTGGCTATTTTGGGAGATAAATTTAAATGCATTAACAAACTCAATTGCATGACCTAATACTTGAAATGAAAAATATTAAGATAACTGAAATAGAAATAGTAATTTGCAGACAGATCTGAGAAGGGTAGAATGGTATGCACTTGGCCTAAAAACTAGATTTTGAGCTCTGTAGTAGGATTGATTTTCCCTAGGGTAAATGGGTCCTAGTTCAAGGGTCCAAAATCTGATTTTTCTATCCTCGGATCTCAGATCTAAGTTTGTGATTTCTCCAGGTTTGACTATCAAAAAGCTGAAAATAAAATCTATAGGTGAGTTTTTGTGGCTTGACAACAACGATGACAACTTTGACAACTTTTAAAATTTGATCTTTTGATCAATCTCCAGTCCTTCTTTGCATGCAAATATACAAATACAAAGAGAGAAGAAAAAATTTTGTTTTCAGTGAATAGGGGTTTGCCTTAGTCAAACCCTGGTTTGGTAATTACATGTTAATGATAAAACAATGATAAATGGAAGGAATTGATAAATCAACAATGCTATATCACAAATCACCAAACCCTTAATGGCTACCCTTAGACGATTGAAATCTAACACATTTCTCTAAGGCTTGGATCTTACATGAATTATCTTGATTGATTGCTTTATTTGATGCTTGAATTCCTTCTTCAATGCTTGAAACCTACATCACAATGTTAGCTCCAAAACATGACATGAACACACATGAACTTTGATATGATGATTTGATCTTGATTGCTACTGTAGATGACTGATAAATATTCTCTTCCATGATCTTGACAATAATATTTTCTCTTGTGAAATTTTTCTTAATGCTACATAATGTTGCTTCTTACTAGTTACATTTGAATTGATAAAATAATTGTATTTATAGGTGTTTATTTAATTTCCCAAAAATTAGATTCCACAAACCGGCATTTGAAACTTGAATTTGAATCATTAAAATGATGCCAAAAACATATTAAAAATTTGTTCATGGCACTTAAAAGGGACCCATTCACCCTTGGGAGAATGGGTCTTAGGGCCTAAATCCAAAACACACAATTTCCAAGTTGTTTTAATTAATGTTAGCATTTGTTTAATATAGTTTTCCCTTTCAAAAAATGGGAATAATAAGGCTTTTTAATGCATAATTTAGGTAATTAGAAGCAAGTAATTAAGTCCAATTAATTAAGGGGATGCAATCATAATGTGAAAATTTAAAGGAGTACATTTTTCTACACTACATTTAGCCTCCACATTATTGAGAGTATGAGCACACACTCAAACTCACAATAAGGTAGACAAATAAGTCAAGAGAGGTCTAATTGTACAATTGTTGGAAATAAAATATGACAAGGATCAAGGAGGATAATCAAACCCCTAGGATCTAAGATCCCATGAAAAACCAAAAAAGGCACAAAGAGACACATTTATGCAGCAATGACACAAGATACAACATCATACAATGTCAAAATTTATGCAAAGAGGGAAAATGGGTGGATCAAGCTTCGACTTTTTATCCAAAAGGTATGGATCAATCCTAGGTTGTTTGTCTAGAAATACACTCACAAAGGCTAGTACAGTCCAATATACACTAGGTGAGCCTCAACGAGTGAGAAAAAAACACTAGGCCTACAAGATGTGAACCCACAAAAAAGGTGGAAGATGGGCAATTCATGCCAAGTCTACAGGCTCCCATACATCAACCATACCAAAATTTATACTCCCTAATAACTTTTATAAGGTGCCACACTAAATGGTCACAAGATTTCACAAGGCACCACCGGAAAGCAAGTTGTATTATTCTTGGTGGCCAAGAATTAGTTTAGGATAGTCAAAGGGGTTTTGCTTAGTTTATGAAAGGTCTCACTTTAGGGAACCTCACACTCGATATCACCATCAAGAGAAGACTAGCTGAGGGATAAAAGATTCACACCTTAGGTAATGCAAACCATAGCATTACCACTAAGAGGAATTTCATATTCCAAGAAAGGTCACACTCTTGAAGGACATAAAACTCAATGTCACCATCAAGATGACACATCACATGAAATAAGAATACCACACTTTGAATAAAGGTCATTTCATCAAGAAAGAAACGAGCGGGAGGCATAATGCCCCCCACTTTAAAGAAATTGATAAACACCAAGTTGTGAGCAATTAGTTTAAAGTAGAGAATGATAAAGGCCAATACATGAGAACTTATTTGGAAAGCCCTGTGCTAAACATATGTTTCTAAATAAAGCTACGTCAAGGAAAGGAGGTTACCCCCCACATGTAATCCTAAGATAACACATAAGGGATCCACAGATTTGGGGTTAGTGTATGTATTTGCTACAGTGATATAATCAAGCTTGGAACCATCATCATTCCCCAAATACTCATAGATTAATGAACAAAAAGGAGGAATGACACACATAGAGAGAGAATACAAACAATTCTTTTGGGTCAACATGGAGGAGACCTGAATGTCTCAATGCTTTGCATCATCCCCAAAAGGAAAACACAAGAAAAATGACAAGATAATGGTTACGACAGATAGAAGAATGAAGATACAAATAGAAGAACGGTACAACATATTCACTTCCTTTGTATCCTTGCACCTACGAAGTGATGAGGGTCATCCAAAGAAGGATCAAAAACATAAAGACACACCAAGAAGCACAATACGAGGGATAACATTACACACATGCAATCACAAATAACATAGAAAATATAAAGTTAGTATGACACATGTGAGCCAACCTAAAGCAAGTCATATGCATCCCAATCTTGTTCATCATATGTGGAAGGTGGATAACTAGCCAAAGGGGTAACAACAAGTGTCGTACTAGAACAATCATCAAGTTCATCATATGGTGATGCACTCTTGTTAGGAGGATCATCGAGGTTGTTCTTATCTAAGCTCATGGAAGAGGAAAATAATAAATTCAGATCATTATGCACTTCCTCGTCAATCCTAACAATCTCATCATCATCATCTAAGTTTATGACAATAGGAGTTCTAATGAAAATGTCCATAGAGGTTTCATGTTGTTGTGGTGAAAGTGGAGAGTCATCATGCTTTGTTTCAGTTATATTTTGATCTTGGTTTGCTAGTTTTTTCTCCTCTTTTAACTTATGAGCAATATCATGAAATCTACACCTATGCTCTTTAGAATGTCAGTTTCTTTTTTCATGATTTTCAAGTTGTAATGGTGTAGGAGCGGGTTTATCAACTATAGGTTTCTTTTTTCCCCACAAGGGAGGAACAAAAGGAACCACTGAGGGTGGTTCAACCACTTTCTCTTTAGGTTTATAAAATTGTTTGATCTCAGGAGGAACAATGGGAATTGTATGGTTATCTCTTGGTCTCTTATAGTAAATAGGTGAAGGATTTGTCATGGATTTGTCTTGGTTACTTGGAAGAGCTTTTGGTTCAATTATGGGTTGAGGGATATTGCTAAGAGGTAATTTTTCTATGCGCTTTACCTTGAAATTTCATTAAAATTTGAAAAAAAAGATCTCATGAGGCTTAATAGGTTCCATGGGTTGGGGCCAAAAGACATCCAATGAGAAATTCCCGCATGAAGACAAAGGATTAAAACCGCTATGATGCACAATGAAAAATTTATTACTAAATGTAAATTTTAAGCATTTAAGCAACGGGACATCTATGGATCATATCCATGGATAGCCTAGCTTCACACAGAATTGGTCTAACGACGAGATAATCAAGAATGAGACATCTAATTGCTTCGATCTAGCTTTTAAGGGGAGAGTGATCGAACCTATCGTAGGGAAAGAAAAACCATTATGTGTTTTGATCCATGATTTTTATTGTTCATAAGAGTCTTGGTAAAGTTCATGCACAATCAAGAATTCATCAATGATCACATTCTCTATACACACTAGATCAACTAATATCTCATTGGTAGGATTTTCATTGATTCTTCTGGCTATGTAAAGAGGACCATCAAATGCATGTTTAATTATGTCATTTTGTGAAAAAGAAATGTCAAGAAACTTTTTACTTTGGCCCTTAAAAGGTTGAATTTCAATGAGGTTGATCATAGCTTCTATGTCCCCATAATCATTCATGTTATCATTAGTCATGTCTTTTAGTTTGTCTTTTGAACACAAAATTTTGTTGGATGAACAAGACAACTAAGAGGGGGGGTGAATCAGTTGTAGAAAATTAAAACATCAAAACCTTCAACAGTAATAAGATCCACATGCATTCATTAAAACCTTATTCTATTCAAATAATTAAACATGAAATGCAGATAACAAGAAATGAAATAACAAAACCATACATAAGATAGCTCCAGATTTATGTGGAAAATCCAGTAAGGGAAAAACCATGTAGGTGAGGATTAGCTCACAATATAAGTAGTTGCAAAATTGGTACAAGGGCTCACTACTAGAATAGGACACACTTTCCAAAAGGCTCATAGCCAGGGCTCACCGCCATAAAAGAACACAAGAAAATAGAAGAGAAATGTTACACAAAGAAAAAATTCTCAATGCAAGAAGGAATCCACCACAAATTTTCCAGCACTTTCGTAGCCTTGCATGAAATATTTTGGACACCTTCAGCTCACTACCTTTAGGAATCCAACACTTGAAATTCTCATTGCTCTGCTCAAATTCACATCACACACATCACTGGCATTGATCTCGCATCTATCTTGTCTCTATATTTTGCATCTCACAACATCAACATTCTTATTTATATCAACCTCAACCTCAAAAACCTTCTCCAAGGTCAACAACTATCTATTACACTTACAAATTAAAATTAGGTTGGCACCAAAAAATTCCCATGGTGTATAGGAACAAAGGCAACCCATATAACTCCTTAATTAGGACCCAAATTAATCCTAACACACTTGAACACACTTCCACAAGCCTCACATGTAGTGCTAACACAAGATCAGCCAATACCCGTGCTAAACACCATAAAACATTAAGTCCATGCTTCCTTAAATCAATTTGAAAATTTTGGACAACAAAACTCACTTGAACACGATCTAGAATAACCCTCAAACCACCTAAGATCCAACAAAGACTTCATCCAAACTCGCAACATAGAAATACTTCAACCCAAAATATTTGGTAAGCCTTACACACTGATGCATGAAACACATTGTATTATACCAAATCAAGTGAACCTTGAATCTAGAAAGATAAAAAATATATATATAAGAAACTTCCCTAATCCGCACAACCTAAAGCCAAAATATGAAGAAATGCAGAGAAAATACATTTCTCCCAGGCCAATAAAAAAACACCATTGAAAAACTAGTTCACACACTGGTGAAAATATCTCACTTTGTACAACAATCCAAAAACCAAAATTTTGAATATAGCAACTTCTAACAACCTCGAATAACATATTAGATCCACACAAGCTGATGGAACTTCAAATTTTTCTCTTTATGTTCCATTCTATCTTGCCCTTGTCCTGGTTTTTCATATTTGTTTGGGAAATAAACCTAAGGTTGGGGTTTTTTACTTTTATCTCTATGAAAAACCCTAGTGTTTTATCATACGCCTTGGGTGGGATCTATTTGGCTGTTACTTTTTGAGGAGGGTTTTAAAACGACTTGTGCCCCATCACTTCATCTAAGTCGGGCCCCTTTTGATTTATTGTTTTATTTCCTTCACCTGACTTTATTAGTTCCTAAGTCTAGGTTGGCCCCGTGCTCTCATGTTTAAAAACAACTTAAGCCATTATTTGTCATCGACCTAGTGATGTCCCCTCGAACCTTTTAATAAATGTTTTATATTTTGCAGGGGACAAAATTGCATGACTATAGATCAACCATCGTTTGATCTTAGTTGTTCCCCGCCATCCCGTGATGACCCCACCATAGGGTCTCAACTAATTGCGATATCACAGGCGAGTGCCACGTGTCTCATCTAGCGAAGCTGAAGAGATGATAAAATACTTTATTTAAATTTATCTAGTTTTAATACATTATGTAACAGGTTACTAAAGTGGTTACGAGATGCGCGTGCTTCAAATCAACGGAGATGTTATAATCTTGATGGGAAAGATGCTTGATGGTTAATAACAACGTTGGCGACTGTGTTGAATGAACATGATTGTCAATGGTTGAGATCTATGGTTGCCCACCATCGCGTGATCAAAATTTGTGAGGTCGTTATTGATCTTGATATCGCAAATGAGCGCCACATGGATTTCTTTGGCGATGCATAATATGGTGGGCCCTTATTGCTATGATGGAGATCGTGTCAGCTTGTTGTCAAGGCAGTCATTCAATGATCTAACAAAAGTGAAGGATCAACGGCTGGTATTTGAATTTGCATCAAATGCGATTGGAGTCATTTGTCCAGCACGCAAGTAAGCTTTAATGGTGGACGAGACATCTACTGGCATGATTTGATCGGCATAAAGCGACTATTCTCCTACCCTATTGTCTCACAAAGCATTCAAACATCTTTGCGGAGCAGTTTTAGAGCCAAGGACAAATTTACAAGTTGTCATAGTGAAAATTTGGGTTTCTGCAAACATAAGTCGTGAGTTGTTCTCTGTATCTCCTGTTTAATTTGGTTGTGAATTTGGGGAAAATTTTGGTTTGCTTGTCATAGGGCTTATTGATAATTGTTTTTAGGGCTATAAGTTAGTTGAATTGTTGGAAATTGCAAGGTTATATTCTATAATTTCGTTATTTGTTTAGCCCTAGTTTGTTTAAAGGTTTGAAATATCAAGGAAGCCCTAGTTTACCCAAGATGGCACCGTCAAAGCAGCATTCTGGCCAAATTGACTATTTACACATAAATTTATATAATTACTTTCTGGATCAAATGTCATTGTCAACTAATGATAGGAAGAAGGGGTTGGTTTTGATGCATGGAAGTGTTGGGGATACGGAGTTGGTATGTCATCATAGAACACGTCTAAGACAGTAGTGCCTTAGTGATTTTCATTTTTATCACTTCAAAGACAAAAACAACTATGCCATAAAGCGGAAGCAGGCACAGTTGATCCCCCATTGATCCTCTGAGAGAAGTAAAAGCAAAACTTATAACAGATTCAATACAAGCACAAATTCAAGATAGCAAAATCTAACAACATGAAAGACAAACATGTAGACACACAATTATACGTGGGGAAAACCTTTTCAAGTAAAAAACCGCACACTCCAAAAGATCAACCATTGTATTATTCAGCAACAAAAAATAGTTACAATACAATCTCAAGCTCATAGCCTATACAGGAGTCACATCTTGTTCATCTAGAGAAATATACAGGCAACACAAAACAAAAACTTCACATGATTACAATGTCCTCAATGGCATATCATGGAGATTCCCTTCAGTTCCTCACAAATGACAATCACAGCCAGCCTAATGGCCAGCCCAGCCACATGGCCTCCACAGGTTCACATCTTCACAAAACTGAGAGACAAAGTTTTCACAATCAGAACCGCTCGAACACTCTCGATGTCTCTCTCTCTAATCGCTCTTTTTTCCTCTACGTGCACACGAGATTACTTAATCTCTTTCCGTGTGCCAACCTGTTCTGCCTGTCCAAACAATCAACAGTCCTCAGGATATTCATTGATAGATCTTCTTGCATCGGGCCACCCAAGCATTCAATTCCTTGCCACAATCGGGTCCTGTCTTCAGCTAAAAAATTAGCCTGCAATAATTGTCATACATTGTTTTGGCTTCTAGCCAATCAACATCCTGACACTAAGCCACGTGTCATTTTTTTGTTCGTTCACTACTTTGGCCTCTGGTCAAACCGAGCTCCAAGCTCTCCATGAGCTCTCTAAGTCTCTATTGCTCCACCACCAAGCTGACTCTACCCATCTACGGTAAAGCGATGAGCTCTACTAAGCTCACCCATGCTTCCTCGCGCTACCGTCGAGCTTGTCTTCACCTATCATCGTATGGTGGTATGTGCCTCCGAGCTCTACCTTTTCTTGCCTGCGCTACCACTGCTCCATCTAAGTCGACCCGCGATAATGCGGTGACCTCGTCTGAGCTCACCCTTTGACTCCACCGAGCTCTGCCAAAGATACCCTGTGTTACTGCCGAGTCTAACTAACTCGTCCGTGGTGTGGCGGTAACCATTGAGCTAACCATTAGCGGTCATACCGCACTACTATGGGGGCCGCCAGGCCACCCCGCAGTAGGGCGGTAACCGCCAAATGGACCGCAGGTGGTCTCACCACGGTCACCGCAGTGAGTGGACCCACCGCTCGCGGTATGGCGATAACTGCCAGGGCGACCACAGGCGGTCTCACCGCGGCCACCACGGTGAGTGGACCCACCACCCGCAATAAGGTGGTAACCGCCAAGCTTGTCATTGTGGTACTGCCAAGGGATGAAGGCACAGCTGCGATAAAGCGGTAAAGGGCCAGAACATGAAGAAAAATGCCAAGTCCGATAGGAACAAGCCAGAACATTGAGGCATAATTTCCCAACAATCTCCCACTTGCCAAAGACTTCAAGGCTTCCTCCAAACACCTAAACACGAACCAACACCATGCTTCCACGCTCCAACCAAGACCCCTACAATGACATAAAAAATGTCCACCATCTCAAGCAACAACTCCAAACATAGGAACACGCCAAGGCGAAAAAGCACCATTCACAAGAACGCAAGCATCTGATCCTTCAGGTGGAAAAGGCACCAAAACAACAATAGAAAAACACAACATGAACACTAGAATGAGAAACATTCTCCAAAACAAGATAACCAACCAGTTAGAATAGTAACCATAAAACTGACTGCCCTCATCCAACTGATCAGACAACCCACGTGACTGAAAAACTAGCACCCACAGCTCATGCTATTCCATCCAATCACCCATACCTCTCGATATGTAACATCAATAAACTCACACCATCACATGACCAACCCATCAACATCAAAGCACAAGCACCATGTGTCAACCATTCAAACGGCCCAACACATCCAAGTACTCCCACTGCAAAGGTACTATCCAGATGAGTGCAAACAAAGCACCATCACAAATGATCCAGGCATACTAATTCCACCAATCCTTGTACATAGAAAAGAGTAACCATGTAGTTCCAAGGAACATCCACACTGATCTGCACCACCTGCAACCACCTGCTGCAAGAAATGTTTCTCTCAACTATCTTCCATAGTTCTTCCAAAATCCTCCATATCTGACTAAAGAAAGAAGTATAGGAACCTTTGTGTCATCACCCAAGTGACAACGCATGACCACAAACTGTGACCACCTCGGCTCCACATAAGCATCTCACATCTAAAGTCATATGAAAACAAACATACAGGAAGACAAGACTAGATTAGAGAGAAACTATGAATCAAAACATGTAGCATCCTCCTACATACATTTCTAAATGCCAGTTGTGCCAAGAATGATCTTCTTCACATCCCAAAGGGAAAAGCCATTACAACACAAAATAGATCCATGGATGTAAGCACCTCAAAGAAGATCAGACTCACCCATATAACCATCTCCTATCAGTCCTCAAAAGTACAAGGAGATACACAATTTTGTCCACCTTTTATTATGAAACCTCCAGAATCTCAAAACACTCAAGATTCATATCCATGAAAGATAAAGCATAATACATATTTGAAAGCTATAATGGGAAAATACCTTTCAAATAAACTTCACTGCCGAGGAGACCAAGAAGAGGAGAAAAGATGCTCCTCAAAGATATACAAGCCACCATGACTTACCCAAGAGCATTATCCTTCATGGTCTCTATTGAACTCACATTCAACCAAGGTGCACGCTACTCAGACTTTCAGCTGTAACAGCAAAATTCTCAAAATAATTCTAGCCTCACCTTATTCTCCATGCATCCATGAGCACCAACACCTATCATTTCATGCTAACTCCAATTTGCATTGCTGCACTTATCATGAAGTCCACCAGCATATGACCAAAGTACTCAAAACATAAAGAAACCCCAGACCATTGTCAAAGCTCCAAACCTAGGAACATGAACTTATCATGACACCATGATCTACACATCCTCCTTAGGAGATACCATGCTTCAAGTGAACTATCCATGGTCTCAAGAGAAAAGCTACATGCCAAAACTCTAATGCACAAGCAAGAGTATACCATGACATAAATCAAACAAACTCTAAACCAACATCACCTGTCAAGAACCACCAGCATCTCATCCAAAGACTACCAAGGTCCTCCATGGCTCCAAGATGTTGCACACCTTCAAATAGTGACCATGCAGATGCGAAAGAACTCTTCTGCAGCAACAAGATCTAAGATTCCCGAAGAAGCATATGCAACACCAAAGAAGATCATTCATCACCAAGTGATGAATCCACAGTCACTGCTAAAGCTCCCACTGAAACATGACACCACACTCTCCAAGCATCATGACCAACCATACCATCACTATCGAAAGCTTACACTAGATAGTGTAACAAGCTCTCCATGACATCGTGAATCACATGCTTTAGGTCCCCATCACTGACTATTTAGGTACTCAAATGTTGTCCATTCTCTCATCTCAAAATAGCCACGCAAGTTTACAAGTGACCACAGACAAGGTCAACTAATAGATCTGCACCACCACAGAAGCAACCTCATGGATAATGACAGTCCACTTTCGAGTTGACTCACGAAAAATATGTAGGTAAAGAAAACCCACAAAAAAAATGCACAACTCGTAGATCCACTTCAATGAAAACCCTGCAAATCTATCATCACACTGGAAACTGAAAAAAACGGAGATAAAAAAATGAACAACCCACATAGACAACTTGACTCAAACACTAGATCAGCAACAGATCCGATTTGCCAATCATGTCCACAACTCAAGCGCCATAGTCTAGGAAACCAGCAAAGAAAACACCACAAGAATGTTGAATGAAAAACACATACCAACATTCCTATGCAGAGAAGACATCACACCTCCTCAAAACCTTTTCGAAATGCAACTATCTCATCCAGTCACACCCCAAAAGCCAAGGTCAAGAAAATAGCTGAACAACAACTCCACACACCACAAGTTTTTTTTTTTTTTTTTACTGTGTAAAACCTGCAAAACCATAGTGTTTACAAAACACCCACGCATCTCCATATTCACTGCTCATCTAGATGACCCAAGAGTCTGCACATAACTAGCATGGTTAACCAAAACAATGAAAGACATGAATATGCATGATAGACTTTTTAGGAAAATCTATAAAAAACTTCCAGAGCCAAAGACATGAAGCTAAAATATGCGAGTGCAAGAAATAGGTAAGCAGGAATAGCAGGTCCATTTCATACCAGTTCCAAAACCTCAGTCATGCACAAGCATATGAGAGATCCAGGCTATACAGAAGTTACGTACCACCAGGATCACCTTCATAGCCTCCATGCAAACAAAGCAACAGAGAAACCGCCTTCAATGCTAAGTCAAAACACCCAGCACAAGCACAATGCTCCATGGTTGAACAACAACACAAGCAACTCCATACCGCCAGGGAGCCTCTCACACAGACACCCAGTATGAAACCATGCTTTGCTGCAACACAACCACAAGCACATCTCATTCCCTTTGCATCAAGAACATCTGCTATGAGCCAGGAGCCTCAAACCATATTGCAACAATATGATCAACTCCAGACATCTCCAACGTCTTTCAAAACTATGTGTTGAATCAAAGAAGAAACAACTTCCACTCATCGAAGGATCAATCACCAACCTATTTCTCCTAATTTCCTCAAGCTTGCCAGGCTAAGAAATCAACATAGGAGAAATACCCAGAACTCCAGTAACCACGAGAAGGCTTTGACACCACTTGTTGGTATCATCAAGCCTCAACCTCCTTCAACTAGCTCTAATACCACTTGTTGGGAATACAGAGTCGGTCTTTCATCATAGAACACGTCTAAGACAGCAGTGCCTTAGTGATTTTCATTTTTATCACTTCAAAGACACAAACAACTATGCCATAAAGTAGAAGTAGGCATAGTTAATCCCCCATTAATCCTCTGAGAGAAGTAAAAGCAAATCTTATAATAGATTCAACACAAGCACAGATTCAAGATAACAGAATCTAACAACATGAAAGACAAACATGTAGACACACAGATATACGTCGTAAAACCTTTTCAGGTAAAAAACTCCACACTCCAAAAGATCGAGCCATTGTATTATTCAGCAACATAAAAGAGTTACAATACAATCTTAGGCTCATAGCCTATACAGGAGTCACATCTTGTTCATCTAGAGAAATATACATGCAACACAAAAAAAAAACTTCACATGATTACAATGTCCTCAATGACATATCATGTAGATTCCCTTCAGCTCCTCACAAATGACTGTCATAGCTAGCCTAATGGCCAGGCCAGCCACACAGCCTCCACAGGTTCACATCTTCACAGAACTAAGAGGCAAAGTGTTCATAGTCAAAACCGTTCAAACACTCATTGTCTCTCTCTAATCGCTCTTCTTTCCTCTACGTGCACACGAGATTACTTAATCTATTTTCGTACGCCAACCTGTTCTGCATGTCCAAACAATCAATTGTCCTTAGGATATTCACTGACAAATCTTCTTGCATCGGGCCACCCAGGCATTCAATTCCTTGCCACAATCGGGTCTTGTCTTTAGCTGAAAACTCGACCTGCAATAATTGTCATACACTATTTTGGCTTCTAGCCAATCAACATCCTGACACTGAGCCACGTGTTGTTTTTCTGTTAATTCGCTTCTTTGACCTCTAGTCAAACCCGGTCAAGCTCAGTCGGCAGAGCTCCAAGCTCTCCATGAGCTCTCCAAGTCTCTACCACTCCACTGCCGAGCTAACTCTACCCATCTATGGTAAAGCAGTGAGCTCTGCCAAGCCCACCCATGCTTCCCCACACTACCACCGAGCTTGTATTTACCCATCGCGGTATGGCGGTATGTGCCTCCGAGCTCTGTCTTGTCTTTCCCGCGCTACCGCTGCTCCATCTGAGTCGACCCACGGTAATGCGGTGAGCTCGTCTGAGCTCAGTCTTCGACTCCATCGAGCTCTACCAAAGATACCATGCGCTACCACCGAGTCCAGCCGACCCGCCCGCGGTGTGGCAGTAATTGCCAAGCTAACTGTTAGCTGTCATATCGCGCTACCGTGGGGGTCACTAGGCCACCCCGCAGTAGGGCGGTAACAGCCAAACAAACTGTAGGCGGTCTCACTGCGGTGAGTGGACCCACCACCCACGGTATGGCGGTAACTACCAGGACGACCGCAAGCGGTCTCACCATAGCCATCGCGGTGAGTGGACCCATCGCCCGTGGTAAGGCGGTAACTACCAAGCTTGTCACCACGGTACCGCCAAGGGATGAAGGCATAGCCACAGTAAAGTGGTAAAGGGCCAATGAAGAAAAATGCCAAGTCTAACAAGAACAAGCCAGAATGATGAGGCATAATTTCCCAACAGGAAGAAGCCCCAACACGGTGATGCCAATTGCTTACATGTTCATGGGGGTGAAAATACTACACCCTAACTTCTTAGTAATCTATGATTTTGCCTACTTTTTGGCTGAAAAGATACATCAAGGGCTATTGAAATTGCAGCAAAAGGATGCAGGCACTCCATTCTTTTGGTATTCCATGTTGATGTACATGTTCTTGTACAAGAATGCTGATTTGTTCTCTGAGAAGATGGAGTTGAGGTAAATGGTTAATGGAGAAATATTTCCAATGCAAGCATGGACTGCAAACCTATCATATAACAAGGAGAGTGCTAGTTATGTGCAGTTTGACAACTTTTTGGCTTCTAGATTGAGGGCTAGGCTGATGGTAAATGCACCCAGAATCCCTAAATAATTACATGATTTCCTCAGACCAAGGGGGAGGAAGCCAGAATTGAGGGTTTGTCATAATTGGGGTGACGTTATCCCATACCCAGTCAGTACTGTTTTGAGGGTGTATGGTTTCCAAGGAACCCCACATATCCTGCCATACAATGTGCCACCAAGAGTAGGATTTGCAGAAGTTATGTGGCAGATTGGTTGTATCCATGAGGACAACCTTACCGGGAAAGGTAAAGGAACCTTTTTCCCTTATTACATTGTGGTGTCAGATTTTGTGTTTTAAAAGGGAGGTTGGGTCCACTTTGGGAAATTTTTTGATGATTACCACTTGAGGTGTGGTCCCAAATGACAACATGATCCTGAGGGCTTCTTTTCCCTTTCTAGACAATGAATAAAGGGTGGTAAGTTTGTGCATGAGTTCAACTTTCCTGAAGACTTGATTAGAAATGAGTTTGATCTGAATAAGTAGGAGTTGAGCAAGGAGAAATGGATAGCTTATGACAAGCTATTGGACATTGTGCACAAAATGGATCCTAAATATGATCCATTGATGGAGTTTAGTCCATTTCACAAGAAAATTGAATTTTTGATGGACAAATTCAAGGAGATCATGGGCATCTTAATGACCAAGAAGATAAACTTGGAGTTAGATCAAGGTATGAAGGAGCAAGATGCCAGGCTAATTGAAACAAGGTCAGCATATCAACCTACAGAGAAGTGGCCTATCTATAGAAGGAAAAGAAATGATAGTAGTGATGAGGAAGAGGAGGAGAAAAAGGGAAAACAAATCATGAAAGCGCTAGCATAGCTAGGTCCAAGGTTCAAGATGCCTGGGGCAATCAAAATAATTGATTTGGAATCATCACCTAAAGATAGCCCTTCACCACCACCATCAAAGCCAAGCCCTAAGAGGAAAAGGATTGAGAAAGTACAAGAGGATTTGATGGATGAAATTTTTTTCATAGACCAGGATATGCAGGTTGGTATGCCTTCTCCTCCCAAGCCAGCTGAATTGGTCTTTTCTTATTTAGATATGAAAGGGAAGTGTGTACAAGATTCAAGGATGGAGGCATGTAAGGCCTTTTTGGATCATGATGCATTTGTCAAGACTCCAATTTTCTTGCAATTAGTATGGAGAATGAAACTAGAGGAGTATCAAGACAAGTGCAAGAGGAGAAGAGAAATGAGACCTGACATGTTAGATCAAGAGAATGACGATGAGGTGAAAGCTGAGTTAATGGAAGAATTTAAGAGCATCACCCCTAAGGAGGGGAGAAAATTAGTAACTCGGGCTGGTGTATTAATTTTTCTTGAGTGGGACATAGTTCATGCAGTAGCTTCTAACGTTATTCTAAATTCCAAGCATCCCCTGTAGGATTCTGAAGAAGAGGTTAAGGCAGCATTGCAAGATTCTACCTTTAGTGAAGAATATGAGACCTTAGCAATTTGGGCTCTGGCTCCTCAAGGTAGAAATCCAAATGTCACTAACATTAACCCAAACCTAAGGGGAGGGTTAATAATAAAAAGAGCCTCAGAGACCTCAACCACAGAGGCTACTAACTTGACTGTGAATGTGGCCAAATCGCCCCAAAAGACTGCTGAAAGGGAGGAGGCTGAAAAGAAAATCCTAATGGAGAAGTATAATTTCATAATTGGAGAGTACAAAAAGGTACAACAAAGGAATGTTGATATGCAGACTGAGGTGGATAGGTTAAAATATAGGTAGATTAGGGAGACATCAAGTGCTCCAGGGATTATGAAATTGCCTTCCACATCAGGATTAGTGCCTCCTACTTCTCCTATTGTTTCTACACCAAGGTCTCCCATCCAAGCTCTTTCCCTTAGTCCTACATTAGAGTCAAATGAGGAAGAAGTAGAATACTCTATTGAACCCACAAAGAAGCAGCTAATGCATAAGGTTACAGAGTTACAGGCAGCCTTGAAGGTAAGTGAGGAGGGAGCACTTTTAAAGCAGGGGGAGATTGTTAATACAGTTTTGAGACATTTGAATGAGAAGGTTGATGACAGATTGCCATCAGTGTATTCTTTGTATTCTTTGTTATTGGATGCAATAAAGAACATTAATAGGGATCAGGAGGTAGTACTACCATTGATTGAAAAGTGGATCCATAGGGCCAATGATTTAGATATAATGTACAAATCCTCAAGTTTTGATACAAATAATAGGCCCCAATCATTAAGGCCTACTCAAGTTTTAGTTAAGTCATTGCAAGGTTTTCAAGCCTTACCAGATGACTTGAGTAGGAGGACCAGATAATTGATAAAAAAAATTGATGATTGGAGTGACACATCTTTACCTGATATAATTGATGAGTAGGGAAATGTTAAATCACTGCAACAATGGCAGGACAGAGCAAATGAGGTTTTCACTACACAAATTAAATTGATTTGTGATGACTCGGATTATGATTTGTTGGTGAGTTGTATAGACAAGATCATTAGTACCAGCTCATTTTTGGAATCTTTTGAGAGAGAAGAAAATCAGGTGGCGGCTAAGTACACACCTTACAATGTTAAGGTGAATGAGGTAGTTAGTTTTGATTGGCCAGTTGATGAAGAATACTAGAGATGGGTAAATGAATATTTAACCAAGGAAGAGTAAAATAGAGTTGGCTACTGGTAGTTAACAACTCAGCTATTGCAGTTACAATAGTTTTTGGTTTTGTTTTGGTGGCAGTCTTGGTACAAGATTCTTGAATTTTTGTTGATGCATCAACCATTCTCAGCGGGACGGATGAACAAGAAGATTCTTCGAGGATCAGTTGTTGTAAAAAAAATTTGAAATATCACAGGGCAGTCCAAGTGACTGATGACATGTGTACTTCTGGCCCAATGCTTGTTTGCTCCTTCATTTTCTATAAGAAGGATTTCAAGGATAGAAGTGTGGGTTAGCAAGTTAGATAATTTTGGTCGAGTATAGGTGAAGTTGCAGAGCAATTGTAAAGCTTGATGTTTTTAGTAAAATGCAATTTAAGTTTTGAGTCATTCTATAGTAGGTTTTGAACTCATGGGAATTTGATGTTTTATGACAGTACTGGCAGTTGAATTGAAATGATTTATTTCCAACTCATGTCTCTCCATTGTATAAGCATATCATAATTTTGAATAAAATGATCAAGGTTTGTTTCGTTCATCTCACTATTGTGGTGTGTATGATTCTTATTTTAGCTTTAATTCAAAGAATTAATTAAAATGCTTGAATGGTATCATAGGTGGATATGTTTTGTATAAGGATTTAATAAGTAGTATTGGATTAGAATACATAATGGTGATATTGTAAGGAAATATTATCAGAGATCTTACATGTTAAGTGTTAAATCTGTCATAAACCCTTAGATGCTTATGAATTTGACTCTTCCAATGGTATATGGCACTGATCTAGGTTGTACTTATTCGTGAGGCTCAGTATTTGTTTGTCTTTAATTAGATCTTGCTACAAATTGCAAATCAATGACTATCTTATACTGTGAAATATTGTTGTAGTTATCTCATGCTCCAATTAGTTGATATTATTGATGAATAGCCAATTCTATTCGGTATTATCCTATTATGTTGAGCTATTAAATGAGATTATCTATTGTTGTTAATTTTGTTTATAATATTGGTGCAAATGTTGTAAACACATTAAGGGATCACCCTCTCGGGTCTTGTTGAGCCCAAAGTGTAGGAGGTTTGTTAAAATCCTCGTCAGTTGGTCTAGGTCCTTCGAGCTGCCCTTGATTGGAATTGGCAAGTCCATAGGTAGATTAGAAGATCAACTTGGTTACAGTAAAAATAACCAACACAAGCATGGCATCAACACAGAAGAAATGTGGAGCACATCCCAGAGAATATTCTAAACACTTGCACAACACTGTTTTCTCTATTTATCAAATTTTCTCAAAAGCACTTAGAAACCAAGTACCGGAGACATCATCTTAGCTCATTACTTCATTCTAACTCATCTTTAGACACTACAACAAAAATATAGCTCCATGTACTCACAACACATCCTTAATATCTCACTACACATGCACAACCTGCAACAACCTGTTTTCCTCTTTTTCATAATTTTCTCAATATCCTCGGCATTCTCATCATGAAGCAAAGTTCCTTAACACATAGTTGACATCAATGAAAATGCCAGATAGTAGACATCTTGTTGACATCAATGACAACACCTTCATACTTGCAAAAATATCCCCCTTTTTCATTAATGGCAACACATGATGTGAAAACCCATCAAAGACAACATAACATTTCTGAAAAGCACATTCCTTTATTTTCTCCCATTGAATAGATAAAAAAATTCACATCATGCTTTATTCCCTTTTGACATCAATGATAAAGGGGAAAAAAATTACATTGTTCTTGCCCTTTGACACTGAACCAAGATACTTGCTCTGAATGCTCCCCCTTAGGAGTACACCCAATCAACTCAGCAACCCTGCAACAATGACAACACATGACACTCCCTACTCCCCCTAAGAGGTACACTAGTAAAAAACCAGCAATATATGACTAAAAACACTACTAAAAACTACTTATAAATGACTAAACATGGTCACGTGACCATTAGTAGTTTATTGCCAGTCATTTATAACATGACCAAATTGATGACTAAACCATGTTTAGTCATTTATTGGTTGTTTTGATTGATCAATTCGGTAGTATATTTAGTCGTTAATTTGGTAGTATATTTAGACATTGATTGTTGTTAACTAGTGATTTATTTAGTTATGGTAGTCATTTATTTAGTCATTGTAATAATTAATTATCGTTAATTGGTAGTATATTTAGTCATTTTTATTCATTGATTTCCATCCATTAGCAGTATATTTAGTCATTTGTATTAACTAATTTCTATCAATTGGTAGTATTTTTAGTCAATTTAATTATTAATTGACGTAAATTAGTAGTATATTTAGTCATTTTAATTGGCTAATATTTGAGGATTTAAACATAAAACATAGAAATACACATCAATCATCAATTGCACACAATAAACAGCCATTAAGAAAGAAAAATCGTAGAACTTTATTAAAAGAAAGGTGTTCTTAAGCTTGCACAAGTTTGAAATATCTATCTTGCTTGAAAAATTATTAGAAATAGAGTATTACAATGTTTATTTTCAGTCACAAGACTGAAAATCTGAGTTACAATGCACATAAATGACAAGAAATAAACTTCTCCAAAAAACTTTTGCAATGATGGAAACGCATACTTGGAGCCCTTCAATGCAAGAACATGACCCTTTCATCTCTTAAAACTTTTGCAACGTGTGAAATCTTCTTGGAGCAAGTTGTAGCGTGTAGAATCCCATAAGGAGAGTGTTGATCATGTCCCATTTATGAAGCTCTCTCCTTCAATGTAGCCAACAATAACCTTAGAATATTTCCTTCTTTATATGCAACACACCATTTGATATGAGAAATATGGTGTTGCCTTTTCCACCATGAATGAAGTTATGCCTCAATACAACCAACAAAATTACTATTAGTCTCAATTCAGAAAGAATAAAAGTGCATTGTATATTGCAAGTTTACAAAAGCAAGTCCAAACACAGTAGAAAGATAAATCAATTAAAAATTGTAGCCTTGTCAACAAATGCCTTAAACAGAATGTTCAACATAGGCCTGAAATATGCATATTGAACCCTTGATTTTAGAACCTTGTTCAAAGTTTAAGAAAGGTGATACGCTCAAATTATAGAATGAATTTGACATTATAGAATGAAGGCTATCAACACTAGCAGACTAGAACAGCGTTGTCAATAGAAATTTCCTAGAAACCAAGCCCAAGAATTCCATCAGACTTAGACAATAAAAATGTCAACCTTGGTTCATGTGTTGTCTCTATAGAGACTTGCACCATGAAACAATCCATTTATACATAAATTCCAAATTAAGTTGATTAGAAAAGATCTTTGATATCCAACTGGGAATCCTTAACATCCAAAATTGCTAACCTGATGTTTCACAACAAGTTTCCCAACTATGGCATCATCTTTACATAAGAAACCAGATATTGATCTACTTCCATATTGGATCTCATGGGATTCTCCTTCACAAACAACAAATGATATATATTAATTTTTTAGCAACTTCCTTAATATCCCCATGTAAGCATACTAATCTAATTGAGGTTGAGGGTTTGAAGTAGAGTATCATCTTCTTGGTATGTGCTTGAATTTGATGACTTGTATCTTGAATTAAAATAGCAAGCTAGTTGCACTGTAAAATCATTGTTAATCATTGCTACAAAAATAACCACAAAATCCTCTTAATTAAAATAATCCTTCTAGATATTTCAAGACAAGATATTTCGGTTAATTTCTAAGAGAGCTAATTTCACTATCCAAACAACCATCAATCTATTTACTATATATAATTTCCCATAATTTATAATTTGAATGTAATAAAACTAACCATAATTACCAAAGATTTGACACCAAAAATGTAGTACAAAATGAATTGTTTGACAAAATGCCTCAAAGATATGTCATCTCATGGAATGAAATGATATGATTTTAGAATGTGCACAAAATGGATTTTGCAAGGAATCTCTCAAAATATTTGAACTAATGAAGCACTCTGGAACACCGACATTGTAAGATTTTCTTGTGTTCTAGATGAATGCAGTCATGCAAGTTTAGTGGATGAGGGTTGCACATACTTCACACATTAGTAACCCGTATTGCATTACATATATAGTTGATCATTAGGTGTTCATGGTTGACCTTTGTGCCCATGTTGGCTATCTTGAGAACGCCCTAAAAATTATTACTAAGATGCTAGTTAAACCTTTAGTGCATGTGGAACATATATGAATATAGGTTGAGTATTCTAGCAACACTACTTTTTTAGTTGGATCCTAAAAATTCTACAATTTACGTTCTTCTCTAAAGCATCTATGCAGAAGTGGGAAAGTATGGTGAGGTTCAAATAGTAAGGAGATTGATGAAAGGTAGAGGAATTAAAAAGATACATGCATGTAGTTGGATTGAAGGGCATAAAATAGTACATGTTTTTCGATGTAGGAGATATATCACATCCACAAACATGGGAGAGCTATGCAAAATTGGAGAAATTGGCTTGGAAAATGAAGGCAACTGGGGTATTTCCAGATTCAAGACTTTTACTTAATGTTGTGGAATAGAAGAAAAAAGAATCATTTATCTGCCACCATAGTGAAAATTTAGCAATTGCATTTGGATTGTTAAACATGGCCCTGGTACAGCTATTAGAATTGTTAAGAACCTTCGAGTATGTTTTTATTTTCACATTGCATCTAAATTCATCCCCAAGATTGTTGCAAGAGAAATTGTTTTGAGATATGTGAACAATTTCCATCATTTTAAACAGGTACAATGTTCTTGTGGAGAATATTGGTGATGCTAAACGAAACAATCTGGAAAATAGGCTTGCACTCTAATAATGTGCACCACATCAAATATTCAGTAATAACAAAGAGATATCCATCAAAGCATAACAACTAGGATTTTTTTGTCATATGTTGTAGTTACAAGTGCCCTGCTAGACATACATGAAAATATGGAAGCATAGACAAGGCAAGCAAACTATTTCAAAAAATGCATCAAAGAAATGTGATATTATGGAATGTCATGATTATAGGATATGTTCAAAATGGGTTTCTCTGAAAAGTCCTTAGAAAATTTTAAGAAAATGCAACCAATGGGTGTAAATCCCAACTCCTCAACCTTTGAAAGCATCCTTCATGCTTATGTGCAAATTGGATCTTTGGATGAGGATATTAACATCCATCAAAAGCATATTTGGAAGTGGATTTTTATCAGATATTGTAGTTGCAAGTTCCACTTCGGATCACCAAATCCTTCACAAAACCTTTTGCACAACCACCGCAACACCACATGGCTATTTTTGGGCCTTCACAGTGATGCAGGGTGCTTACCCCACATCACCACGAAGGCCCAACAACAAATATGTGGTGTTATGGTGGTCTTCTACACAAGTTCTTCAATACAGTAACATCCTTTGTGTTCCAAGCACGAAGTGATAAATAGATAATCTTTGATTGAATATCATTCAACTATATTTTTTCAACTCAATCGAATATCAAACTAGTCCATCAAAATGTTATAGGCTTCTCCAAAGCATCGAGACAGTAATGATACATAACACGATCTCTTTGCTCAAAGCATTGATACAATGATGGGACATTATTCCTTATCTCTATCTCACACATTTTATCCATTGCATACCGTGCATGGATTTGTTAGTTATATTGCATAATATCATGCCCTCTGAATTTCTCTTTTCTCTATTTCATACATTTAAAATCTTCTACTTTTCTATGGAAATTGTAACGATTGCAAGATAGGGGGAGGTTCTATAAATTGATTCGCTATACAAGGAGGAGTTTAAAACAGCTAAAAAGAGAGGAAAGTAGCATCACATGTGATTTTCTAATTCACCATAGATTTAGAGATTTTTTAACTAGATCTATATAATTCATACTAGAAATTATATTAATAAACGGTGGAATCTTAGGTGCCTAGATTTTTTGAATCCTCATCTAGTAAAGAATGGTTTTGTGTTTATATTTTATATCCCCAATTTGTGTGTGATGGATCATCAACATGTCATATACCTCATCTAGTAACTTTCTAACAATTTTGTACAAATTCATGGTTCCCTTAAAACAAAACAAAAGCACTTTAAGTGATAAAGGAAATCATTCACAAAGTAAGATGGTCCAGAACCTAGATGCATCTAACACAGCATGAAATACTAGTGCATATACATGGAGTTCCAAGAAGAACATAACAAAGCTTGTTGTCCTAGTAGAATCACTTAGTAAACAAGGAATAGAAGAAAGAAAATCACTTATCTACCACCATAGTAAAAAGTTAGCAATTTCATTTGGTTTGTTAAACATGGCCCCTGGTACAACTATTAGAGTTGTTAAGAACCTTCAAGTATGTTATAATTTTCACACTGCATCTAAATTCATCTCCAAGATTGTTGTAAGAGAAATTGTTCTAAGAGATGTGAACCATTTCCATCATTTTAAACAAGGACAATGTTCTTGTGGAGAATATTGGTTATTATAAATGAAACAATATGAAAAATAGGCTTGCACTATAATAATTTTCACTACATCAGATATCCAATAATAATGAAGGGACATCCATCAAAGCATAACAACATGGATTTTTTTGTCATATGTTGTAGTTACAAGTGCCCTGCTAGACATACATGAAAATGTGGAAGCATAGACAAGGCAAGTGAACTATTTCAAAAAATGCCTCAAATAAATATGATATCATGGAATGTCATGATTAAAGGATATGTTCAAAATGGGCAAGACAAAGAAGGAAAGTTTGGTTTATGAGGTAAACTTCAACTTTGCAAGGGAAAAAAGTTTCAGGCTTGCAAATTTTCAATTCTTTTTTACATGGATTTCCCTTTTTGAGAGATTTTATCTTCTTCTATGCATGAGTTTGGGTTTCTTTCAAATGTATCTATAAATGTAGTGTTAAGAGAAGATCCTTGTTAAACCATGTGTCTTTTAGCTAATGCATTAATTGTCATAGCTTAAAAATGTTGCCTTTCATGTGTTTACCATTTTTTCAACACCTTTCAAGATTAAGGGACAGTTTAATGGCTTGGGAGGGTTTCAAAGGTTTTAAATGGCACAGCGAGAGCCATTAAAGAAGGGTTGCATATAAAGGATCTTTGAATGTTTGTTGATAGTTTTTTATCACTGTATTCTGAAGATACACATGTATATGAGTAATGGAAGTCATATTATATGAAGATTTATCTTTTAGATCAAACCCTTAGGGTTTTATAACAAGAATATTTTAAGAGTTCCAGGGATGTAGCAAGAGGAGTGACTTGGTTGATTTTAAAAGGAGGGATTCATTAGCAAGAAGTTCAAAGCTTGGGTGATTCCTCTCTTCCATCAAGAAGGGAGTCCTTGAACCTTATGTTGTTGACTCAATCCTCTCATCATATCAAGCATTTGTGATGAGGTAGCAGTGAAGACCAAACCCTTATGAGCTTCTTGTGCATGCAAATCGTGCTAGTACATGGTTTCATTGAATGCAAGTAGGTATAAAAGCATGATCATTTCTATCTGGAGGTAGTGATAATTATGATTGTGATAATAGTTTCACCCCTTTACTATGATTTTATGGTATATCAAACCTATGCAAGGGTCTAAGTGACTGCTTTCCACTAGTTTTTTCAGTCTATAAAAATATGTGGTAGGTTAAGATCACAGTGAGATAAAAGCAACACTCTTGAGAAGGGCAGTGATTCCATATCAAGTAATGGACTATGTATGTCAAAGAAAAAAGTGAATGAGAAAACAAGGTTGTTATAACCATGTGCCAATCTACCTTGCATTGGTGGATTTAATAGCTTGCTACATAGAGTTTCATGTCTCACTGTTTTGTCAAAAGCATGTGATATTCTTCAAGGAGATAGTGATTTGCACTTTATATTCCTTGTTAATGTACAATCCACCATAAAGCAATGCATAGTATAGTACCTTGAAAGGCAAATTTTCATATTTGAAAGGCACTCTTAGTTTGGTAGTGCCTTCACTTTGTCAAAATCATGTTGCATAATGGAGGGAAACTTATCCATTAAAAAATTCCAGTTTTTCTTTGACTAAGTTGATTTGCTCTTAGGTATTTTAGTTATTTAGTTTTACATAGCTTGAGGAGGCTATAATGGTGACCATGGCATTTATGGAACGACATGGAATCCTTAAAGGACATGAAAATAGTTAGAAAAATCATAAGGTTCATTAGTTCTCTTCAATATAGGAGCATACACATGGAAGATAAAGAAAAAATGATAGATCTATTTGTTCTTTTGAACTCTATCATTTTCATAAAAATATTCTCATGGTTTTTAAATCGAATTCCTTTTGGGTATGTTTTTCTATGACAGATGTATTGATGATAAGTCTTATGAGATTTGCATCACAAGAAGCCACAAATATTATGGTGTTCTTGGTGGATTGGGAATTGTTGGGTTACTTGCTTTTGTATTAGCTTCAAAATTTCCCACTATGTTGGAGGATCTCATAGCTCTAAGGGTTTTATATAGTATATGGAAATTACCTCAGCATCGAATTAAAGTAAAGGAAAAAGTTCAGCAAGTAGAAAATTCATTTGTAAAGCAATTGAAAGCAACAATGTAAGAAGACCTTGTACAAAATGGAGATCAAATGGAGTTAATTACCTCAAGGTGTTTGATGTTAAATAATGATAATAAAAATAAAGGTTATTTTGATATTCAAGATTTTATAACTAAGCAGGATGTGGTTTTTGTGGATCCAAGCTACATACATGATATGAGATTCTATGATGGCCTCACTATTCCTTACATCATGAAGATACAACCACTTACTACCACATTAAAGGGACACGATGATGAAGGTGTTGAGGATACCTCAACAATTTTTAATTCTGCAAAAGGTAAGAATTTTGACTACAACTCATAGTAAGATGGTATTGTATTGTTTCAAACTCTTGATCAAGATGAAAGGGTTAAGGATACTACTTGCAATAAAGCCCGGATGAATATCCTCTTATCCAAATTTAGGTTTGTTTACACAAAATGAAACAGGACCCAAAGGAAATTTTGAGGCACAAGGAGGATCATAAAGAATATGTTGTGATCACTAAAAAATTCATGGAATTTCAATGGTGGAAAATCAAAGCATGTAATCTCCTATCTACCTGTACCCTCAAGGCAATTGTAAATAGAGCAACTCACAAAAAAATATCAATACAAATTTCCCAATAATAAATGAGCAAGCACACATATTCCAATGACCCATTATGAAAGTGGGTTGCAAATCTTGATAGTATAATATGGATTGGTAAGCTGTTGGAGTTGAGAAGATACAACACCACAGAAGCCCAAAAGATCTTTGCAAACAAATAACCTGTTACAAGAAGCAAAGAGAAGCAACAAAGGAAATGCTCAAGAATGTGGAGCAATGTATTCACCTGAAAATGTAAAATGAATTAATGATACAAAAGATAGTTTTCAACTACATATAGATGAAAACCCTAAAAAGGAAAACCCTAGGCTTGCACAATAATAATTAATAAAGTAATTAATTATTATGCACCTAATGTTAGCTTAAGTGAAAAGAGGTAAAAGGGAACTTTACGTAATTAAACAAATATTGTTTAATTAATAAAGTAAATACCCAATTACTCTAACACCCCCCCTTAAGATAGACATAGGGAGAAGCTAAAACCTAGAAGAAGCTACTGAAAGCAAAAGCAATGGGTTCCGACAACAAGGCCAGATCAGGTACCCATGTACAAAATCAATGCAAACTAAATGAAATGGGGTAAAGGAGAAAACCCAGTGGGAACAAAACTCCTCCCCAAAATAGAATGCAAGGAAGAAATGCAATGCACTAATGAAAGAAGGATAGGAGGTGGATAACACAATACCCCCCATAGACAGCTTCTATCATATAAGTACATGTACAATGATCTCCATAGGAGATATAGAAAGAGAGAAGAAGGCCCCCCCACAATGAAGAAACTCCTATCACAATGGTAGATGCCTGATGTAGAATCCAAAAAGAGATCCTGAAGCGGCAAATGATATTCCTCCCCTTGGGAAGAAACGGATCCATGGACCTGTATCGAAGAAACCTTGTGAAGAATGAGGAACCAATCTATCTCAAGATGTGTTCCATGATAGGATGTTGAAGAGTCACTGTCTGAACTGAAACAAATAATGCCAAATCCAAACTGATGTGGAGAATACTGAAATGCAACCTCTGAATGCACGGATAATGGTGGGTGAACAGTGATAACCTGACTATCAAGGTAGAGGAGATGAATGTCCTCAAAGTAATCCTCCAAATCTGCAATATAGGACTCAACAAACAAGAAAGATATGTCTGCAACATAAGAGTCCAAAGTAGCTATGTTTGGAAGATGTATGATGCCCTGTTGTATTGAATCAAGAACAACAAGAGATGTTGATGAAGTCTCAGTCTGAAGAGTAGAAACTATGAGAGAAACCTCTGATCCATCGAAATAAGTAAGGGTGTCTAAATACTCAAGCTCCTCTAAAGTATCATGATCGAATGGTGTATTCTCTTGCCAAGCAATGGGTATGAGACAATTGAAAGCAAGATCCTCTAGGAATGGAGATAGAATAGGGTCTCCATAGATCTCCCAAAGACGTGTCCAAAGTGGGTGAGGACAATCAATGTCCGATATAACCAACACAGTGTCATGATCAACACTAGACAATATAACTCCTGCAATGTGATTTCTAATAATATCCCATGCTAATCTGCCCTCTAAAGTTGTTGGTTTAGGTATGAGATCATACAAATAAGGCAAAATATTAAGCCACATACAATGTGTAAGTATACCCTTTGCCCATGACTCATAATTACCCCGTTCCAGAAGAACAACTGAAGGGTGAGTAGAGAAACCCATGATAACTCTTCAAATGAAAAATTTAGAGACTAATGATCTCAGCAATGATAAAACATATCAAGATAACCCATCCAACGCAAACAAACCCCATGTAGGAGCCAAGATGACCAAGTAATTGAACAAAGTGTAAAAACACACAAAGCTGAGTAAAAAGTACCTAGTAAATATTCTGGTAAAATAGACTATAAATCTGGAAAGAGGACTGCAACACCTTTCCAACGCCTATTCGTTTGCGCAAAATGGAGTTGAAACACAAAAGATACGCCCCTTGGAGTGAAAAAACCAAGTTCTAACTTTGACTGGAAAAAAAGACTACAAAATTGCAAAATCAGGAAAAATTACCAGTACCACTAGAACAGTGCCGGAACCAGCTTTCCGACGATATCTTGTTTTTGAAAATCTAAGAAAAAATTCCCATTTTACGCCCGATTTAGTGCAAGCTGCTCCAAAGGGGGAAAAAAATAATTTCACAGCCCTCAAGGGCTAAAATCTTTGGCCCCTGGTCATGTGGATGACCAGGGGACTGGCAGCTGTAGGCCCGCGATCACCCATGTGACCAGGCGGTAGGGTTAGAAGTCCGCGGGGGCTGGCAGGGCTGACTCGGGTCGGCGAGCCTGGTGGCAAGCTCATGTCGGCGGGTTCGGTGTTGACGGGCTCAGCAGCGACCAGGTGGGGAGCGTGGAGAGCCTGGCAAGCTAGGATAGATTCAATAGAGGAGCATGTAGGGAGCTCCACAGAGTCGGCCGAGCCGGGCGTGGTGGTGTCGGCGGAGCTCGGGGTGTAGCAGATGCTGATGGCAAAGCGGCCAGTGAAGCGGTGGCCGACAGGGGCAGAGCGGCGGCCGGGTGGAGGAGCGGTGGCCGCTTGGCGACGAATGGGCGGCGGTAGAAAAATGCAATGGGCCGCCGAAAAATGAAATAAAACCTAAGGTTTTATTTATTTTTAAAACTTTTTTTTTGCGAATATTTTTCTAAGGGGGCCGTACGACCAAACCCTAAAAATTTTTTGCAACCCTGGTTGACTGTGGCCAAAAACGATGATTTGACAGTCGTTTTAGGGGTTTTTGGGCGCTACGAATCTAATGGCACTATCCATTTGAGCCCAAAGTGAACCTAAAATTTAGAGTATGCTGAATCCACAAGAAAAAAACCTTAGAGCCCTAGATTTGCTTCCAATGCAAAAATCTCAAAAACAAGAACAAGCAGCTGCAAATCTGAAGCTTTGATACCATGTTGGAGTTGAGAAGATACAACACCACAAAAACCCAAAAGATCTTTGCAAGCAAATAACCTATTACAAGGAGAAGCAAAGAGAAGCAACAAAGGAAATGCTTAAGAATGTGGAGCAATGTATTCACCTGAAAATGTAAAATGAATTATTGATACAAAAGATATTTTTCAACCATATATAGATGAAAACCCTAAAAAGGAAAACCCTAGGCTTGCACAATAATAATTAATAAAGTAATTAATTATTATGCACCTAATGTTAGCTTAAGTGAAAAGAGGTAAAAGGGAACTTTACATAATTAAACAAATATTGTTTAATTAATAAAGTAAATACCCAATTACTCTAACATAAGCTTAGCAAACAAATCAACAAGGAAATCCATATATTTGTATCAATAGGTGTTACCAAAGGCAAGGATGTCTCATCCTCTATTGTACAGGTTGGAACTATTTCCGCTACACATGGATTAGATATTTCACCAAGAGATTTGATTATGCTTTATCATAAGATGGAAAACCATGATAATGGAGCTCCCTACAATGTAATGGGCCAAATACCTCCAGCATGTGGTGAAACTTGTAGCCAAGGACAAGCAATGGAGTTTCAAGCCCTTCCTTGTCTTTTGAGAGATACAAATTTGCAGTTGCTATCTAAACTAGTGAAAGAAATGTAGAAACCTACAACAACATTAATACTGAAGTGGGTTATAATGGAATTCACTACTTGGTTATCCAAACATGAGCTTGCAGATCAATTGAAGCTCAAAGAACCGACTATATTAATGGCATCTTTAAGATTGTTGGTGGGACATAAACTATTGAGGTACAGGTTTCTTCGCAACAGATTACAACCTTCTCATATCATGCTATTGGATAGCTTGTTTCATGGGCACCCTAGTTTTACAAAGGAAAACTAAAAATGATAGCTCAAGCTCTTGAGTAGGAGGATTTTCCTACCCATGATGAATTTTGTGTAACATACAAGGAGTCTATAATTGAAATTCCAGGGATTACATAGACTACAAACACAATGTTGTTACCCCCAAAACACAATATTTTGTCTTCCCTATTATGAAATCTAGATACAGATAATACCATAATTTGGTATGGGAGATATTTGGGTTTGGTAAACTACTCAACAATTATACTATGGGCCTTGAAGAATGTAGATCTTGTAGATGTTACTTCAGCAAGAGGATTAGAATTTGTTTCTCATTTGGCAATAAGTGTCCTAGTTGTTGATAAAGACATTTGGAATGGAGTTCTAAGCATGATTGAAAAGAAAAGAATGAAGATGTATGTTTGAGAGTACCAAACCCCTCAAGGTGTGGAACTGGTCAAGGATTCCATTCAAGAACATGACCTTTTTGGAAAGAATCATCAACTTGATTGAGTTGATTGGACTTGTGGTGTGAAATATTATACTATATGGCTTATTTTGAGTGTTATTTTCCATCCCAATACTATTGATTCCAACATTCTCAACCTTTTCCACACTCTAGGAATGACCACTAAAGAAAGTTTTATTCATAGAAAATACAATTTCTATTGTTTGTCTTCAAAGAGGTGTTCAAGTTTTATACAAGGAGGTTTCTAGCTATTACCACTTTACTTTTGAGAAAGGAAAGGCATGAGGATAGCCATGACAAAATTTTGCAGTTGATTGCATCATGCTCAGACAATGTTAACTTGGCAAGTGTTGAAGAATTTCCTTGGTTGAATCTAGGGACAACATTTAGTGGATTTGGAATTTTTTTTCTCTCAAAAGAAACAAAGAACATCGAATAACAAACCTCGGACTATGATGTTAAGGGCCTATCCATTCAGAACCCTTTTATCTCGGGGAAAATAAATATGCATACTAGATCACAACTTTAGCTTTCACTTATGCAAGATGGAAAATGTTTTGGTCGAGATCTTCTTCCTCCTGAAAAACCAACAGAGTTTGGCTCTAGCTATTGACACATCCTCATAAGTATAAAGGGTAGATCTTTAGAAGAATATTAGACAATCAAATAACAATAGAAATACATAAGAAGATACATAACAGGGAGCTCTTTCGAATACAAGGTTGTTAGAGGATATTTAGTGATGAAAGGATATTGATAGAGTTCAAGAATCATACTTGTAGTGAAAAATCAAAGGGGTAGATATGCACCATGAAAGGGAGGAAAAAAGAATATTGGATGCTCAAAACATAACAATGAAAGGCAACCAAAGAAGATAATTAAAAGGGACCCGATATTTGCTTTGCTAGGTCCTAAAGGTGAATTAAAATGATGAGAGGGAGATATAAGATTTCCCTACATTATTCAAGACGTTTTAATAATTCTAGAGATATTTTTAAAAAACTTAGAAAACCCAAACTCATGCAAACTCTTCCAAAAGCTCAATAATGGTTAAAACTCGGGTAACACCATGCATACCTGATATGAAGTAGCAATGCAAGTCTATCTCTTTACACCATGCCATACTCTCTCTTTTAAACTGCAACATGTATCTTCATCTGAAATGAAATTTTTTGATTCCAGGCCAAGAATGATGAAAGTTTCTCCAAAACCCTATAGTGTGCTTTTCAAAACTTTGCAACATGCCTCTAGCTTTCAAGAGCTACTTGTCCCTTTGTTGTTGCTTCCATGGAAGACTCCTTCAAACACAATGTGCCATAACCCTAAACCTTCTTATCACGCAGGTGTAATGAAGACGAAACTAAAACCATTTCCCACTTTTGTGCTTAAGCTTTGAACATTTTCTATTTTCCAATATCTTTTGATTTTCCCTTTCAAACAAAAATGTGCTTTCTTTTAGCACTTAATATTTTACCTGACGATGGGGCAGTGGGCCTATCTCGATTGGCTAAAGCATCTTGTTGCAGGAAAGAGGTCATGAGATCTATTCTCCCCACCATCCCCGTGGTACCAGAGGGTGTTTCACGCCAATGTCATCGATCACATGAAAAACGTTTACTAGGAGCACTACAGTTTATAGGTGGGTGGATACCTTAACGATTCTTGCAATCTAAAAAAATTACCTGACGGTCAAATTAGTCATTTTTATTTGTGTGACTAATTATTTAGTTGTGCTTTTTACCCAACTCAATCAAATTAGTCATTTATAGCTATGTTGCAAAACATTAGTAGAATTTAGTCATTTTTAGTTGTTGTGACTAAAACATTTAGTCACGTAGTCATTTATTTGTCAAATTCAAGTCACGTAGCCACCAACATCAATCCATAAAAGAGATAAATCAATAGATCCACTAGACTGATGCATATCCATATGCATCTAGGTCAGAGAACGAGGGGCAATAACCCCCAACTTCTCCTAAATATACTCAAAATTATCCTTAGGAAGATCCTTAGTAAATATGTCAGCAATTTGATCCTTCATAGGTACATAATCAATTTTTACCTCTTTCTTCATAACCTTCTCTCTCAGAAAGTGATACCTAATTGATATATGCTTTGTCCTTGAATGCACCACTGGATTCTTTGGCATGTTAATTGCTCTTGTACTATCACAAAAGATAGATAAATTCTCATCATGCACTATTCTGATATCCTTCAATGTCTGTCTCATCCACAAAAATTGTGTACAACATGATGCTACAACAATATACTCAACCTTTGTAGTGGATAAGGAAACTGAATCTTACTTCTTACTTAACCATGACACCAATCTACATCCAAAAAAGAATGCACCACCACTTGTACTTTTCTTGTCATCAACACAAGCAACCCAATCTGCATCTATATAAGCACTTAATATGAAATTAGTATCCTTAAGATACCATAATCATAATTCAGAGTGCCTCTTAAGTATCTAAATATCCTCTTTACTGTCGCAACATGTGTTTCTTTAAGTTCTTGAAATCTACCCACAAGAAAAACTGCATGCATGATATCCGGTCTAGTAATAGTTAGATACAATAGTCCACCAATCATAGATCTATATTTTCTCTGATTGGCCTTAGGTGAATCATCATCTTTTCTCAATTTAAAACCAATCACCATAGGAGTGCATACCTATTTGGAGTCCTCCAATCCAAATTTCTTCAACATCTCTTTGACATGCTTTGACTATGAAATGAAAATTCCTTTATCTATTTGATTGATTTGTAACCCAAGGAAGAAATTCATCTTCCCAAACATTGACATTTCAAACTCTTTTTGCATTTCTTCAAAAAAATTCTTACACAGCTTCATTTCCATGAAAGATAATATCATCCACATACACAACCACTATCAAGATTTTGTCTTCCTCAATTTTAAAGTAAATATTACTATCTGCACAGTGCCTTTACTGAATCCTTGTTGTATCAAATATTTATCCAATATTGCATACCAAGCTTTGGGAGCTTGCTTCAATCCATATAAATGATTCTTCAATTTGTACACCATATCTGGTTTATTTGACAACTAAAATCCTTTTGGTTGTTCTATGTAAACCTCTTCTTCCAATTACCATTCAGAAAAGCAAACTTCATGTCCATCTAATAAACTTTAAGTTCCTTGTATGTTGTAAATTCCAAAAACATTATAATAGCATCCATCCTGGTCACAAGAGAAAATACCTCCTCAAAGTCTATTCCTTCCACTTGTGAGTATCCCTTACACACAAGCCTTGCCTTATTTCTCACAACTTCTCCATTCTCATTCAGCTTGTTTCTGAATACCCACATAGTTCTAATTATGTCCTTGTTTTCCAGTATAAGAACCAATTCCCAAGTATGATTATTCTCAATCTACGTAAGTTCTTCCATTGCCTTCATCCAATGTTCATCGTTGCATGCTTCACTTAGTGTTTTAGGTTATTTATAAAGTAAACATAGATTTACCTCAACTTCAACAACTTTTCTTTTTTTCAATACTCCTTTCCTTTTGTCTCCAATGATCTAATCTTTAGAATGATTCTTTTGCACATACTTAGGGGTCTTATGGGTCTTTTCTAGAGCTTCTTCCTCTTTACTTTTCACTTCTTGATCTTCAGTTTTCTCTTCTTCTTCTCTACAAGTAGGTTCATCTAACGCATACCCATCTACTGCAATTGAATTCTACAAATTTTTATAAACTTTAACATTTTCACTTTCAACAATATTTATCATACTTTTGTTGTATCATTTGTAAGATTTTCTTTTAGTAGAATATCCAAGGAAGATACCTTCATCAGACCTTGCATCAAAATTTTCTAAGTTTTCTTTGTCTCTCTTAATATAATATTTGCTTCCAAACACTCTAAAGTACTTCACAGTAGGAATCCTTCCATACCACAACTCATAAGGAGTCTTTGTGTTGTTAGATTTAGCTTGAACTCTATTAAGTATGTAAACAATAGTATGAATTATGTCTCTCCAATAGAATTTTGGTAGAATTTTTTCTTTCATCATAGTCCTAACAACTTCTTGAATAGTTCAATTTTTCCTTTCAACCACTCCATTATACTGAGGAGTTTTAGGGGCAGACAAGTGCCTCTTTATTCCATGAACTTCATAAAACATGTTAAACTCATTGGAGGTGAATTCTCCACACTGTCATACCTCAAAAAAAATATTTTCACATTCATTTCATTCTCAACTATAGCTTTAAATGCCTTGAATCTATCTAATGCATTATATTTCTCTCTAAGAAAAGTAACCCATGTCATTCTAGAGTAATCATCAATCAAAAGCATAAAATACCTATCACCTTTAATACTTCTAACCCTAGTATGACCACAAATATCTATATGTATTAATTCCAATAGTCCAATAGCAGATTGTTCTTTTCCTTTGAAACTACTCCTTGTTTTCCAAATTGACAATTCTTGTAAACAAAATTGATATGCTTTGTAATTCTTGGTAAATATGTCATTGCATGAACTGAACTAATTCTCACCAAATTATCAAGATTCATGTGACGCATCCTTTGGTTCCATAAACAACTATTATTAATCTGAGACAAAGCAATGACTATCAACACCCTTAAGCTGATAGATGTTTCCATCTATCCTCTTACCAATAGTAATCACAGTTCTAGACCCTTTTTCTGATCTCACATGTTTCATCCTTAAACACAAGATTATATCATTTGCTACACATTTATCCAACACTCAAAATATTATGCCTTAAACCCTTAACATATTAAATATCCTCAGTATTATGCTTTCCATCATAACTAATTGAACCTATTCCATAAATCTTAGCTCTTGAATTGTCTCCAAATTTAACTAATCCACCATCATACTTTTCAAGTTTAACAAAATTAATTTTGTCTATGATCATGTGATTAGAGCAACCACTGTCAACAACCCATTAAATATTATCTTCTTTAACATGAAAAGTAGAAACCAAATTACCTTAAATCTTATCCTTCTTCTCCAGAACACTTTCCTTCACACAACTTTCAGAGTTAGTAGAACTAAATTCTTCTTTTATATCCAAGAAAAAGAATTCATTATCATCAAAATCTCCATAATCAGATTCATCATCAGATATACCAACATCTTGTTTGGCATAGTAAGCTTTTTTAAACATATTCTCGTTATTCTCCTTACTCTTATTGTTCACAGCTCTGTTTGGACATCTAGAAGCATAATGACCTAAATTTCCACAACTAAAACATTTGAAAGTTAGTTTACCTTTGTACTTACTGGTGTCATTTTTCATCCTTCTTACAAAGTTAGCTTCCATATCATAAAGATCATCTCCATTTGAATCTTCAATATTTTTCGATTTTATAGCCTTAAAAGTAGTCTCCACTTTTGAACCATTTTTCAAACCAAGCTTTCTCATTTCAAATGAAGTTGGTGTACCAATCAACTAATCTCTAGAATAAGTATTAAAATTTGTAACTTTCTCAATAGAATATACCTTTTCACTATATGAATCAAGAAGATTTCTAAAAACTTTCTTCACCACATTGGGTTCTTTAACTTGTGCACCATGACCTCTCATAGCACTTACCAGTTCATCAACTCTCTGCATGTAGGTTGAAATTGTTGCATCTTCGGGCATTCGCATAGTCTCAAATTGTGCCTTCAGATTCTGCAACTAATCTTGTTTGACTTTGTCATCTCCTTCATAAATACTTTCAAGCTTATCCCAAATATCTTTAGCAATCTTAAGATTCATAACTTTAACCAATTCAAGATTTGAAAGATTGTTCATCAAAATAAATCTTTCCTTACCATTTACTTCATGTGCCTTGATCTCATCACTTATTCTTGGACCATTTGGAGGTGCAACATATTGATTATTTATTTCTTTTTCAATTTCAAATCCATGAGCTACCAGATATCCTTCCATCTTTGTCTTACAGAATGCATAGTTTGTTCCATCAAATCTAGGGCAATCAATTTGCTTCACCATCTTGGGCCTCCCTCAAGAGGTTAAGCTCTTCACTAAGGAACCATGCTTTGATACCAATTTTTGAATGAACAAGACAACTGAGAGGGAGGGTGAATCAGTTGTAGAAAATTAAAACATCAAAACTCTCAACAGTAATCAGATCCACATGCACTAATCAAACCCTTATTCTATTAAATTGATTAAACATGGAATGCAAATAACAAAAATTGAAATAACACCATACACAAGACAACACCAGATTTACATGGAAAACCCAATAAGGAAAAAACCATGGTGAGGATTATCTCACAATGTAAGATTGCAAAACAAATACAAGGGCTCACTGCTAGAATAGGACACATTGTCCAAAAAGGCTCATAGACAGGGCTCACTGCCATAGAAAACACAAGAAGATAGAAGAGAAATGTTACACAAAGAAAAAAATCTCAATCCAAAAAGGAATCCACCACAAATTCTCCAACACTTTCATACCCTTGCATGAAATATTTCAAACACCTTTAGCTCACTCCCTTCAAAAATCCAACACTTGAAAGTCGCATTGCTCTACTCAAATTCACATCATGCACATCACTCGCATCAATCTCACATCAATCTTGTCTCTCTCTTTTGCATCTCACAACATCACCACTCTTATTTATATCAACTTCAACCTCAAAAACCTTCTCCAAGGTTGGTAACTATTTGTTACACTTACAAATTCAAATTAGTTCAGCACCAAAATATTCGCGTGGTCGATAGGAATGAAGGTGACCCATATAACTCCTTAATTAGAACCAAAATTAATCCTAACACACCTCAACACACTTTCACAAGCCTCACATGTAGTGGTAACACAAGTTTGGCCAATACACGTGTTAAACACCATAAAAAATTAAGCATTTGCTTCCTTAAATCAATTTGAAACTTTCAGACAATAAAATTCACTTGAACACAATCTAGAATAACCCTCGAACCACCTAAGATACAACAAATAATTCATCCAAACTTACAACATAGAAATACTTCAACCCAGAACATCTGGTAAACCTTACTTACACACTGACACATGAAACACACACTATACTATACCAGATCAAGTGAAACCTTGATTCTAGAAACATAAAAATATTATAAGAAACTTCCCAAATCTACACAACTTGAAGCCAAACTATGGAGAAGCGCGCAGAGCAAATACATTTCTCCTAGGCCACAGAAAACATCACTCAAAAATTGGTTCACACACTGGTGAAAATATCTCACTTTGCACAATGATCCAAAAACCCAAATCCTAAATATAGACACTGAAAAATGTCCTAAAATCTACGAGCAACATTTTTCCTTAGTCATCATCCTCTAATAATTAAATAATTTTAATTATTTAATTATTCCTGATCATATTCCTTTATTAATTAAATGATTTTTAATTATTTAATTAATTCACTTTTCAATATTTATTCTATCCTGATCAATTAAAATAAATTAATTGTGTCACTAATACCCCTTTCTTCAATAATTAAATAAATCATTATTTATTTAATTATTTATCTTTCATCACATGCCTATAGTCAGATAATAATTATTATTTGACCTTTTATTCTTCTATAATTAAATAATTGACGAAATTATTTATTTATGTGTCATTCTTCTCTTTTAAATAATTGATCCAAACCAATTATCCATATTTAATTTCTATCTCCTCCTTGAATTAAATTTATGAATTTAATTAAATCTCCTTTTTTCATTTCCTCCAAATAAATTAAATTATTTATTTGCCACTTGTCATCCTCCTCCATTTTCGAATAAATTATTTAAAATAAATTATTTATCCCTCCATTTTGGTCAAAGATCCCCTGTCATTATTTCATGTCATAGCCTGCATGTCCTGCATGTCTGTCATAGCCGTCGGCGTCATATTTTTTCCGTGCATGGCATATTTTGGTTGCATCAATTTTCAACCGTAGATCTTGGCATCTTTCTAGAAACTCGATCTTGGCCATCCATTTCGTAACCTCCCTCTCATGAATCCCTGTCCATTGATCTTAGAATCTTTCTAGAAGATCAATCTCGTCCATCCATTTGAATGGTTGTCTATAAAAGCAACCTTTCTCCTCTATTTTTGATTGAATAGCTAATTGTATCCAACTTTCTACTTACTATTTTGTAGGTATTTGCACATGTGAAGCAACAAATCTGAGGGAAAAGATTGCAAAAAGGAGAAATAAGAGAGTAAGAGAAGTGATTCAAGATCAAGCATGGGGAGTGTTTTGATTTAATGCTTTTATTTTCCTTATGCTTTCATTGTTTTCTCTTGTTTGGATGAGGTTAATAGTTTAGAAGTGTTGGTTGTCACTTTAATATAATCTATTTGATTTTCCCCATCTTACACTAAATATAGCAACTTCTGACAACCTTAAATAGCATATAAGATCTTCACATGTATAGCATCAACATAGAAGAAAAATGGAGCACATCTCGGAGCACATTCTAAACACTTGCATAAAATTGTTTTCTATGTTTATAATTTTTTCTCAAAAATACTTGGAAACCAAGTACTAGAGACATCATCTCAACTCATTAATACATTCCAACTCATCTTTAGAAATTGCAACAAAAATATAGCTCCTTGTACTTAATCCTCAATATCTCAACTACACATGCACAACCTGCAACAACCTGTTTTCCTCTTTTTCACAATTTTCTCAATATCCTCGACATTCTCATCATGAAGCAAAGTTCCTTAGCACATAGTTGACATTAATGACAACACTAGTCAATATACATCTTGTTGACATCAATGACAACACCTTCATACTTGCAACAAATTTTACTTTTGAACAATGCACTTGTTTTGACCAATTATATGAATGCAAAAAACTACAGAAAATTGCAATTTTAGAAATTGAAACTAAGATCTACAAACAACAAGATATAAAGTAGAGAAAGATAGATTTATGCCCAAAAAAATGGAAAATGATTGGTACAAGGATAGATTCGCCCTAGGGTGAATGGGTATTTTCATAGGGGTTTGAAAAATTAAAGTCTATTTTTGAGTTAATTTTAAGGTCTATGTTTCAAGTTGCAAACGGATACTTTTAGTTACAGTTTTTGAGATTTTAATGATTAAATGAAAATGCAATTTTGATGAAAAACAACAAGAAAAATGATGACTTCTTAGATGCAATTTTTTTTGAATTTTTTGATGTAAATGATTGAAAAACACTTATATGCAGACTACTATGTAAAATGAATGCAATATGTATGCAATATTTTTGGATTACAATTTTGAAACCCTAAATGAGATACAAAACTAACTAATGCAAATCCTAGATCTAGGGCTTTAAACACTTCCAAATCAAAATTTATGACGTATAATGCTAGGTTCACCAAAATGAAACGAAGAAAAATATGGTGGAAGTGTGTGTGAATGTAGGGGGTTTGACATGTGATGGAATGATCTAACACACTTATACTTTTCCTAATTTCATTAGAAAAAAGGATCTCCCAAGGATAGGATTAACTTTCAACCTTGAGGTGAGTCAACCCTATTAGGAAGGTATGTTGTGTTCTTATGACAAAAATGAATGATTGGTTGTTTTGAGAGATAATTTTAAATGCATTAAAAAACTCAATTGCATGACCTAACACTCGAAATGTAGAATATTATGATAACTAAAATAAATATAGTAATTTTCAAACAGATTTGAGAAGAGCACAATGGTATGCACCTGGCCTAAAAACTAGATTTTGAGATTTGTAGCAAGACTGATTCACCCTCGGGTGAATCAGTCCTAGTTCAGGGGTCCAAAATCTAATTTTTCAGTCCTTAGATCCCATATCTAAGCTTCTAATTTCTCCATGTTTGACTAGTAAAAAGATAGAAATAAAATTTGTAGGTGAGTTTTTGTGGCTTGACAACAACGATAACAACTTTGAAAAATTTCTCTTTTGATAAATCTTTAGTTCTTCTTCATCTGTAAATCTGCAAATACAAAGAGAGAAGAAAATATTTAATTTTGGGTGGATAGGGGTTTTCCTTAATCAAACCCCGGTTTGGTAATTAAACCTTAATGATAAAACAATGATAAATGGAAAGAATTGATGAATGAACAATGCTATGTCAAAACTCACCAAACCCTTAATGGCTACCCTTATGGCTACCCTAGAGGATTGAAGTCTATCTCTCTAAGGCTTGGATCTTAAATGAATTGGCTTGATTGATTGCTTGATTTGATGTGTGAATGCTTGCTTGAATTATTGAAACCTACATCACCATGTTAGCTCCAAAACATGACATGAACACACATGAACTTACATGATATAATCTTGATTGCTATTGTATATGACTGATAAATCTTCTCTTCAATGCTCTTGACAACAATATTTTCTCTTGTGAAGGTTTCCTTAATGCTAGATAATGTTGCTTCTTGTTAGTTATATTTGACTTGATAAAATAACTATGTATCTATAGGTGTTTAATTAATTTCCCAAAAATTAGATTCCACAAGCCAACATTTGAAACTTTAATTTGAATCATTAAAATGCCACCAAAAACATATTAAAAATTGGGTCCTGGCACTTTAAGGGGTCCCATTCGCCCTCGGACGAATGGGTCTTAGAACCTAAATCCAGGACACAAATTCAAACATGTTTTAATTAATGTTAGCATTTGTTTAATATAGGTTTCCCTTTCGGAAAATGAGAATAATGAGGTTTTAGAATGCATAATTTAGGTAATTAAAAGTTTAATTAAGTCCAATTAATTAAGGGGATGGAAACATAGTGTGAAAATGTAACGGAGTACATTTTTCTACACTACATTTAGCCCCCACTTTAGTGAGAGTATGATCCCACATTCAAACTCACACTAAAGTAGACAAATAATTCAAGAGAGGTCTAAGTATACAATTGTTGGAAAAATAAGATGACAAGGATCAAGGAGGATGATCAACCCCCCGGGATCTAATATCCCATGGCAAACCAACAAAGGCACAAAGGGACATGTGACTTGCTCTGAGGGTTTTTAGTTATTTAGTTTTACATAGCTTGATGAGGCTATAATGGTGAACATGGCATTTATGGAACAACAAGGAATCCTTCAAGGTCATGAAAATGGTTAGAAAAATTATAAGGTTCATTAGTTCTCTTCAATATAAAAGTTTACACATTGAAGATGAAGAAAAAATGATAGATCTATTTGTTCTTTTGAACTCTGTCATTTTCATAAAAAGATTCTCATGGTTTTTAAGTCAAATTCATTTTGGGTATGTTTTTCTATGCCAAATGAATTGATGATAAGTCTATATGTGATCTACATCACAAGAATCCACAAATATTATGATGTTCTTTGTGGATTGGGAATTGTTGGGTTACTTGCTTCTATATTAGCTTCAAAATTTCCCACTATGTTGGAGGATCTCATAGATCTAAGGGTTTTATATGGTATATGGAAATCACCACAGCATCAAATTAAAGTAAAGGAAAAAGTTCAACAAGTAGCAGATTCATTTGTAAAGCAGTTGAAAGCAACAATATAAGAAGACCTTGTACAAAAGGGAGATCAAATGGAGTTAATTACCTCAAGGTGTTTGATGCTAAATGATGGTAAGAAAAATAAAGGTTATTTTGATATTCAAGATTTTATAACTAAGCAGGATGTGGTATTTGTAGATCCAAGCTACATACATGATATTAGATTATATGATGGCTTCACTATTTCTTACATCATGAAGATACAACCACTTACTACCACATTAAAAGGACACAATGATGAAGGTGTTGAGAATACCTCAACAATTTTTAATTTTGCAGAAGAAGGTAAGAATTTTGATTACAACCCATGGTATGATGGTATTGTATTGTTTCAAAATCTTTATCAAGATGAAAGGGTTAAGGATACTACTTGAAATAAAGGGGATGAAGATCCTCTTATCCAACTTCAGGTTTGTTTACACAAAATGAAATGGGACCCAGAGGACATTTTGAGACACAAGGAGGATCATAAATAATATGTTGTGATCACTAACAAATTCATGGAATTCCAATGGTTGAAAATCAAAGCATACCATCTCCTATCTACCTGTACCCTCAAGGCAATTGTAAATAGAGAAACTCACAAAAAATTATCAATACAAATTCCCAATAATAAATGAGCAAGCATACACATATTTCAATGACCCATTATGAAAGTGGGTTGCATATCTTGATAGTATAATATGGATTGATAAGCTTGGCACACAAATCAACAAGTACATCCATATATATGTATCAATAGGTGTTTCCAAAGGAAAGGATGTCTCATCCTCTATTGTATAGGCTGCAACTATTGCTACTACACATGGATTAGATATTTGACCAAGGGATTTGATTCGGCTTTATCATAAGATGGAAAACCATGATAATGGAACTCCCTAAAGTGTCATGTGCCAAATACCTCTAGCATGTGGTAAAACATTCAACCAAGGACAAGAAATGGAGTTCCAAGCCCTTCCTTGTCTTTTGAGAGACACAACTATGCAGTTGTTATCTGATCTAGTGAAAGAAATGCCAAACAAAATTAAGACCGAAGTGGGTTATAATCGAATTCACTACTTGGTTATCCAAACATGAGCTTTCAGATTAGTTGAAGCTCAAGGAACTCACTATTTTAAGTGGAATCTTTAAGATTTTTGGCGGGATAGAAACTATTGAGCTAGATGTTTCTTCGCAACAGATTACAACCTTCTCATATCAGGCTATTGGATAGCTTGTTCCATGGGCACCCTAGTTGTACAAAGGAAAACTAAAAATGAAAGCTCAAGCTATTGAGTAGGACTGTTTTTCTACCTATGATACATTTTTTGTAACATACGAGGAGTCTGTAATTAAAGTTCCAGGGATTACATTGATTCCAAACACAATGATGTTACCCCCAGAATACAATATTTTGTCTTCCCTGGTATGAAATCTAGATACAAATAATACCACAATTTTGTTGATGTTATAGCAGCTTAGGGCTGTACTTCCTTTGCACAAGTTCCAAGAAGATAGCATAAATTAAATGAGTAGCCATTCGGCTATTTAATTTATCACAAACAATATTTAATGAATGAAGAGGGCAGACCTTATCATGTTTATTATATTTATTATGTTTCTTTTATGTGAGCCGACCTATGTTGAAGAGGCGCCACACTTGTATAAATAGAAGGTCTTATTTTTCATTGTAGCATCAAATCCACCAAGCAAGTTCGCATTTCCTTAAGAGCAGAATTCGCACTTCATAGCAGCAGATCCGATTTCAAGGAAGAACATATTCATTTGTATCTTGTGCATCTAGGAGAGGTGCGACCTCATTGTATTCATTGTTGGCCATTGTTGGGCCTGAGTTGTAAGCAGATTTCTGCTCTTGTGCTACATTATATAAGAGATTCATTTACAGGTTTTTCTCCCTCAAGAGGAGGGTTTTCCCAGGGTATCTTGTTGTGTTCATTGTCTTATGTGTTGCAATATTATTAAGTGCTTTCATTGTTTAATTTGATCTAAGAAACACTAACAAATTTGGTATGGAAAATATTTGGGTTTGGTAAACTACTCAACAATTATACTATGTGCCTTGAAGAATGCAGATCTTGTAGTTGTTGCTTCAGCAAGAGGATCAAAAGTTGTTTCTCATTTGGTAATAAGTTTTTTAGTTGTTGATAAAGAAATTTGGAATGGAGTTTCAAGCATGATTGAAAAGAAAAGAATGAAGATGTATGTTTGAGAGTACCAAACCCCTCAAGGTGTGGAACTAGTCAAGGATTCCATTCAAGAACATAACCTTTTGGGAAAGAATCATCAACTTGACTGAGTTGATTGGACTTTTGGTTTCAAAGACTATACTATATGGCTCATTTTGAGTGTTGTTTTCCATCCCAATACTATTGATTCCAACATTTTCAACCTTTTCAACACACAACCACTAAAGAAAGTTTGTTTTCATGGAAAATACAATTTCTATTTTTTTTTCAAAGAGGTGTTTGATTTTTATACAAGGAATTTTCTAGCTATTGCTAGTTTACTTCTGAGCAAGGAAAGGCATGAGGACAGCCATGAAAAAATTTTGTAGCTGATTGTATCATGCTCAGATAGTGTTAACGTGGCAAGTGTTGAAGAATTTCCTTGGTCGAATCTAGGGACAACATTTAGTGGATTTGGAATTGTTATTTCTCTCAAAGGAAACAAAGAACATCGAATAACAAACCTTAGACTATCATGTTAAGGTCCTATGCATTCAAAACCTTTTTATCTCAGAGAAAATAAATATGCATACTAGATCACAGCTTTAGCTTTCACTTATGCAAGATGGAAAAAAATTTGGTCGGGATCTTCTTCCTCATGAAAAACCAATAGATTTTGATTCTAATTGTTGACACATGCTCTTAAGTATAAATGGCATATCTTTAGAAGAATATTAGACAATCAAAGAACAATGAAAATGCATAAAAAGATACATAACAGGGAGCTCTGTCCAATACAAGGTTTTTAGAGGATATTTTAGTGATGAAAGGATATTGATAGAGTTTAAGAATCAAACTTGTAGTGAAAAATAAAAGGGGTAGATACTCACCATGAAAGGTAGGAGAAAATAATATTGGATGCTCAGAAAATAACGATGAAAGGAAACCAAAAAAGATAATTAAAAGGGACTCAGTATTTGCTTTTCTAGGTCCTAAAGGTGAATGAAAATGTTGAGAGAGAGATCTAGGCTTTCCCTAAACTAGTCAAGACTCTTTACTAATTCTATAGATTTTCTTACAAAACTTAGCAAACCCAAACTCATTCAAACCCTTCCAAAAGCTCAGCAATGGTTAAAACTCGGGTAGCACCATGCATACCTGATATTTATGAAGCATTAATGCAAGTCTTATCTCTTTGCACCACACCAGACTCTCTTTCTTTTAAACTGCAACATGTATCATCATTTGAAATTAAACTTATTGATTCCACACCAAGCATGATGAAAGTTTCTCCAAAACCTTGCAACGTGCCTTTCAAAACTTTGTAACATGCCTCTAACTTTCAAAAGCTACTTGCCCCTTTGTCGATGCTTCCATGGAAGACTCCTTCAAACACAATATGCCATAACCCTAAACCTCCTTATCATGCAGGTGTAATGAAGACGAAATTGAAACCATTTCCCACTTTGGCACCTAAGCTTTGAACATTTTCTATTTTCCAATATCTTTTTAGTTTCTCTTTCAAACAAAAATATGTTTGCTTTTAGCGCTTAAAATTTTACCCGATGATGGGTGGTGGGCCTAGCTCGATTGGCTAAAGCATCCTTTTGTAGGCAAGATTTCATGGATCTAGTCTCCCCACTATCCATGTGGTACCAAAGGGCATGTCGTGCCAGCGTCACAAGTCATGTGAAAAAATTTTACTAGGCGCACTACAGTTTATAGGGGGATGGATACCCGACTGATTCTTGCAATCTAAAAAAACTTTCCCAATGATCAAATTAGTCATTTTTAATTTGGTGACTAATTATTTAGTTGTGTTTTTTACCCGACTTGATCAAACTAGTAATTTATAGTTGTGTTGCAAAAAATGAGTAGAATTTAGTCATTTTTAATTTTCGTGACAAATTTTTAGTCACGTAGTCATTTATTTAAAAATTCTACTAGTGGTAGCCACCAACATCAATCCAAAAAAGAGATAAATCCATAGATCCACTGGATTGATGCATATCCATATGCATCTAGGTTAGAGAACGAGGGGCAATAACCCCCAACTTCTCTTAAAGATACTCAAAAGTGTCCTTAGGAAGAGCCTTAGTAAATATGTCAGTAATCTAATCCTTTGTAGGTACATACTCAATTTTTACCTCATTCTCCATAACCTTCTCTCTCAAAAAGTGATACCTAATTGATATATTTTTTTTCCTAGAATGCATCATTAGATTCTTTGAAATGTTAATTGCACTTGTATTATCATAAAATATAGATAAATTATTATCATACACTACTCTGATATCCTTCAATGTATATCTCATCCACAGAACTTGTGTACAACATGATGCTCCAAAAATATACTCAACCTCTATAGTGGATAAGAAAATTGAATCTTGCTTCTTACTTAACCATGACACCAATCTACATCTAAGAAAGAATGCACCACCACTTGTACTTTTTCGTGTCATCAACACAAGCAACCCAAAATGCATCTGTATAAGCACTTAATATGAATCTAGTATCCTTCAGATACCATAAGCCATAATCAGGAGTGCCTCTTAAATATTTGAATATCATCTTTACTACTACAACATGTGTTTCTTTAGGTTGCTCTTGAAATCTACCCACAAGAAAAATTACATGCATGATATCCGGTCTAGTAGCAGTTAGATACAATAGTCCACCAGTCATAGATCTATATTTGCTCTGATCAGCCTTAGGTGGATCATCATCTTTACTCAATTTACAACCAATCACCATAGGAATGCATATCGGTTTGGAGTCCATTCCAAACTTCTTCAATATCTCTTTGACATACTTTGACTGTGAAATGAAAATTCCTTTATCTGTTTGATTGATTTGTAACCCAAGGAAGAAATTCATCTCCCCAAACATTGACATTTCAAACTCTTTATACATTTATTTAGAAAATTTCTTATGCATAGCTTCATTTCCACCAAAGATAATATCATCCACATACACAACCACTATCAATATTTTTTCTTCCTCAATTTTGAAGTACAGATTACTATCTGCACGGTTCCTTTACTGAATCCTTGTTGTATCAAATATCTATCCAATATTGCATACCAAGCTTTGGGAGCTTTCTTCAATCCATATAAATGCTTCTTCAATTTGTACACCATATCTGGTTAATCTGACAACTGAAATCCTTTTGGTTGTTCCATGTAAACCTCTTCTTCTAATTCACCATTCAAAAAATAAGACTTCATGTCCAGTTGATAAACGTTAAAGTCCTTGTAGGCCATAAATGCCAAAAACATTTTGTTAGCCTCCATCCTAGCCACAAGAGAAAATGTTTCCTCAAATTCTATTCCTTCCACTTGTGAGTAGCCCTTACACACAAGTCTTGCCTTATTTCTCACCAATTCTCCATTCTCATTCAGCTTGTTTCTGAATACCCACCTAGTTCCAATTATGTTCTTTTTTTTCGGTCTAAGAACCAATTCCCAAGTCTGATTTTTCTCAATCTACATAAGTTCTTCCATTGCCTTCATCCAATGTTCATATTTGCATGCTTAACTCACTATTTTAGGTTCAACTTAGGAAGTAAACATAGATTTACCTCAACTTCAGCAACTTTGCTTCTTATCAATACTCCTTTCCTTTTGTCTCCAATGATCTGACCTTTAGAATGATTCCTTTTCACATACTTAGGGTTATTAGGGGTCTTTTCTAGAGCTTCGTCCTCTTCATTTTGCACTTCTTTTCTTCAGCTTTTTCTTCTTCTACTTCTCTGCAATTAGGTTCATCTCACACATACCCACATATTGTAATTGAATTCTACAAATTTTACATTTGCACTTTCAACAATCTCTATCAGAATTTTGTTTTAACATTTGTAAACTTTTCTTTTAGTAGAATATCCAAGGAAGATACCTTCATCAGACCTTGCATCAAACTTTCATAAGTTTCTTTGTCTCTCTTGATATAACATTTTCTTCCAAACACTCTAAATTACTTCATAGTAGGAATCCTTCCATACCATAACTCATAAGGAGTCTTTGTGTTCTTAGCTTTAGCTTGAACTCTATTAAGTATGTAAACAATAGTATTAATTACTTCTCTCCAATAGACTTTTGGTAGATTTGCTTCTTTCATCATAGTCCTAGCAGATTCTTGAATAGTTCAGTTTTTCCTTACAACCACTCCATTCCGCTGAGGAGTTCTAGGGGCGGACAAGTGCCTCTTTATTTCAAGAACTTCATAAAACATGTTAAACTCATTGGAGGTGAATTCTCCACCTATTCCAAACCTCAAAAAAATTATTCACACTCACTTCATTCTCAACCATAGCCTTAAATTCCTTATTTCTATCTAATGCATCAGATTTCTCTCTAAGAAAATTAACCCATGTCATTCTAGAGTAATCATCAATCAAAAGCATAAAATTCCTATCGCCTTGAAGACTTCTCACCCTTGTAGGACCACAAAGACTTGTATGTATTAATTTCAATAGTCCAATAGCAGAATGTTCTTTTCCTTTGAAACTACTCCTTGTTTTCCAAACTGACAATTCCTGTAAACAGCATTGATAGGCTTTGTAATTCTTGGTAGATCTCTCATTGCATGAATTGAATGTATTCTCACCAAATTATCAATATTCATGTGACACACCCTTCGGTTCCATAACCACCTATCATGAATCTGAGACAAAGCAATGACTATCAGCGCCCTTAACCTAATAGATGTTTCCATCTATCCTCTTACCAACAACAATCACAATTCCATACTCTTTTTTTGATCTCACATGTTTCATTATTAAACACAGTATTATATCCTTTGCTACACATTTATCCAACACTCAAAAGATTATGCCTTAACCTTTTGTTGGCCTCCTACAATTATTTTAACAACTAAGCCCTTGCAATTGTGATTCAGAGATTGGACATCTAACCTGAATAGCCATTTCAATCATCATGAAGGTGCATTTAAATTGTCAACACAAGGATGTAAACTTGAAATGGGTCAACACTTTATGTGCACTAGGAATCCAAAGTAGCCATATATCCTATAGCTAAGAAAAAATACAATGTTGAAAGTAAATTTCTTGGAAGGAGATAGCATAAATGTTAAACATCACCCAACAACTAGATTAAACTAAAATGCATGATAGAAATGAAGATTTGAGCGAACAAATAGGAAACTAATCTATCTACTTTGTTTGCAGGAATAGTCACATAATGGAATTATAGTGGTTGTAGGAATAGTCAGCGCCAAATTCTTAACTAATTACTGAACAGAAAATAAAAACTAAACTAAACTAAGATAAGGGATGGAATACTTACCAACTGGGCCCCTTGGATAAGTATTCCCTAAAACTAAGATAGACTCAAATGCACGAACTTATAACTTCATTTTATTCTGAAGAAAAATATGAGTACAATCATCATAGTTGTATTGCCAAAAAACTCAAGAGTGTGATTACATCAATTAAGCAATCGTATCTAACCGAGAGCCAGAAAGAACATCAGAGCCCTTATTTATTCAACCACCTAGCAAGGCGATCAAATCTAGCAAACACGGAGGACTCCACATTAGGGAAAGCATGGAAAAGAGAAAGGGTGCTATGCATGCACAAAACCTGTCAGGCACGATTGCCTTAACTCAAATCTGGCACAACAGTAACACCATCACATGCTCAGCAGCATTTAAGACCATAATAAGGTGGTTACAATCTGATGCATGAGGAATCTCTAGCCACCAAGAGTCTTCAATGACCACCTTGTTGATCGATATAGCACACATCCAGCTGGCGGGATCAACCTGAATTGTAGGTCTCAAATCATTTGCATGACAATGTTAGCATGCAAAACAAATGCATATCCACAATCATCATAAAGTGACATTCATTAATCAGATGCAAAGTTAACACAAACAGTCCACATAGCATATAGATATCATTTGAAAGCTTATGAAAATAAATTCATGTCCAAGGTCTATGGTTTCAAGGAAATATTATTAAAGATCAACTCATAAGCATCAAAGTCTTATGTAACGACAGGAAATGGATAACAACCCTATCAATAATTAATCCATAAACTAGACTCGTCATTTCCCCCCCCCAACTTAATGTCTTTCTGGTCCTCCAACAGAGGAATAATTGAGCTTTTGTCTGGTCAATGCCCTGAAGTTGGCAACTGCAAGTTGTCCCACATTTGTTTCTATTGTATTTGAGTTAGGATCCCAATAGAATCCTTGTTGTCTTTCTAGCTTGCTCCATCTTTTCCTTTCATCAGCAATGTCATGTGGTTCTTGCCATCTCTTCATACTCTTTGTAAATTGCCTCTCTCTTAGGCAGGATCCTGTAGCTATAGCTTGGTCGGTATAAAATTTTGTGCCAATCCTTAAAAATATCTCTTGAATGTCTAAACTCAACCCTAATGGATAGGGGAATGTTGGATTCAAATTGCTTGTAAGTCTTGTACTACTTTCCCCAACTTACTTCATTTTGTATCCAATACATGAATGCCCGTAATTGGACATCCCCAACATATAGCAATGGATTCCAATCTTGATCTTTGGTTGCAGAAAAATTATGTAAATAAAATTCGCACAACAGATTTTTCATCTCAGGGGGAGCAATCTGAAAAGTATTGAAAAATTTAGTAGGGGTTTCAATTGAGGGGTTCAAACCTGAAACAATCTTTGCAAACTTGAAAGAAAGATGTTTTTCTTTCAAATACAAGGCATATACCCTTGGAGGAGCTCTGCATTCCAATATCTATGGCACTAAAGTTTCCATCTCATCCACCTTCTTCTTCAGAATAGTAATTTTTGCATTCTTATCTTCAATTTCCTCATCTTTATGTTCAATTTCCTTCTTCAGCCTGTGTTTTTCTGCTTTCCATTCTTCTTCTCTTCTTTGTATTTTCTTCTATAAATTCATAATTACTATGTTCATTGAAAAATCAGAGGGCCTACGTACTCCTGCTATTATTTCATTTGGCACTTGTGTTTGCTCTTGGTAAAGTACCATCTGTAGGGTTTCTTCTTGCTCAGCCAATTCTGGTTGTAGGAGCTTCAAGCCTTGTTCTTCTATTTCAATCTGAAGGGCTTGTTGTTCATGTTCTTGCTCATGTTGCAGGAGCTCTTGATTTCCTTCACACACTTGGCTTTCAACTTGCTCTGCAATATCCGCAAGATCAGCCAATGTTAAATTTTTTGCTTCTTCGAACACATCCTTTTCCTTTTCATTTACATGCTCCATTGGAGCTTCTATATCCTCCCACGGTGACTTTTCAGGTTTAGGGTTTCCCTCGAGAGATACCCTAATGGTTGGCCCAGCTGAATTTGATTTTCTAGGAGGGTTTCTTCATTTTTCCTTTGCTGTAGGAAGAACAGTGTCAACTTTCCATTTCTTAGAGCTTGGCACTTCCTTTTCTACCATTTTCTTTTTATCTTTTCCTTCCTTCAGCTTTGTCCTCTTCTTTTGTGCCCTAGTTTTCATTAATGTGCCAAGGGGGACATCATCATCAGAATCAAGAGAGGTCTACCTCAGAAGAACTAATTTCAATAGCTTATGTGGCTGCAAGAGGGTTTCCACTAGGGCTTGCATCAGAAAATGAGGTACTAGCAATGGTCCCAACATTTCTCTTTCTCCTCCCAACCCTACGAGGTTGAGGCAAAACCCTAGGTTGCAAATGCTTTGGTCTAATTTGATCAATTCTCAAAAATTCTTCCCAAGAAATATTGGACACATCATGCAGACATTTTTCAACTAATAATTTAATTAGGCAATGGTGGGAAACGGAATTGTCCCTACCTTTCTAATTTTCCAATGCCATGATCGAAAGAAGGTGATACAACACATTGGGCACATTCATTCTCCTTCTATGCCTCATATGGTTAAGGAGCTTAAAATGCACGGAATGTAAATTTGACTGGCGACCTTTGCATGTGATATACTTGACAACATAGACTACAACCTGCTTCCAAAGCTCGGGCAGAGAAGTCCTCTTCGCTCCTTGTTTATCTATGCTCAATGGAGGGTCATTAGATTATGTGAATTTGGCCCTAGCCGACTTGGCATCTCTGGCTGCAGGGTAATTTTCACTGTTAGTAGGTAACCCTGTAACTTCTGCAATTATTTCCTCTGTAGTTGTGACTTCGATCCCTTTTATTGTGGCCCTTCCTTTAGACAATGTTTCGGTGAATTCTAATGCAACACCTTTGTCAAAGCCATCCAAATTTAAGAAATAGCCTAGCCATCCACAGTTTCTAAACTCGGCTAGCCAAGGTGCATCCTGCAGTAAAACATCATGAATTGTGGGTTTGTTTCAAATCAACCAACCTCTCATTGTCTGCAATCAAACAGTTACTCTGCAAATATTTTCTTCCTGCAATTCTTGTTTGGAAACCAAAATTTTCCTTCCTGCAACTCTGTTGAATTTTCAATGCTGGTGTTATTTGAATTTTACCTTTTGGCTTAGGATTATGATAAGGACAATTAAAGCAATAAAGGAGTAATAAATGTAGGCTATAATTAAGGAAAATGGTGGCAGAGGATTTGTATTTCGCACATGCGAGTCATCATCTCCGAATTTAAATTGGCTCAATGACTTAAATCTTGTTGACGTGAACTAGTATGGACAGACATGCGGACATGGTGTTAGGTCTCAAAAATGCAGGTTTGAACCACAAGAGGTTGCCAAGATCTTGACACATTTTTCGCTAACATACAAGGCCAATTAATGTGATTGAACCTTCTACTCTTTAGGCTCTGCTAAACCTAGGTAGGTGTACCTATGTAAATGATGCAGATTTGAACAATGTTTCCTACTTGATCAATCTAACCAAAAATAAATTTGACAATGGAGAGATGTGATCTTAATTTGGTGTAAATTGTATAAGCAATATCAAGGTATAATTCAATATGTTTAGTTAACAGATGTGAAGTTCTAAAATGAATTTAATGAAATTAAATAAATAAAATGGGTGAGACCAGTGCCTTGTTGGGTAAAACGGAGTCAAATGAAATTCTATGATGAATGGATTCATTTGGCAGAAATTCTAATTTTTTGGCATACAAATATTAGTTTATAGCCTGTATAAACATGCAAGACAGTGATTGAAAAACCCTACTGGAGATAGAATATCAATCCTAATTATATGATTCTTCTTACAAATCCAATTGACACTTCCAAATTACTGTGATTGATCAAAAAGGAATTTAATTATTCTTTAAACAAACCAAATAATCACATCACACAAGTAGAGCAAATGTGTATTGAAAAATTGAATATATACTTGATATATCAACTTAAATAACCAGGAAACATTAAGTTCGATACAATAATATAATTGAATAACTTCAACAAACAACAGATACCAAAATAGAACCACTGAATCAGAGATCTTTCATTGATTTCCTCAAAGTTATGCTTGCAACATAGTCTTCTGAAATGTAAACATTATGGAAACTTTTCGCAATCTATCTATCCTATCAACCTATTCTAATCATCTTCCTCAACCATAAAGAGTTCAACATAAATAGCAATATTATGAAGAGGACACACCTCTTCATAAGAGTCTTCTGAAACTAACAACAATAAAGCATAAAAATTAGGCTCTAGTTAGCCACAAATGAATTCTAGTCATATGATCTAGGTTATCATGTCTCCCATGGGTATCAGCATCTTCTACTGCATTCCTTGCTGCTATCTCCATGATTACCATATTTTCCAAGTGCTCACAGGTATCATCCAACGTAGAGTCCTCATTTTTGGCTATATCCAAAGCTTTCTGCAATATCAACTTACATTATTCTATCCATTTGTCTTTGTCTTTTTGCTCTCCTTCTTCTTTGAATAGCATGGGAACTCCTTTTGCAACATCAGCTAATTCTTTTGCATTTGCTTGAAGTTCATCGTGGTATTTCCTGTGCTTTTTCTGAAGATCTTCGGCAGCTGACATGATTTTACTATCAGGAGGATCTTTACTTTCAGCTTCTTAGATTATTTCCTCACCTTAGCCAAGTGTGCTTTCTCTTGTCCACCTTGAGAACTTTCTCCCTATGTCAATATTCTAGCATCCTTTAGAAATTAATTTTCTCTTAATACTCTTTCATTATTGTTTTTTTACATGTCCCTTTCTCTTATCAACATTTGAATATGTGCTTTGTTTAACATGGCCACATTGATGCCAATATCTTCAGTAGCTATAGGATCAGCCTCACCTACCTTCAATGTCATCACATGTCCAAATTCCTTTTCTATGTCTATGATCACATATTTCTTATGTGGAGGATACAGAGCCCAAATCATGAGAGAGTTCTCATCTGGATTGAATTTGGATCCAGTATATACTTCTCTAACCCCTTCAGGGCTGAGTTTGTGAGTATTATTGTTGTTGTGCAAGAAACTGTCAAAGACAAGAGCTAATTTTAAATCCAAACCGGGAAAGATCATTAAACCAGACTCTTCTAACAATTTTCTTCCCTTTTCTGGAGTCATATTCCTAATTTCATTATCCACATCCTTCTTCAATGTATTCAATAACTCAGTTTCATTATTGGGTGTGATGCTTGTGACATAATTTCTTATCTCTTCCCCCTTTTGTTTGTACTAGAATGACTTGAATTCAGATGACCTTATAAATTCATTGCCAGAGACAAATGATCTATAAGCAAGTTGCCTAGTGTTTGCATCAGAGTTTTCATCAACTTGTTCTTCTCTATTAGAGGGTTGATATTTTTCAATTCTAGTTTTTGAAATCTTGTCATCATGACTTTAATGTTCCCTTCCATTAGTGGCCTCATCACTCCCAGAGGATAACATTTCTGCCTCTTTTATTTCTCTCAGTTGTTGTTCAATTCTTCTATTATATTCATCAATGGCCAATTCGGCCTCCCTTTCCTCCATGTTTCTAATTATTTCATCCTTTGGGTAAGGTATGTGTACATATCCACCCAAATTCACTTTCTTTCTGGCAGCATCAATGCATCCTTCCAGATCAAACCCTTTCCGTGGTGTAGCCCTTTTCAAATTGAACTGTGACATTTTATCTAAAATCTGATCATAACCTTCCTTTGACAACACAGTGAAATCCCCAAAACATAAAGTACTTGGCATAAAAGACTACTTTTCATAGGCACTTAAGTTCATCACACTTGAATAGTCCATTTTCCTAACAATTTCCAAATATGCAACTCTATTTGGAACTATTTTTGGTAAGAGGAAAGGTGTATCCTCAAAACCATACACCCTGATCATAGTAGCATCAATATAACAATACCAGTCACCCCAGTTATTCTCAACAGTTGGAGGTCCACCAAAATATCTAGGTCTTAGAAACCTTTTGATTTCATCACTTAAGGAATACTCGCAAGGGTGATTGAAAAATCTATACAGTGTTTTTACAAAATGCTCCTCAAAAAGCACATAGCTAGAATTCAGAAATCTGTTATCCCAAATAGTAGTCCATAGTTGCACCAGAAAAATTTGGCCCTCCTTATCATACTATGTAATTTTCAATTCTTCAAGCCACATTATCATTTCCTAGCCATAGTACAATATCAGGTCCATAAGAATGGAATAGTGCCTAAAATGCAATGTGGGCGATCCATTTTTGATAGCCTGCAATCCTGAGTCAATTTCCTTGGCAATGTGAGTAGTATAATCAAATGATCTAGCATTATGGCACTGAACATCCGCCGCAATCACCATTGGTCCAATTGACATGAATTCAGGAGCCTCAAATCCTAACACCTAACATACCGAGAGGTAGGTATACTTTAAGTAAGGTTTGAATATATCAACATGAAAAGGTGGTCCATCATCATCTTCGAGTGGGGCGAGATTCCCATCTTTTTTGGGTTTATGTAGTGGAAATCTCCATCCTTTGTAGGTTGTGTCCATCCTCAAATATTCCCTCTAGAAGTCTTCATACACAATTGGTTCATCACATAGGCCAATTAGGTTAAAGACTTCAGAAATTGCAGCCTTAGACACAAATATGAACAGCTTTCCTTGTAATTCACAGATGGCCTTCAGGTCAAGGTTGTAATGTTTGGCCAATAATTTAATCAATTCAACATTCACAAACACATTGGGAATAGTCAATTTCCCTAAATCAAGGTTCCATGGGTTGCACACTGGTTCAAACCTTTTTCTTCGATGGTAATGGAACAAAAACAATTCATACCCTTTGATAGAAGTCCAGTATCTCCTATGTATTTACATTTATCCTTAAATTTCTCTACCTCGGCCCTTAATTGCATAGACCTCCTAGCCCTCGTCCCAAAGCTAGGAAATTGATCAATGAGGTCCTGGTTGAACTTCTTCTCTATTGGTTTTGGGTCATCGCTTGTTTCGGTTCTTTGTTTTTAATTTTTGCTTTTACTACTTTCACCCTATTGCTTTCTACCTTTGGTTTTTTCAAAACTAGGGCCCTCCATTTTAATCCTTTGAATCAGAATTTTCTAATTGCAGAGGAGTTTTTGTGGACTTACTTGTGGATTGTCGATTTCACTATGCTTCTTGAATTCTGCTTAGCCTCCCGTGCTCGCTCACTGCAATTCCTGATAATTCTTTTTGTTCTCAATTTCTTGTGTGATCATGAATTTCTTATGGATTTCCTTCGTGTGGCCATTAATTTCAACCTTTGTAATTGAATGCAATGGTCTTCTCGAAATTCAAATTGTTAGAGCGACGAAAAAATATTTCATCGGTGAGACCCTTTTCATCTTCGACCGAATTGTGTTTCTTATTTGGTGCCATCTACGTTTATACACTTTTGATCGATCGCTAAGACATAACTGAATGTCTCTTCAATTGGAAATATCCTTTTAGTTTTCTCTCTTGATCAGCAAGACTATTTTATGTTTTCACCGACGCCGTGTGACAACCCTTTCTGTTTTCCTTCAGCTCATATTACTTTGGAGAGAAGATTGAAAAATTCCTACCTATGCGTAGATGATCTAGTTCTTCATCGCCTTATTTCTTATCGAAGAGTATAAGCCTTTCATTTTCCACCATTAGGCTGACATAACCCCTTGCCAAGAGAATGATATGTTCTACTGATGTGCTTTAGTCTTCTCGATGTGCTTTCTTTTACCGCTTTATCAACTTGGGAATGATCGACGAGACTCTCCCCGAAATTAGTTTCATCGGTGAGACTCTCTTCATCAGAGAGACTTAATAGTTTCATTTTGATCCTTTATGTCTCACCAATACATCTCTTTCTTTTACTTGGTTCATTCGGATGAATCGGTGAGACCTTCCTCGATACCTTCACCATCATCCTAACTTATGAGATCAGTGGGATTCAAGAGTTTCAATCCGAAGATGCTTGTCTCCCCGATATAATAGTATTTTTATTTTATCGGTGGGATCATGTATGTCTCTCGTTGATGGGATTTCTATCAGTGTGACTTTTTCTCTTAATATTTTTTTAAAAGATTCACTCTGATCGTTTTGATTACACCGATGAACTCTTATCGGTATGACAATAGGCTCTGTCCTTCCGATCATGTAGCGTTGTTATCGTATGGATCATTAGATTGTTCCGACCTAAGTCATGTCTCACCGATTTGTAGAAAATGTTCAAATGAGGAATCTGTGATGCATTGATTGGGGATATATGTGTAGGATTCCTCCAATAGAAGGCAATTATCCATGATAAGAGAAGCAACTCTGCTATATTATGCATGAAATGGTAATGGTGTTGAATGATGAAATGACAAATGGCAATCAAGAAATATAAATAAAGCTTGAACACATAGCTCCATTGCCTTTTGTTGTGACTAGGGGAACATTTGTATGCATGATGCCATTTTTGTGGGACTATGGAATGGATTTTTTCATACTAATCTCACTCATTTTTGTTTATCATAGCAGTGATGAAAAGAAAATTCTTGTGGGGGCTAGGGAAAAGTATTTGAAGGCTAGTGAAAATATGAGAAATTTTATGGTTCCAACAGTGGTTTCATCTGGGGATGAATTATTGTGAGATCATTGCAAGAATTCAGATCACTGGGAGAGAAGACCAAGAATCATGTGTCATGGAATGGTGGTGGGAATGAGGCAAATGAAGAGTGATGGAAGTGGTGTGAAATCCTATTCTACTGTGCATGGAAAAGCTTCATTAAATTTTTAGAAGGTTATCCAGGAAGTGTCCATGCACTAGCAATCCCTAACCTTCACCTATTCTATTGTGCATGGAAATGGTACATTTTAAGAGGTTTTTCAAGAGTTTTCCATGCACTGGCAACCCTTAATCCTCCATTTTTTCAAGAAAAGAAGTGTTTTAGGAACTGCCCATGTACAAGCAATTCTTGTTCCTCTCCTGCCATGTTCTATAAATAATAAGAATCTTCACCTCCTTTCCCAATAATGACAAAGGGATCTAACCATAGGGATTCAAAATTTCCATGTTTTCCTTTTTCTTGGCATCTAGCATTCCATATTAACATTAGATCATTCTCCTCAAATTTTCTATCTTTGGCCCTTTTATCAAAAAGATATTTCATTTGTGATTACAGCTCCACATTTTGCTTTTGATCCATTCTCCTTATTTCATCTAGTTCTACAAGCTGCTCCATCCTTCCCTCCATTGGTTTTGGAATATCTATATCCTCTTGAAGAATGAAACTATAAAGTGGTAAAAGGTTTTGCAGTGGCATCCTAGCATGTCTTCCATATACCAGTTTAAATGGAGATTTTTCAATTGCTTTCTTTACAATAATTTTGTCCGCCCATACAACCATTCTTAACTTCGAGTCCCATGCCTTTTTATTTCCATCTAACATCCTTCTTATGATTTTCAAAAGACTTTTATTGTTGGGCCCTACCTGACCGTTTGCTTGTGGGCGGTAAGGGGCAGCATAAGATAGAGTAATGTCATATGTGTTGCAGAAATCTTTGAATTCATCAAACCTAAAACACATTCCATTATCTATGATCAACCTTACTGGTGTACCAAATCTAGTTATGATATTGTCCATTAGAAAATTTATCACCACCTTGCTTGTTGCTTGTTTAGTTGGGATTGCCTTGACCCATTTAGTGAAATAATCAGTTGCCACTAATATCCACTTATGTCCTCCACTTGACTTCTCTTGTATTTCCCCAATAAAATCAACTCCCCATTGATGAAAAGGGGATTCCACCTGTAAGGGTCTAAGTGGCAAGGCTCCTTCATACTTCATCTTTCCTGAGAATTTCTAGAAAGCTTCATATTTTCTTACATATGAAAAAGAATCATTAAAAACCTTAGGCCAATAATAGCCTTCCCTAAGAATCTTATGTGCAATAGTTTTCGCAAAGTAATGACCTCACACAATAGGTCAAAACCATGTCTATACACCACTTGGTGCATGTCATAATACAAATGAGCCAGAACACATGGCCGCCATGCAAAAACAACACCATTTGATAGCTTCCTCTCTAAGACACATCCCCAACCAATAGAAAATCCTCTCAATCAATGATTTGGAACAAGGAAAACACTAATTATCTTTATTATAACCAATGGGAGATCATGAAATCTCCTCATAACCCTCCTCAAATCTATCTTACCATCATCGATGTCAAGATCATCATCAAGGAAGACTCCCTCTAATGCCTCACCTCCAATATCAATGTCATATATAATTTGAGCATAATGAATGGGGATCCTTAGGATATTCCACATATCCTTTAAAGTAATGGTCGCCTCTCAAGTAGTTAACACAAAATTTGACCTCTCACTATCCCACCTCTCAATGATGGTTGTCATCATCACTTTGTGTGCTCTAATCTCTAGAACATATGTGATGTGTCATGAACTGAATTTTGCAAGAAATGACCAATCTAACTCTCCAAGGTCCTCGATCTTCTACAAAAACATAGGATGTTTCTCTCTTGATATAATAGGCTCTAGAACATCTTGCAAATAAAGTGCATACAACGTCAATCTATTAAAAATCAGGAAAAAACCTAAGTTCAGTATATCTGTGTAACGCTCTGCCATGCTAACCCCAAAGGACAACCTAAACTAACAAATTTCCACACAATTTTTTTTTTGAAAGGAGAACATTACACCAGATGCACATGAACAAACATTACATGTAAATAAATTAAACAATTACATTATCAACTACGTCCCCTGGGGTACACGCGACGACATTACGAAACCTATAATCATACCATTTCGATAACAAACAAACCAAGATTACATTATACACCATCAATAAGAAACATGCACAGATGATAATTCAACATAACAAGATTAACTTAATTCTAATAAACATAACATACTATTATCCTGAGAACTCAATGGAGCATAATTCCATAGATACAACACATCGAATAACAGCTACCACAAATCATCAACCACATATGGTTTACAAGGTGCATAATACATTACATCCATTACATCATTTAAGAATTATAATAATACAAAAGTGATCCCCAACATGAACGGGAACAATACAATCTGATAGGGTAATACAACTAAAGTGACACAAATCTCCACATCTCGATCCTCGGCTAGGGACCCAATGGGATGCATAGCACGTTCCACCCGACCACGTGGGTCCAAAGATCCACCCCCCATGCTAGGAGTTGATAAGAAAGACCCTCAACCAATACAATCAAGTGAACAATGGCTAACAAGACTCCAAGACAAAAGCAACAACAAACACAAGAACATCTGCTTCCAAAGGTACAAGTACAACGAGGGGAAAACAACAAACACACAAGGTTGCTAGAGGGTGGAGTGTCATCACATAAGCTCGACATGGGTTACCCAATGCGGATCTTCATAGGTTATCGACCCCCTACTAACAACAAAAGACTCATAATCACAAACGGGGCAAGCCAACTTGCACAAAATATCTAGGCCAAAAGTAAATACATCAAGTGAGGCATCTAGCATCTCATGCTAGAATTCCAACTTCAAAGTGCAAGGATAAACCCACCAAAATCAAAATGAGCGTAAGAGCAACTGTTCACAAAACCAAAACGAAAAACCAACTATGAAGAAACATATTCTTTCCCCTCCTCTAGAAGCCCAAGAAGAACGACTAACCAAAAACCCACAAACGAGGGTAAAACAAAGCAACACGGTTCCAACACAAAACTTCAGCATATAAAATCCCTCAAGACAAAATCAACTCAAGAGGAAAACCCATCAATTTGGAACCATCAAAACATACTTAACTCCCATTAACATATTCAAGGTACTAGATATCAAGGAACAGTCACATAATCACTAACTTACTTGACTAATTTAGAACAAGCACTCAAGTAACCAACATATTCATGAAATCAACAAATCATCCAATGCATAATTATAAACAAAACCACTTTTAAAAGGATAATCTATCAATACCTAATTATCCATTTTCATAAACTAATTTTCTTAAATTATATCTTTGTAGCAATAAATAAATTTAATTGGACATCATCAAGAATATTTAACTATAACTATTTACACACTAATTTCTTTAAATTGTAAGCCTAATTTGAACATCTATATTTATACGGTTATATATAAATAACACTTAATTTAATCTTACCAAAACACATTCAAGTATCTATTTCAAGGCACTTTCAAAAACAATCAATTTACATTTAATTCATTCACTCATTATGAAAATATATAAAATAATTAAAGAATGCATATTCCAATCAAACTATTTACAATATATTTTAAAATCATTTAAGATGATTAAAGAAACTATATATACATATTTTATACATAACTAAATATTCCCTAAACACCAACAAACTTCTTTTAATTACACTTCTTTAAACATAAAGCTCAATTAAACCAAATCTCACCTAGTAACTTTTAGATTATTAAATAATCAAGAATCACAAGTTTTTTATTCCGTTTACCTCAAAATAATTAAAATTAAAATAATAACTCTAATTAAAATATAGCATATACATTTGTGATTTATACACAAATCACAAATCTAATATTAAAGAACTTGAAAATAAATCTAATTTTAAATATACTTGAAAATAAATCTAATTTTAAATACACTTGAAAATAAATCTAATTTTAAATACACTTGAAAATAAAACTAATTTTAACTTTCAATTATTGAAACAATACACACAACTATGTAGGTAAAAATTCAAGTCAATTCTCTTTACCCAATTTATTTATCTATCACAATAAAACTACCCAACCCAACTACTTTTAGTAAAAGTTAATTTTCTCAAAAAAATTATGCTCAATTAAATTTAAAATATAAAACGGATTATACATCCACTTAACATTATTAAATTCACTAAAGGTTTACACAATTCCTGATACATGTCAAATTATGCCTACAAACCGATTGCTATTGCTCATAATTCTGTAATTTAATCATTCTATTGATTGTAAGGCACAACCAACATATTGCATTTAAGAAAAATATAATCTAACTCATAAATAATTAAAATTAATCATCATTAACTAACTGAAATATTTACCTTTCTAATAAAGTTTATCAAGTTAATTATCGTTACCAACATTTACTCAATGGTAATTACCCATTAAACATTTTTAAACATAAAAGAATTTCTTATAACATTACTATTTATACACTCTTATAACCAAATTTTCTTTTAATTAAAATTCATAATTTAAACTCATATAAATATGTTGTATGGAGAGGTAGGTAATATATATATAAATAAATAAAAATATTTACATATGCTTGCACATATTCATTTATATAAATATTTATATATTTATATTTATAATTATATTTATTTACCATACTGAATTTCACAACATATAAATTTTTTATATGAAATTGAATTCACAACATATATATATATATATTTTATATGAAATTAAATTCATAGCATTTTTTTTTTATATGAAAAAAAATTATTTAAATATACAAATATATATATATATACTTGTGTATATACACATACATATCTACATATTTATATATTTAATTATATAGAGATTTTAATTTGATATTAACATCATTTCAAAAAACCTATACACAGCCAAGTATCCACATATATATATAAATGCCCCCCCCGCACCCCACACACACACACACTATATATATATATATATATATATATATATATATATATTCCACACACTATATATATATCCCAGCAAGAACAAAACATGGGAAAATTTGTATGATAATAGAAAAAGAAACATTGATTATCTCCCTTCTTTGAACAAAGATGCCACAACAATCTAAATATGCCAAAACAAATCAACAGTATTAATTTTGAAATGTATAAATACAAACAATACAAAAAATCAACCTGAATTTACAAATTGGAGATGGTAATGGAGTGCACAAAAAACTCTCCTTGCAGTCCAAATTTTGTTTCAGCAACTTAGTTCCTTCCAATATTCACCTGGCTGAAAAACCTTCATCTTTTTTTTTACTAGAGCGGGGTAAAATAAAAAGAAATTTGTTTCAATCCGAATGTCCCTCTTTCTATTGTCTTTCCCAAAATAAATTGTGGAAAGACTCTATAGTTTTTGGGATAACTCAACAAGACAAGTGGCAATAATACTAATTTCTTTTCCTCCACCCATCAAAACTTTTTTCACTCGTTTTACCACTTGTAGGTTAATCTTACATTTTAGAAAAATTAGAAACCTAACTCCACTATTTACTTTAATAAATCATATTGCTATATGTTTCACCCTTATTTTAATATTTTACTCATTAAACAATATATCATACTATTTAAATTAAATAAATCATAATGATCACGTAATTCTTTTACTTTTCAAATTTATCATTTCCACTATAATATTAAATAAAATATCCTTTTTAATATTTTATTAAATACTTCTTTATCCAATATTTTTAATTTAAAAATGAACCTTATTAATAAGTGGATTATTAATCCACTATATATTTAATTTAAATTAAACATTATTTATAAATGTAAATTTATGTTTCTATTTACATAAACTTTTTTTAATTTATAAAATAATAGTATAACTATCAAATCATTAGAACCTTTAAATTAATTTAATAATTAATCACTAAAATTCTCTTAATAATTTAATTAAATCAATGTTACAAATATGATTGAAAGATAATGAACCACAATCATGCCAAACAATCCAATGGCACAATAATCAACGAAATCACAAATAAACACTTACACAAAAGTCCAGAAAGACCATTCATAGGGGCACTACAATCTGTTATCAATTGCACCATTTTAGGGTCAAATAGAACTTTAAAAATCAAATGTGCCATTTTACCAAATCATATGTGACCTAGTTTTCATATGCATAGCTTTAATATTATATGCAACCTTTCATATGTGAACCAATTTTGGAAAATTAACTCACTAATATCGGATGTCATATTCCACCTTCAATTGCACCATTTTGTGTTTCAAAAGTTTCATATAAAATTTCAAAAGCATCATTCTACCTTCGGCATGTCTGAAAACCTAGCTTGACCTAGTAATTAATGCACTTAACATGATGTCGAGGGACCTAAGGGGTAGATATGTACCACCTGTGGTGCCCCAATTGGCCTTTGATACTATCAAACTCGGTTCACTTGATACAATGTTCTTGAAATCCCAACCATATCTACAACTTCATGCTATAAACTCACAAAGTGTTCTTTATCTCTCTAACTCGAAGTGTGCAAATGAATTAAAAATGACCTCCCAAGGCCTATATATAGGCAAGAAAACCCTAGATTCCCTCCATACCACCTACCTCATCCCATTTTCAGCATACCCTACCTTTCATGATGTGTTCATTCACCAACCTAACCTGATTTTCATCCTCATCTTCACTAAACCTATCTCATTTACCTATCATGAGCCTAACCCAAAAAATATTTATTTTCATTTGATCTCTGGAGAGGGAAACCTACCATCTAACCATCATACCTTCATCCAATGGGGCACATTGGTGTTCATTATCACCAAATATTTTTGTATTAATAGCATGTCTTTGCAACAATGCAACAAGGTGCATTGTCTCAAAGAGGGGCAAAATGTAGAAACCTAAAAATTTCTAACGCATTCTTCTAAATTTATCATTATCGATCACCATCACTCATCACCCTTTTCATCACTATTGATTAAATATTTTTTTAATTATTTGATTAAGCTAACCCACTTCCCACTTTAATTAAATAATCTTTAACTATTTCATCATTTTCACTCTTCAACTTTAATTAAATATTTTATTATTATTTAATTAATTAATCATTTTTCCTCATTCACTTTAATTAAACATTTTTTAATTATATCATTAATTTCTAATTATTCTTCCATCACCATAATTAAATATTTTTAATTAATTAATTAAATATTGCATTATCCTTCTATAGAGGCGTAAAATTATACCTAAGTGCAATTTCCCACAATATACCCTTACTTTTGCCTTCTAACATTGATAATGCAAAAATTTACCACCTTAAACTTTTGGTCTTATTTGTGCTTTAGTGTTTTCCGTTGGAGGGAATTTTGCCTAGGTGCTTCTGCACCACTCAGATGTTTGTGCATTGCATGGGAATCCTTGATGGATTCTCGGGTTATTGGATGTTGAGGTGTTACGTTTCGAAGCATTCGTGAATTGTAACATCTCTTGTGAATACAGACCTGCCCGAAAGCATTGTTTTTCCTTCATATTCTAATTTTGAGTTATTCCTTCATTCCATTCACTCAATCTATCACATTCTCACGTTGTTCTTGCAACTCCACTTCACTTTCTCCATTATGGCTTCTTTCTACATCACTTTCTTGTAGGTTTCAATCTATTGGCACTATGTTCTCTACATCCATCTTGCACCTTCGAAGCTATCATCTTTCCTTTTAGCTTCTCAAGCTTTCCAAAGGGAGGGTAACTCTTTATTGTTTCCATTCCAATACATTATCAATATTCTGCATAGCATATAGATTGTCTTTGCTTTCTATACATTGTGTCCATTTCCTTTATTTATCATTTTCTCTCTAATGTAGTATATTAGTTGTTTGTGGAGGTGGAAACACCAAAGTGGGGGTTTGATTGAGGCAAACTCCAAAACACAACCCCAACATTTTTTCACATCAATAAATGAAACATAATATGTGGATTTACCAATTGATGGAACATCTACAGGACCAAAAAAAATAAAATGAATAAGATCCAATACACCACAAGATTTATGAGAACTCGAGAAATATTGAACACAGTTTTGTTTTCCATAAATGCAATGCTCATAGAAATTAAATTCAAGATTACAATTGGACAACCCTTCAACAAGGTTTTTTATTTTTCAAGGTCCTTAGACCCTTTTCTCCAAAGCAGCCAAGTCTTTGGTGACATAACATATTTTTCTTTGCAGGTAACTTTGACTCATAAGAAAGAGTACCCTTGGGTACCAGAAGTCATGACCATCAGCTGAAGATGAAACCCTCACCTCTTCTACAGACTTTCTTTTCACAAAAGTACTATTGCACTCAACAATGCATACATCAATCTTATACAATGTGCCATATTTGACACCTCTAGCAATCACCATAGCACCTCTAACCATTGTGCATCCTGCATCAAAAAATACTACTTGCACACCTGCATCTATTAGTTTTCTAATAGATAACAAATTTCATGTTAATCTACGAATATGTAACACACCACTAATCCTTTTTATTCTACCATTAGGAAACCTGATTCTAACTTTACCACAACCATCAATATTTAAATAAGAATCATTGCCCAAGTACACCTTACCTCCATCAAAATCTTCATAATCAGAAAATCAATCTCTATTAAATAACTTTGGACTTTCTAGAAGATTTGGATCTCCCCTTCAACTTGGATTTATCACGCTTCTCATTCTTCTTTCCTTTTTCCTTAGGTCTTCCATGAATATTTAGGGCCTCCTTGGCACTAATGGATGCTTTCCTCCTCATCTCTTTAGAAAGAAGAGAACCCACCAAATCTTCAGTCTTCAATATAATAGAAGTACTCCCAATAGCCATAACAAGATAATCCCATGAATCAAGCAAAGAACAAAGCAAGATCTGGCATTTCTCCTCCTCATACATTTTGACACCAACTGACGCTCATTGGGCCACCAACATATTGAATGCTTTCGGGTGGTTTGTAATTCAACCACCCTCTTCCATTCTCAAGGAATACAATTTCTTCCTCAAGAAAATCTTGTTCACTAAATATTTGGCTTGATACATCTCACTAGGTTTCTTTCATAGTTTATGTGTAAAGTTCTCTTCATGGACATTGATTAAAATATTCTTCCAAGCACAATCTGATTAGACCCTTGGATTTGCGGTCCATAACATCATATTGAGCAGCCAAACTAGCATCTGCAGGCCTTGAAATATTATCATCAATAGCATTCCATAGATCTTGATCTATCAACAGATCCTCCATCTTTGGCTTCCACATTTCAAAATTATTTTCAAAAAAATTATCCACCTCTATTCTCCCTAATGAACTCACCATCTGAAAATTCTTGCAACAAGATCACAAGTATCTTTTCTGCAAGCTCCCACTCAAATCTAGATTAGTTCAAAAAACCTAAAATCCCACAACTAAAACCAAAGGTGATGAGGCTCTAATACCACTTGTAAGGAAGCTAAGGTATCGGAACAACTTCCTACACTAATCTTGAGAGGAGGATTATGCAGAACTTTATAGATCTTTTCAACAATTGCATAAATTTAAACATAAATAAACACAAAAATCATGCATACCACAACACAGTGATTTACGTGGGGGAAATCCTTTCGAGAGAAAATCCCCACACTCCAAAATTTTCCTAATATATTATTCAAAAATCACAAAGATTGTAATATACTTGTAGAGCAAGCTTCTCACAAGAGTATCACCAACAAGAGATCTAGAGGCAACACAACAGCTATTAGACTCTCAAAATACATCACAATACACAACCATAATACAATACCCTCATAAAATATGGTTTCCTTCTAGGGCAAGTCAAGCTAACAAAATATTGATTATCAAATCTGAGACCTAATGATGAATGGCCAATATTTACAATAATAAAATTTAGATTTCAGGGCCGCTGCCCCTGAGCCTTAGCTTAAGCGCACGGCCCCCAGACCCCTCGTGGGGAGGACCCCCCACGCCCCCTGCCACTTACATAGCAATAGTACCTTATGTAATTGCAAGTTTAAGACACATTTTCCCAACAAAAACCCCTTCATACCTCATTGTTCTCTACCTCACCCTCAAAACACTCCTGCTTTTTTTTACGTTCTTCCTTCTCCCAAACAACCCACCATCAAAATATCATCTCTTATAAGGATCCCTCTTAGGAGACAATCTCAAGTGGGAGAAGCACCAAATTGGTTTAGAGCCAATCTTTTCAAAAAGATAAATATTATGGTTTCACATCCTCTCACCATTATAGCTCCCACTCTTCTTGCAAAGTTAAGTACAAAGAACTTGTAATGTCAAAAATTGTGTCCTATGTAATTTTACATTCCATAACCTTCACTTTGGTCTAATTAAAGTTGATAATGTAATTTCCATTTTTCCTAACTTTAATCTTGTCCCTAAACCCTTTATTTTTTACTATTTAAGCTAACTTTTATCACGGACATTAGCACGACGTGCAAATATCTACACAATGTGCAAACATCTTGGAAAGATTCATGTCTATGTAGTCATTGGTACATTACAATTACCGCCTACCCGCGAATTGTAACACCTTTTTGGCTTGCAGATGCGCCAAAAATGCACATTTTCATGTCATTTCTCCATCTAACTTCGCATTCTACTATTCTATTCAATCTATCCATTATATTCTCTCTAGCTTATCTTCTACACTATTTTCTCTCATTCTTGCAAGCTTTATCACGTCTTGGCTCTCTACACCAACACTTTGGTTCTCTTAGCACATCTTGGTTGTTGCATACTCTCCTTCGACATCACTAGCTTGCTAAAGGGAGGTTAACTACACCCTCTTTTCTCATTGCATTATCCTATTTACATCGAGTAGCATATTGATATTTTAACTTGTTTATTTTCTTTATCTTGTCTATCTATATGTATTTTCAATCATCTACATTTTTTTCTATCTATCTATCTAGTTGTTCGTGGAGGTGGGAACACCTATGTGGGGGTTTGACTGAGAAAAGCCCCTAAAAAAGACCCAACATTTTTCCTATTTTCATGTGTGCAAGTTGTCAAGTTGGAGCATTACGAGAGGCTTCATTGCATGGACCTCTTGTGAGTTATTTTATTTTCCACTTCATCACTTTAACTCTATAGAATTTAATCTATGCATGTTATTTTTTCTATTTCTATTATTCTATTAGTTTAAAACATATTTAAGATTTTAGTCTTTGAATAGCTAGTAGGCTCTTTGATGTTTTTGTTAGTGAAATCTGTTTTCGGGTCGTACGAGACTATAGCATGTTGTGGGATGTTTGTGTGGTACACTGTCATCCTTCGTTGAGAACCAGATAGTTTTCTCACAAGACCTCTGAAGCGTGTTCTTTCGATCCTTAAAACTCATGTTCCATACTTCATCATAAAACATAAAATATAACCAAAACTCATTTTCCCTTCCACCCTTGTCACCTAAGATTTTATTCTTTGAAGTAGTCGAGGAACATTCACCCTTAGTGAGGAGGGGGTGTCAATTTTCCTCTACAAAATTTGAAGAGAGAATCTTGAATGAAGAAGCATATAGAGGGTCCTATGGTAGTTAAGGTGGTGATTCCTCTTGAGGGAAAGGCTGCACATGAGGTAGAGGCTTTTGATTTCCAAGTTATAAAGGAAATTTAGCCCATAATCAATATAGGAAGAGACTTGAACTTGTTCCTAATTGTTTCAAAGAATATCAAGGAGATTCCTCAAGGATGGTGAGGAAAAAATTGCCTTTAAATTTGGGAGAAAATATATGTGTGAGTTCATTGATCACTTGTTACATTTTATGCCTAATTATTATTTGTATATGTTCAGATTATTTCCCTCTAATAATCAAATAAAGTAACTTCATCAATCAATTTCTTACGAGAGAGCCACATAAGAGTAGATAGATCAAGTATATGACCAATATATGATATTATCTACCAAAAATAAGGCACAAGGAGAAAATTCAACCAACAACATTAAAAAAAAAAACCCTCAACCCAAGCCCAACCACTAACCAATGCAAGATATTGATGCAATATATGGCATTTTTTGAAATGTACATAAGATTAAGAATGATCTTTCAAGTATATAACTTATTATACTTAATGGTGCATTCAAATAGAATAGTTTATGGAGACTCTCAATCAAATGAACACCATCAATACCATGAACTTGTTGGATATGGAAGTTATAATCAATTTGAAACAAGATCATTTCATGTTGTCATCCTTCATCAAGAGCTAGTCAGTCTGCTCACGAGACCTCTAAAGTCTGCTCTTTCAGTCCTCAAAACTCTTGTTCCATACTTCATCATAAAACATAATATAACCAAAACTCCTTTTCCCTTCCACCCTTGTCACCTGATCTTTAGTCCTTGAGGTAGTCAAGGAATATTCACCCTTTAGCAAGGAGGGGATGTCAATTTTCCTCCCCTATAGAATATGAAGAGACTATCTTGAATGAATAAGCATATAGATATGGGTTCTAGGATGCAATCCAGACCTCCTCACCAGGGTCCTAATTTTGAGCAATTCACTATAGAACTATCATCTAGTTTAACCCCTCCTTTTGACTCTGATCATCCTTTAACTAAAGTTCAAGCCAATCCTCAACCAAGCACTCCTTCTAACTCTTCCTCTCCTATAGATTATGAATCTTCTCTCAGCGTTCTTGTTGAAAATATTTATTCTTTGGAAGATAGACAAGGAGAGTTTAAAGATTTTTTAGTAAAATAAAATACATACAGTCAAGTTACTCCTCCCATTAATGGTCTAGGGGATCTTCTTATTTTAGACCATAGAGACCTTGAGTTAATCTGAGGGATAGCTAATATAGTAGAGACTAATGTCCCCTTGTACACTTGTCTTAGGTAACCCTCGGGATGTCCAATCAAGAATCATTGGCACCTAGTTGTATGTTCTCATGTTGGGAGTGTTTGTGCATATGGTAGACACTAGCCCATTTGCTCCCTTTATTACCACTATTAATACTACAAATATGGTACCTCAGGATGGTCATGCGATCAGAGTGAATCATGTCCCTTTGGGGTTCGAAGTCCATGTATTTGAAACCTATACCTCTGGCACCTCAACTAGTCAAGCTTTGTTAACCGATATTGTCCTTAATGATTTGTTACAAAACATGGGACGAATACAATCACAATTAGCTAACTTGACTAGTTCCACCTCTCAATCTACACTGCAACCATACTATCATCGCAATCCTCTAGCCCTCACTATCTTGAATGTTCCTATACCTCAAGGGATAGAAATTCCTAATTTTGATAAGTACAATGGCAGAGGTGACCCGTCGACCCATGTCTTGTCCTTTACTACCATGTATATTGATTTATTCCATCAAGATTCTTTTTTAGCAAAGCTATTCTTGTGATCCCTCAAGGATGTTGCATTGGACTGGTATTGATCACTTCCTAACAACTCCATCTTCTCTTTTGACCAATTGGTCAATCAATTCTTACAACAGTTCTAGGCGAACATCAGGTCAAAGATCACCTTTACTGATCTCAATCATTGCAAGCAGGGGACTCATTATAAATCAATTGATTTAATTGCTCGATACCAATCCTTATTCTCCCAAATCTCTTACGCCCTATCGGATTCTGATGTTCAACGTGTGTTTGTCAAAAAAAAAATTATCGGCGTTAAGAGAGAAATCCCTTCCGATGAATTATCCTTCCTTTTCCCATCTTTGTATTGCATTGAGAGAATACCAGTAGATGGTGATGCAATACAAGGGTCCTTCCTTGTCCTCTCATCTTGATAATTGGTTAGTCATGTCTATTTTTGGGGAGTCTAAAAGAAACATAGTAGCAAACATGGCTTTCATTCCTATCAAAAAGAACATCATGGGATGAAATATAATTTTCAAAAAACTATCAAAGTCCTATGCTAATGTTCTTTAGAAAATATTAAAATATGGCTTAATCTCCCTCCCAAAAATAATACCATTGTCTGAACCTTATCCAAGCTGGTATGATGCACAGAAATTTTCTTAATACCATAGAGTCCCTAGTCATGATACCAAACATTGTGTGTGTCTTACACATGTTATCCAAGACCACATAGATAGAGATATTATCTAACTCGATGGTAAGAAACAAAAATCCAATAAATATGTAGTTAAGTCTAATAGCCAACTATAGATATACACAGATGCTTTCCCTTCCCATTCTGCTAACCTAATAAGAACTACTTCTTCATCTATTGATATTATTCGTTTTGAATACGTGAAAATGGTCTCGTTCACTTCTATTCCTCCTTCAATCCATGTGGAAAAATTCCTAACATTATATTCGCACCACAAGAATTGCCTCTAAATACGGAACCTTCTCCACTATATGTCCCGACTTAAGTCAACAATAACATTGTGACTAGTGTTATGGTTGACCCTGCTAGTAGGGTTAATGTCATTATGGAGGAGACCCTTTTTATCAATAATTTACATAAGGAGAAGTATGAAGAGTTGAAGACCACTATCTGTACTCATGATGGATTTTTCATGCCTTCTATCAATTCCATCTCTTTGGCAGTCCTTGTTGGGCCTAAATCTGTTGATACCTCATTTATTGTGATTCCTAAATCAAAATTGTTCAAGGTAATACTAGACATTCCATGGCTATTCTCCATGGATGTGCTCGCTTCAGTTGTCCACAAATGCCTAAAATTTCCTCATGATGGCATAATGCATACTATCTAGGAAATTGGATATAAACCACTTGTGTCATGTGGGGGATTCTCTCTAGATCATTTTTGGAAACCCCTATTGGACCTTTGTTTTCCTGTGGAGATTTTTTCTATAGGTCCTATTACATGTACAAGATGAGATTCACAGTCTCTAATGTTATTTTCCTACCTTCTTCTCATGTGATCTCCATGAAGGCCTCTATGTGTGCATAGTAGTGTACCTTATCCTCAGTACCTTCTTCTTCGAAGGCTAAGGACAAGCAAGATCTCACCCTTAGACCTTCTCCTTCTTCTTCCTATCTGACTTCACAACCCTCGGCAGTGTCCTCAATTCCTTCCACTATGCCTAGCACAGGAAAATGAAAGCTCCCAATGTTGTGGAAGTCTAAACCCCAATCTTCCAACTCTCAGTTTTTCCTACTATTACCTAACCCACCCTCTTTGGTAAGGGGAAGCATGCATCCAGAGTTGGTCCCTCTTTTGTTGTTCCTACATCTTCTCCTCCAAGGCCTCCTCCTCTTATTCCTCCACCTGCTCCAAAAGCAAACAAAGGAAAGGAGCCTATGGTCGAGACCCATGTCTCTCTTTCTGTCATCCCCCTATTCCTCCTTATGTCCCTCTTTAGGAGCTTGTTCTTCCACCGGAAACAGTCATGGATACTACTCCTTCGATTGAATAGGATCCCCCAAAGTCTTCTTAAGCTGCCCTTCCTAGTGTCCACAATCGTTGTAACCTCCTTGTGCATGAGCGTAAATGTCGCCAACAAGCATTGGCTCGAGAATATGAGGCCTCATAGAAGACCGAGGGGGGGCCTCCTGTTCCTCCTTCCATTTCTATTTTCATTCCCATCGCCTTTGTCTTGCTTTTGGCTTCCTCGAAGGATCCCGATGAACCTCCCCCTAAGCAAGTGCAAGTGTTCATCGCTCCTTTTGTGAAGCCTCCCTTGATCACCTCTTTACTAGATCTCCCTCCTTTCCCTGAGCCCATTGGCATGCCTTATACAAAGGATGTGTCTACATTGGATCTTGCTCCTCCTTCTTTCACTATTATTGCGAGGATTTCACATCCTTTGCTTTAGCACAAGTTAGAGCATGACCCCATTCCAAACGATGGTTGCAAAAAGTCATCATCTTTTGCATCTTATTCTACTTTTGCTTGTACCATTCTTGTGATGAATATGGTGCCACCTTCTCCATAGTTTGTCACTGCCCCTCTTTCTAAGGTCGACAATGACTCTCTAGTTTATGCACCTCCTCTCATTCAGTCGCAGCATTTCACTCTGAAGAAGTGTATGTTCGACTCAGTGGAGGAAATTCCTACTCTTTCTTCCATCCTTGCTAAGTCCATGACACTAGCCTCGCAATAACTTGATGAGGACATGCAGTAGACCTCCTCCTTGGCTCTTATTGCAGGCAATTTGGTTGATATTGCCCTTGTTATCCCTCCCCTACAAGCTCGTCTTCCTTCCCCTATGATGAGTTAGATTGGGAGCAAGATGACTTGTTGGAGATGTCGGACTAGAGCAATACCTCTTCTTTATCTTTAGATTAGATTTGTGTGTTTGTTTGTGTTCCCTCATGCTTGTTTGTTAGTGTTTGTGCTCTCACTTGGAGGACCCTTGATACCCTTGTAGGAACTTGGATATTAGAGAGAAAATTTCTTGTAAAACTTCTTCTATTTGTTTCATCATTCTTTTATTTATCGTACACTTTGACTTTTCACACCGAGGACGATGCAAAGCATCGGGACATTTAGGCCTCTTCCATGTTGACCCAAATTTTTATTTGTCTTCATGTGCTCTTCTTCTTGTTACAATCTATTTGGGGGGTGATGACAGTTCAAACATATTATACTATATTTATCTACCTATATCTATGATCCATTCTGACTCCAAACAATTGGATCCCCCTGTGATCTTAATTTCTTCATCTCTGCTTTTCTTGATGTTGTGGATTCTCTATTTTGCCCCTCACATGACAACATTCCATGGATACATCTTGCCATGTATTTCATGACATAGCATCTCTCTTTTCTTCTCCTTAGAATGACCTATGCTCCTTTGCATAGCACATATCATTCTAAGGGGGGCTATCATGTTTGATTATTTTCTTATCGCTTTTTCTCTTCTTAAAAACAATGTATTAAAAGTCTTGATGTCTCCTGATTTCATCATCTAACTTGAAGGCAACCTAACTAGACTTGTCTCATCTTTTTGTGATAGAGGTTACCTCCTTGCGAGGTTTATTTCTATCACACGTCTTTATATCTACTTGTATGGTCTCTAGCTTGCTAGGCATACCTATCAACGTTGTCTTTTATCTAATCTGATTATGTCATGTCTATTTTTTGCTTTTTTCTTCTAACGTGTTTGTCTATAGCTAACATTTTTGTGGTGATATTGTAGTCAACTTTGCAGGATGGAAGACCAGTGTCCTCTTTGTGTCCTGGCTCAAGTTCTCAATTACATATATTGGATCGAAGACTTGCATCCTCTTCATCCTAGGTATATTCTCTTCAACCTCTTTCTCTCTACTTTAGCTCACACATGATAGAGTACATATGCTCACTAAAGTGGAGGCAAAATGTAATGTCAAAAATTGCATCCTATGCAATTTTCCATTCCATAACCTCCCCTTTAGCCTAATTAAAGTCGATAATGCAATTCCCCTTTTGTCTAACTTTAATCTCATCCCTAAACCCTTCATTTTTAGTATATTTAAGCAATTTTTTGTCCCAAAGACTAGCACGACTCAAAAAGATTCTTGTTTGCATAGTCGTTGGGATGTTACAATTCTCGCCTGCCCGCAAATTGTAATGCTTTTGTGTCTTGCAGACGCATTGAAAACGCCCATTTGCATGCCTTTTCTCCATTCTAACTTCTCATTCTACCATTATATTCAATTTGTTTCAATCTGTCCATTTTATTCTCTCTAGCTCATCCTCTACACCATTTTCTCTCATTCTTGCAAGCTCTATCACGTCTTAGCTCTCTACACCAACACTTTGGTTCTATTGGCACATCTTGGGTGTTGCATAATTTCCTTTGACATCACTATCTTGCTAAAGGGAGGGTAACTGCACCCTCTTTTCTCATTGAATTATCATATTTATGTCGAGTAGCATATTGATATTCTAACTTGTTTATTTTCTTTATTTTGTCTATTTATTTGTCTTGTCAATCATCTTCTTTTTTTCTATCTATCTGGTTGCCCATGGAGGTAGGAACACCTAAGTGAGGGTTTAACTGAGGCAAACCCCTAAAATAGCCCCAACATTTTTCCTATTTTCGTGTGTGCAAGTTGCCAAGTTGGAGCATTACGGGAGGCTTCATTGCATGGACCTGTTGTAAGTTCTTTTATTTTCCACTTTGTCACTTTCACTTCATTTCGTTTAATCTATGCATGTTATTTCCTTTTCTATTATTTATATTATTCTATTAGTTTAGAACACATTTAATATTTTAGTCTTTGAATAGCTAGTAGGCTCTTTGATGTTTTCGTTAGCAAATTCTATTTTCGGGTCGTACAAGACTATAGCGCCACGAGGACGTTCATGTTTCGCATTGTCGTCCTTCGTTGAGAGCCAGATGGTTTGCTCATGAGACCTCTGAAGCATGTGCTTTCGGTCCTTAAAACTCATGTTCCATACTTCATCATAAAACATAAAATATAACCAAAACTCCTTTGTCCTTCCACCCTTGTCACCTAAGCTTTTAGTCCTTGAGGTAGTCAAGGAACATTCACCCTTAGTGAGGAAGGGGTGTCAATTTTCCTCTACAAAAGTTGAAGAGACAATCTTGAATGAAGAAGCATATAGAGGGTCCTATGGTAGTTAAGGTGGTGATTCCTCTTGAGGGAAAGGTTGCACATGAGGTAGAGGCTTTTGATTTCCAAGTTATGAAGAAACTTTAGCCCATAATCAATATAGGAAGAGACTTGGACTTGTTTCAAATAATATCAAGGAGATTCCTCAAGGATGGTGAGGACAAAATTGCCCTTAAATTTGGGAGAAAAGATATGTGTGAGTTCATTGCTCATTTGTTACATTTTATGCCTACTTATTGTGAGTATGTGTTGAGAGTATTGCCCTCTAATAATCAAAGAAAGTAACTTGATCAATCAGTTGCTTACGAGAGAGTCACACAAGAGTAGATGGGTCAAGTGTATGACCAATATATGATGTTAACTACTAAAAAACAAGGCATGCGGAGAAAATTCAACCAACAATATTGAAAAAAAAACTCCCCTCAACCCAAGCCCAACCACTAACCAATGCAATATATGGCATATTTTGAAACGTGCATAAGATTTACAATGATCTTTCAAATATATAACTTATTATACTTAATGATGTATTCACATAGAATAGTTTATGGAGACTCAATCAAATGCACACCATCAATACCATGAACTTGTTGGATATGGAAGTTATAGTCAAGCTGAAACAAGATCATGTTATTCAATGGGGAAAAAATTATAGGTTTTATATTCACCTCCATGAGGATACAAGAAAAACATTCAATGAGTAAAAGAGCGAGTTGGGTGACAGTAACCAAAAATATCCTCCATTTCTAATATTCCATGTGCTTTCCATGACGAAAATATGCAAAAAATTATACATCGAAAATATGCAAGAAATTATACATTTTGAGGTGATGACTAGATTACATAGGTTGTTAAGGGAGAGGCTTAGAGGACCACAAACTCTAAATCAAAAGAACATGGATAAGTTGGTTATCTCCAAGCACATTGGTGACTAAGAGAAAACACATCTTGGAGGTACAAATGAATTGTTTGGCCACTCTTACATTTCCTATGGTTGCACAAGTTCAAAGTTTGTTAAATTGGCTTTAGGCAACTCATAGTACCCAAGATGCTACTAGTGCACCAAGGTTGTTGGTTGAGGTTTCTAAGTAGTTTTTAGTTGATAATTTTGGAGGATGGCTAATCTTTGATGACCTAGAAGGTTTAGCCTATATTTTTAATTGAAATGTATTTGAAGATTTATTTATTTTGGATAATCTATTTTAGGTAAACAATTTTATATGTAAATCTTGCTTTGATTGCAAGCAAGTTATTTTTAACATATATGTTTCATTTTTTTCTTTTATATTTATTTGAATAAATTGTGTTGTGTGAGCACTCGAAACCTTGTAAAACGTCTAAGTGCTTTAGGCACTTAGATTTGACCCAATAGTTATTTTGTGCCTACTTGTTATTGAAATTGTTGTTAAGTTGATTTTGTTATATTATGCATGTGTAGTTTGATCAAGTAGATAACTTTTAGTGTATTGTTAGCTTTATATTGTAGTCTTCACTAAAGTGGTTATTGCAGTTTTTTATATGATTTGCTCTATTTGATTGGTTAAATCTTATCCTTGTTTACCATTTCAATTGTTATGTGCACTCATTCTTTTTAATTTCTTTTAGCCAAAAAGTGAGTGTGTTTTTAGCTATCATAGTTTGGATCACTCATGGAATGGGTATAAAAAGCCGCATCTTGTGTAGAAGAGTTGTAGTTGTGTGTCCATACTCAAGAACATAAACACAAGTATTTCCTTTATTTGCCTTGCATTCTAAAAAACTTAAATTTATCTTGCAAATAGTATAGAAAGTTAAAGCTCATGCCTATAAGTTCTAAGGCTTAGTTTTAGTTTTTAGTTACAAAGGAGCTCCCCTTCTAACTTGAAGAAATGTTTTACCTTACATATTCTATTTTGTGTTATCTAAAAAGGACAAAATGATATGCCAATGGCGTAGATTGTAAATTTGTGCCCGAAGTGCCTCTTTTTCCTACTTTAAAAATTTGTTATCCAAACACTAAATTGCACAAATCAAGTGCCTTCGCCACTCATGCCACTTTTGTTCACTTTCTCATATTTTGTTGTTAGATGCTACAATCATACATAAAGCACCTTATAATCACATTTGACACTTGAATCACTTCGATTTTTAGTCCTCTTGTTCTTCTATCATGCAAATTGCATTTTTCTAATGAGATGACACTTTATCAGTTTTTGGTTTTGGTCTTTCCAATCCCATAATTGTGTTGTTCACGCATTTGTGGCCCATGTGACATCTCCCAAAGGTCGCCAACTTGGCATGTAGTTATACATGAAAATATCATCCACCACTAGTTATTTTCCAACAGCCATAAAAATGGGCCCTCAATCACATGCAATGCACCTATATGCCCCATTCACTACTTTTGACACTTATAAATAACACATATTTGGTTGCTTTGACACTTTTTTCCCCTTAGCCATATCATCCCTATTCAAGCTCTTATTTTCACTTAATTGAAATGTCAAAAACCTCGACATTGGCCATAAGATGAATTTCATTAGAGTTCAGAAACACACAAAAACAAGCACAAGACATGACAATATTGCAATGATAGAATAGATAGGAAACAACCGTCCTCTTCACACAAAAACATAACTCTACAAAACAATTGTGTACAATACAACATAAAGTAATATTTCATAGACTAAGGGTTGGATACCACTGAATGGTGTTAATATTGTTAGTCTTAAGAGCATGGATGGCTAATTATTGACCAAGGCATGTATGATATAATTTGGTGATGTACTTTTTGACATTATAATGAAATAATATAGGGTACTTATACATTTCCTATATGCAATACTTGCAATGCATGTTTATTGATCACTAATCTTCATTCAAGTATTCAAGTTGAGCTTGGTTCTTTGTTCTAGTAATGAGTGACATTAGAGATATTAAACTAAATATGCAAGAGCGCCAACAAATGGCCTCAAGGTTTTCTCAAAAGTGGAGCTGGCCCTAACAAACTTGTATTAGCATGAAGACCCCTAGTTTTTATCCTAGACTTGCAAGAGGGAAGGAAAAATAAAGGGATATTATATCCTACAACTCATAAATTAGCTAAAAGAGACAAGAATTCATAGAGTGAAGAATACATGGAGAACTCCACTAGGAGAGCATTCGTGAAAAATAACCGAAGTTCAAGGTCAAGATTAGAGGCAGAAGATAGAATCATAAGATTGGCTTTCAATTGCTATTAGATTAAGTTATTACAATAGGGACTTCAACATATTTTTAAGAATTGCAAGATTAAGCAAACATCATTTTAGGCAAAGATCTCAACTTGAAGGTTTTTCTATTTAAATTTCTTAGAGAACAATTCACAAACCCTCTTAACACATATTACCTTACACTCTCCATTGCCACCATACTAAAGACTTAGACATAAATGGACAAGTAGATGGATCAATTGCTTTGAAGCTAACAAGTGTAGGCATTCAAAAGTCCATAAAATGGAATGTTAATGCCAAGTGTGTAGATAGTAATTGGTAGATGTTATGCTCGCTAAAGATGTAATAGAAACCTACCTATGCAACAAAAGCACTAAAAGCTAACGCCATAAATCTATGAAGTTTCAAACCACTTAGCTCATTGTGGTAAATGTTTCAAGGTCAACCTATATAAAGGAGGAATGTCACGTGATTGCATACACCATGCCACTCCACCTTCAATCCACATTTCTTAACCATGTGGTTGCCAAACTCAACAACAATCATTTTCCATGTCTAAAATGCATCAAATCCATTTCCCTTGGTTACTAACAAACGAAAAGGATGCATGAGCAAGCTCAAAGGAACCATGGAGTGCAAAAGCAAAGGTCAAGACACCAACATCTGCAAATTCATATGGCAAACATGTGAGCAAGTCAAAACACTAGATTACAAGGCAACCTGTTGGAACAATACACTTCAAGAGGGAAAAACATCACTCCACAAGAATTAATGAACCAAATATGTCCCACTTGAGAAGGTAGAAGGCAAATTCTTTATCTTTTCGTCATGTAGCTTTTGTAGAAGAATAGCCTCTAAATTGGGGAGATAGGATCCAAAACAAATATTGAAAACATGTATATTTCAATTGATTTAGTAAGTCAGTTGTATTCTTTGGTTCTCAAGGCTAAGAAAAGTTGAAGGCATACTTTCATCCTCGTTAAATAAAAATTGGATAAGACAAAGGTGAAGCTAAACATAGAATAGGTAAGACATGCACTTCTATTGTAGATGAAATGAACATTTTGTAGCCACACAATTGGAAGAATTTATCTAGAAGTGAGAATCCACTCTAATTGAAATGGTACAACATTAGACTATAGAAAGAACCATCAATGTGAAAAATATCTCTCATGAGTTCAACTTAACCAAAAATGTTCCATATGAGACATAATAGCAAAGCGAAGCATTATGAAGTAAGTTGAATTGATTCTTTTGTCTTTTCATGTAAGAGATGTTGCAAATTTTCTCACCCCTTACATAAGTATAACATCTTGGAATCTTGTAAAGGGTTTGAAAAAGTTCTTAAATGATTGATTGGTATCTAATCATAGTGATGGTTGTTATCTAATCATAGTGAAGATTGTTCTTGAGGAGGAAAATGACTACATATCTAAGACTAGCTGAAGACATTTGTCAAACATGTTAAAGAATAAAGCATCCACAACATTTGCTATTATTAGGACTCTTAATGATTTATGGTTGGTACCCTTGAAGGTCTCAAGAACACAACAAACTTGTAATTGTGTAGTTAGTATAGATAGAAATGTGGCCACTCTGCAAGGGTCTTCCCAAATTGGATTTTCTCCCAGGTAAATCCTTTGAGCTCATCTCCAAGGTGTTTTTTCCCTTGCTTTCTCACTTTCACCCTCTGCAAAAACTACTTTATGTCAAACACTTAGGAAAGAATCTAATTGATATGTTCAACTAACCACTTCCATAACACTAGTTTATTACAACAAATAGATGTTGAATACAATCTTACGTTTGACATTTTCGTTGTTGCATCATTGGTCTTGTGGAAAAAGGAGATTCACACATGGGTGGCAGAATAGAAATATGATATATGAGACATGGGCATTAATTGAATGTATGGGAGGATGCAATTGCCTAATAGATATATGATGTGGATGGCAGCCACAGAGCTGCGAAAAAAAGTTAAATAGAATTATCATCTAAATCTAAAATGCAGCTTCCAAGTTAACTAGTCATTTACTCAATTCAAAATATTCCAGCATTTTGTGTTGTGAGAGAGTGGCTCAATGGCCGAGTCAATATGATTCATTGCCTTTACATTCAAGGCTTCTCAAATAAAGTTTGTATGTTGAGTTGTAAGAAATATACAACTGTTTACCAAGTAATGATATACACATAATAACATCAGATACAAAAAGGATTGTCATTTAATCACTGGAAGATGAGAAAACTATATTTTGGCTGCCAAATACATGGATACATGCCTTCAATATGATTCGATGATCCCACCAATGGAAACAGACTGTTATCCCTTCAAGATGATTCAGTACTCCCACCAAGAAAAAGAATTTGGTAAGTTGTCAAACGTGACATAATACACATAAACAGACTTTTGCTTCCAGGTTAAGTACCTTCATTTGAGCATTCAATCAGTTTTTTACAATATCAAAAAAATTCAGCAATGAAAATACTTAACAATAATTTACATTTGTACATCTAGAAGAACTGCTGAAGCCAGGGATTACTAGCTGCATCTTCCTCCAATCCAGATTTCAATTTTTGCACTTCCTGCAAAGCTTGTTCATAGTCCATTTTATCAAGTGGCAATGATGAGAACTCCTGCAAAAACTTCCTTGCTCGGGATGCACCTCTAACCATGTCATCTGGTCCACATACGCGCTTCCGTTTGGCCCTTACCTGCTGAAAACCAGAATAAGTAATTATATTTGAAGGCAATTAACACAACTAGTTCTTCCAAAGCTCCTAAGATATACTAGTACTGACTTGAAAGAAAGCTGCCTTAAAGTATGAAACAAATTACTGAGTCCTAAAAATGTCCGTTTGATCATCTCATAGCCATTGTCTAAGTTTCAGGGTTTCAACCAAAATATAATAGAAATTGACTGCAACCTACAGGTTGATGAACTTCAACCTCAATCCAAATTTTCTGTATGAAGTTGTAGTTTACTACAGTGGCTTGTAAGATTAAAAGTTTAATTTTATCTGGCACTGATGAAAGTTTCTACCTAAACAGTCTATATGCTTAAACTCAATAGAAAACAGTTACAAAAATCTTCATCAGGCATCGTAAATTCTTTCAATGACAATTTTAAGCATTTGACCTAACAAATAGCAAGTTCAAATTAGCCTCTATCATTTTAGAGCGGAAGGAAGACAATGCTTCTTAAAAAATGACAATTTACCCTATTATCTATCCTGATCCTCCCATTCTAGTCATCCATTAAATTGCCGACAATTGATGCATGAAACCTGTAGTTCAGTATATATATCAAACATCCTGGGTAAGGGAGCAATCAAATTGAAAACACTCATTCCTTTTCCATAACGAGTTCAAATTCTCTGGAACTGTAATATGGAAAAGGAATGAGTGTTTTCAATTTGATTGCTCCCTTACCCAGGATGTTTGATATATATATACTGAACTACAGTTCAAGGAATTATAACAAAAGCAAGCTATAAGACTATAAATAGAAATATTAAGAAAACTTTACTATTGTTTTATGAAGCAAAGATTAGTTATTCTAGAGACAGTTTCCTAGTTTATAAGTAGTTGAGACTAATCGTAATCAATTGGTGATTTTTGAAAGTTCATATGGTTTGATCTGGTTGAAATAACTCCTATATACAGGAGATGATTGTCTTCAAAATTTGAAATGACACACCTGCGAGCTTTGGCTGTTTTGATTATTGGTTGTAATCAGAATTTTACTGTCTTTGTTCTGCCATAAAAATAGATTTTAAAATCTAGACTCTAAAAAGAAATATTTCTTATTTTTTCGGAACATTTCATTTCCAACAGTGTTTCAAATTTTTCGAAACTTCTGTCCCATGATGGTGGTATCATAGCTATGATTCTGCCAGCCTGTGAAGTTACAAAATTGCCTTAAAAAGAGTTATAGGAGAACGGTTCCAGTACTTCGCTTACAATATGAATAGTATGAGCAAGGACTGGAGACAAGTAACCTAAACAATGCAACAACTACCATTGAACATAAGCAATAATTTATTTATTTTTCTCATTACTCTTCACAAAAAAGTCGCTGAATAAACCCAAAAGAGAGCCTTCTTCTGAGTCATAAAAATCTTCTCTTCCAAATCATAGGTTCAAGATGATGAAACTACTATTGATATGAATCATCAGTTCATTGTCATGTAGCTTCCATTGTCCATAATGCTGAAGAAGCGAAAAGTACAATTGGACATAAATAAACAAAAACAAATTCACTTGGAGCAACATATGCTACATGAGATGTATGTGCAACAAATATTACAACCTTTGCCTTCAAAACTTGTAGATACTGTAAAAATGGTACATAAACTCTCTATGGATGCAGAATAGTATGTTCAAGTTCTGTTTTCTCATGGAATTTCTGAAACTCAACACATTAAGCTAAGTCAGGCTCAAGAAACTGTACTGCAAATATATCCAAATGATATATATTACGGACAAAATGCAATCTTTGTGCCAGGGTATCCAAGCTTACAAGAAATTCACATGCTACATATTGTAGCTTCAAATTCTCAAGTCAAAGCATCAATATGAGTAACAGTGGTTGGGATGAACAATCCTTGTGCCAGGGTACTCAAGCTCACAAGAAATTAGCATGCTACTTACTGCAGCTTCAAATACTCAACTTGAAACATCAAAAGAAGTACTAAGGGTTTGAATGAACAAAACCATAGATCAAGTGCAACTATAATAATAGTAAAGTAATAATGACTGTATAAAAAGTAAAACAAATGCCCCTTGACATGAAAATAAGCAGCTGCACTCAGGAGATGTAAATGATGCCGAGAGTTTAAACATGTAAAGATTAAATGTGATCATCGGAACAAATCTAATAGATCCAGCAAATGCTATCATCTATTTGTTTGAAACGGATACAACATTGGTTTTGACAATGGTGAGTAAACCCCTGCTATCATTCTTTGCCAAGTAATTAAACAATTAAATAATGGATATACAATTCCAAATGAAAACCAGATTATAAGACTTTCAACTTGAAGCTAAATGGCCTCCAAATAGAGATAGGAGGCTAGAGAATGAGACCCTTGAAGAATATTTGGTACAACTGAAAGATTTATCTTCAGAATTTACAATGGTTGAAGACCAATCAATTCAAGTAGGACATAATTGTAATGAGCCTAACACATCCCACATGAAGTGTAGAAATGAAAATCAAACATAAAATTGGTGCCCATGCAAACAATCAAAAGTTTAAAGATATTAGAGATAATATCTACGTTATTCTATCTTTGTGTCATGCAGACTTATCCTTTATTAATTATTTGCATGGAGATTTGTCTTACATAGGATATGCTTGCACGATATAAAGATAAAATTTGTTCAAATTTAATCAGTTACATTTTTAAGACATAAGGCTCAGTTTATTTAGGAAATTAGAACGAATAAAGCCATGTAAAGGCCCTAGATAGAATTACTATAAAAATCTTTAAGCTAATTTATAATGAAGAGAAGATTAGTTACTTTTAGAGAAGGTTTCCTTATAGGTGATCCTCCAGGATCAGGACCTCTCAGATACACATAATTCTGTCAGTGCCAACACTTAGCTTTCACAGCTCTGTTGGCAGCCTTTTCATCACCTGCAGAGCACGTGGCAGTAACACAACAGTCTACCTCCTATTCAATCTTGCCACACACATACAGTGGCATTTATTCTAACTTGTGACACACCTGTTCTAAACTACCGGTTGCAATACCATTCCCAAGTAACTGTGACATGGGAATCTGATCATTGGAACCAAAAGTCATCATAGCTGCAGACAGTCTTGTAACTACATAACTCCTTCTTCACCCTCCTCATGTATATCGTTGTAAACTACCATTGAGGATAGCTTAGGTATTCAATACATCTGACTTCTTAAATTATGTACAAGTCTTTTGCATGGTAAAACTTTGCATTACAGTTCTTATTGAAGTGTCTAACTTGTTTTATTAACTCTTCTTTCACTAGCTCTCTGCACTTTGATATATTTCTCAGCCTTTGTCATTCATACCCTATGCTTCCACCATAGCAAATTTAGTCTCCTGAGTGTCTATCTACCAGGTTCCATCCTAGGCACTGAATCAGCAGTATCAAAAACATTACACGTATCACATCCAGTGGTAATGATGACCTTGAGAGACCTATAACTCAGTTGGGAACTATGGAGGATCAATAACTCAGTTGAGGAGTGTTGTGCTAGAAAATCCCTGCTTGGACAACTGGAATCCACCAAAACTACCACTGCAACACCTGACGAAGGCAAGAAAGTCATGGATGCAAAACCTAGTGCCATGGTCGATACTGCAAACATCACTTCTAAATCCAATACTAATTCAGAGGAAGCAACAATGTTGTTCCACTCTCAAATGCAGGTCAACCAGCAACTAGTGCACTTCATAGTTAACAACAGGAGTCAGAAGAACACGATTTCTCCTAAAGCAATTTGCAAAGTGAACTTGTCACTGACACCTCACCCTCAACCCTACTCCATTGGATGGTTCAATTCAGTTTCAGAGAAATTTGTCACTCAGCAATGTCACTAGGAATACAAAATCAAGCCTTCCTTTTAAAGATGCAGTCTTTTGCAAAGTCCCAACGTTAGAGGTATGTGATGTTTTACTTGGGAAACCACATCTATCCCACCATCATGAAATCCATGAGGCAAACCCTAGTGATGTTATCATAGATGTTGGTGAGCACGGATATCACATACCAGGAGTAGTTCCTAAGTTGTCACTCATCAATGCCAAGCAATGTAAGAAGCTAGTCAACACCAACAGAAAGCTTATCCTTCTCATGGTTAGTCAACTTAGACACTTAGACATGAAAGTAAAGAAGCCCTTGTAACTCGAACTAGCACTGAAGCTTCCTTAACAGAGTTGCAGCAATAGCTAAACAAGATGATGGAAGAGCACAAGGATCTCTTTCAGTCACCAAATGCCTCAAAATTGTGCAATAAAGAATACAAATCGATTTGATAGCATGGCTACCTCTACCTAATGCATATCTATATCATAAAATGTTTCTTGAGCAAGAGGAGATCAAGCAATAAATCCAAGAACTAATGGACAAAGAACAGATCAGGCCAGCTCTTCATCTTGCAACAGCCCATTTGTGCTTGCACCAACGGACAACACCTGCCAACTATGCATCTACAAAGCACTCAAGGTCACAATGAAGAACCACTATCCTCTTCCCCAAATTTTGGATCTTTTTGACCAACTTTGTGGGACAAGGTTCTTTACCAAAATCAATCTTAAATTTTGGTATCATTAGATTCCTAATGAGCTTATAGACACCAAGAAGAGAACTTTCGTATCCAAGGAAGACCTCTTCAAATGGTAGGTTAGCCCTTCTGTTTGACCAGTGGACCAGCAACATTCATGCAAATGATGAACAATACCCTTCATCCTTTCGCCAAAAAGTTTGTTGTTGTCTACCTTGATGACATCCTAATCTTGAATAAGATGCAGGCTGAACATATGCACATCCAACAAGTATTTCAAACCTTGTGGTAGCAAAGGCTCTATGCTAATCTAGATAAATGTTCACTTGAACATGTGGGAGATATGGAATCTAGGATACATTGTGGATGCATAGAGAATCATGTGGACCCAGCCAAAATCAACATCATCCAAGAGTGGCCTACACCAAAGAATCTCAAAGGACTTCACACCTTCTTGGGATTGGCAAAATAAAAATTCAACTAGTCAGTTGCACAACAGAAAGTAGTGTTTAGTGCTTGTCAGGTACTCCCAAATGAAAACAACAACTCATACTCAAACTCAGCTACTACTCACAAACAATTCTACATTGAGTACATGCCATGTTTTCTGACAAGTACTTGTCGAAGCCTAGCGAGTATTCAATGCAAGCTCACCTACATGTAGCAGGCATGTCCAAACACAACATAAACCCTACAAACACACTTTAAATGCTACAAAAAGGCTGAAAATTGCTTTATTTAATTGCATTTACCTCCCTTCGTCATTCACAACTACATTTGATCTCTTTGAGCCATGATTGAAAGGATTGAATAAGGGAAATTTCTGCAAATTTTCTAAGGCATGTTTTTTTTTCTGCATTAGTATTAGATTTGTGATTTTTATGCATTTCATAGTTAACTTAAGGATTCATTGTCCGAATTTGTTTCAGTTTCACATCCATTCCATTTGAATTAACATATAACTTTTGTCATTTAAATGATTTTTTTTAATGTTCAAAGTCACAGTTCTACAATTTTTTAAATTTTTCAATTACAATTTCAAAAAATTAAATTTGTTAATGCTAGCGTTTGCAAGTGCATACAAATGGCATCAAAAAGTGGAAGTCATGGTGAAAAATATAATTCTTGGAAGAATGTCATACTAGGACAAACCACAAGAACAGACCACAAGAACAATCATTTGCAACTATTATGCACTAAAGATGAGTGGAGACATCAATCACCTCAAATACCACCTTGCACAAATCCCTAACCATGACATCTGATTGTGCCTAAACTTTCATCAAGAGGTTGAAAGGGAGATAAGTATGGCCCTATCTTTGATTGAGTAGAAAAGATTAGATAAGGCAAAGACCCAAGCAACCATTGCATCTTCAATGAATCGCAATATGGCACGAGAATCAAAGGAAGATATAGAGATAGAGATTGTGAACTCCTGCGATGGTCCACAAATTTGTAGCTCATTGGTTTCAACAAGCTATAGCCAAATGCAGAGCATTTTTGTGCCGTGGAGTACATCAGGTTTACAAGCTTTGCTTTAAGGTATAGGATGGAAGAAAGACAAACATAAGCAGCTAGACATGGTTAGTGAAAAATCCCGGTTAGATTTGCAAAAGAAATGGCTCTGAAGACACTCCTGCAAGCTTCGTCCACTTTGGTATGAGCACTACACTATCATCAAGCAAGGAGACAACACCTTTGAGCTCAATTTTCCTCACCTTGGTATATGCCTTAATTTCAATATAGAGAGCTTGCACCATTACTATCCACCTTTATCAAACTCTCCTAAAACTAGAGAGACCCTAGAGCTAGCCAAACTCAATTCTAATTGTGTCACACTAGCAAAGACTAATCAAATCATCAATGTCAAAGTCTATTAGACACATCAACAAGAGACCCCTCTCTTCCAGATCAAGAAAGCAGATCAAGTTTTGTCCAAAGGACAATGGTACACTGAACTTACCACATTTTATCTTACAGCTACACACAATGTATTCTATTACTCCTCAATAAGGGGCAACTGATCCAGGGTGATCAAGGACACTATCAAGCACATAACTCCATCAACATAAACAATTAGCATAAGCAATTCCATCAACAATTTTGTCATAACCTACAAAACATATGGTTATAACGCATCAATCTACTTCCACTTAAATCTTGTCGCACGCCTAGTGGTGTCTTTTCTAACAAATTTGTTCTAAATTGCTGGTTGCAACACCATTCTCAAGTAACAATGACACAAGGAATCTTATTATTAGAACCAACATTCACCAAAGTTGCGTGCAGTCTTGTAATTGCCCAACCTCTCCTTCACCCTCATGCATATTATTGTAAAACTACCATTCTTTGTAAAATTAGAAAATGTGAAAAGCTAGTGGTAGAAGAAAAGATAGCTTAAGTATTCAATACATCCAACCTCTCGAACCATGTACAAGACTTTTGCATAGTAAAATTTCTCTTTATAGTTCTTATCAGAGTCTCTAACTTGGTTTTGTTACTATTCTTTCCCTAGTTCTCTAAACTCTAATATACTTCTTAGCCTCCATCATTCATACTTTACACTTCCACCATAGCACATTTAATCTATTGTCTATCCATTAGGTTCCATCCTAGGCCCTAACTCAATAGGTAATCAATACTAATTATAATAGAGAATGATTGACTACTAATTATTTATTTATAACAAATGAAATTGTGTGATTCTTGTTAAACAATCACCCCCACAAAGGAGATTGGCAATCTTCTAATTGGGAGTGACTTGCAAGTTTCGGCCCTTTTCTTTATTGGTTGCATAGTTTTAAAACCTGAACTCAACATCAAACTTTTAACCCAAACTCAGATTTGAAAAAAAAATAGGCACACTAAAAAATATATAAATTCATAAATTTAACTTTCAAAAATGCCAAATGCTGTTTTAAAACATAAAAACTGAATTTTGAATAATTGAACTTTTGAGAATATTTTCTAGTTTTTAGACCAAAAAGGAGTAAAATCAAACATCATAATCTCATATGATGACTGCTCATCATCATAGAATTACAAATACGTAAAATATTTTACAAACTTCCCCTCCTACTAAAACTCCTCATTGTTTGCACCTTTGAATTGGATAGTAAAGATTCCTCATGAATAAGTTCATCCTTAAGCTTATCATCATCCATTGCAGCCCCTCCTAATGCTTTTGCTTGCAATTTTTGGCTCCACTACCCCTTTTGTTGCTTCTCAAAATTAGCAATCTCCTCAATAAATAAGGCTCCACATGCTTGACAATCTAATTAAAATATTGATTGATGTCATCCAAGTCAATCACATCATGAGTCTCTTCCCCTCCACTGTTCTAATCCAAAGAATAAGGTTGTATTGCACAAAAACAAGATCATTGAGATGTGTTTGGTTCAACATGTTGTGCATCTTCATGTGAATTGCACTCATGCCCATAAGCAATACCCACAAAATGCAAAAAGCTAGCTTTCAAACATATGGTGTTTTTACGCCAAAATCTTCTCACCACAAATATACAAAAAAACATTTGTAAATATGTAGATAAACTAAATTTGCACTTATTAAGCAAAGCTACTATCTTTTATTTTAGAAGAAATTCTTCACGTATTTGTTGAGTCATTCTCCTTTGAATGCATAGAGGTGAAGAAAACAAACTCCACAAAGTTGAGTCATTTTCCTTTGATAATTGTGATGAGGGCATATAACCAAAAGTGTTGCAACAAGGTTGCTAAGAGGTTGTGAGATTGTGGGATCATCAAAGACACTTCTTTTCCTATCTCCACTCAAAATTCACAACTTGAGACCACCTATGCAAAGCACTATGACCCAAAAAAGAGGGAGACTTGTATAGTAAGTGATCAAGTCCTTACAAAACTTGATGTTAATTCCATTGAAGATTCTTTCAATTCGATGTCGAGAGGAAACACAAAATGTAAACCTTGAGGAATGTGAAGAAAATGGAATCAAGACCTTCAATAATGCCTTAAACAACTCGGTAAAAATTCAAGAGGATGACATGACTGCAAAAAGTGATTCATTTGACAAGCAATTGTCAAATTTTGAATAGATTTGAGAATTTAACATGGTGTAATATTGGGTTTACATTGTGGCCAAAGCAAGTTCCTTTTTTGGATAGGATAGGATTGGAGGTTTTCACACAAAATTTGTAGACAATTGTCCAGCTACTTTTTCTTTTCCTTTCATTCTCTCTTTTCCTTCCTTTCCTTCTTTCAAGTGTTGTGCATGACTGAAAACAAGTGAATATTGAGATCATAGTTGCAAAAATCGTCGAGTACTCACAAAAAACTCGTTAGTACTCACAAACCAAATTGTTCGGTGAGTTACTCGCCCAATAATTCACTGACGAGTTTTTGTAAAACTCACGATGATTCTTCCCTATAAAACTCACAAGTCAATGCAAAAAATCAAGATTTTTGTATTAATAACTCGTTGAAATCCATATAAAAACCTTTTTCTTGCCTACAATTTAAAAAAACGTGAATTTTACACCCGATTGGTGACTTAGTGCACGTGATGATACAATGACTAGCAATGTAGGTTTATATGGTTTCAAAGGCCTTAATTTGGGCTTGGTGACAAGGGCTCTACCCCTTGACCCTGCCCTATATTGCAACAAGGAGCATTCCAAGGGTGCTACCCCCTCAACCTCATTGGGGGTATTGCCCCCAAACCCCTACAAGGGGCACTACCCCTTGACCCCATTAGGGGCATTGCCCCCAAACCCCCATGAGGGGCCCCACCCCTCAACCCCATTGAGGTCTCCACTCCCAAATTCCCATTAGTTATTGGAATCACTTGTCAAATAAGAAACTTGATTACAATGAGAGGTGACAAGGAATTGGGATATAACTCTTGAGTGTGCTAACTTAGATGTTATTATTGCACAACTTGCCAAAAATCTCTTTAGATGAGGCAACTTCTACATATGACATGACTAGTGGAAGTGACATTGTAACTCATTTAGAGGTTGAACTCTTTTTTTGGCCTATGATATTAAACTCTAATTTTGATTTATATATGATGGAAATCAGAATATGCTATACAGATTTAGTAATATGTGTTTTTGAAGAATATTTTTAAAAATTTATGTATTTTAAAGCATTCAATAAAATTGCCAAGTTATTGTCGAGTCCAAGTTTTTCAACTATGATTGAGATCCACAACTTCATATTTGGATTTGATTCTATGAAACCCATTGTAAAATTGACATTGAGTTCATCTAAGAGACATTCATCACTATATGAGCTTGTTGGTTCAAAGTCTACAAATCCAATAATTTTCCTGTCTCTACATCTCAAGACATGTATTTCCATTACATGAAGCTCTATCATGGAAACTACAATAATTATTTGCTAGCATAGGTCCCTCAATTTTGGCCTAGTCAATGTAGATGGAAAAGCATGGCATGTTGTTGTTCTATGGCTGAAAATTATTATTCTTGGAAGTGACTGCTACTATTGAATTGGCAAACTTTGCAACAACTACCTCCTCATAATTGTCAAATTATTAACCACTCCTAGCAATAATAGATATCTTGAACTTTGTACTTGTGGCATGATTGAGTATATTTTTATCTTTCCAATAAAAATCATATTATCTTTCAACTCAGTAGCATTTTCTTGAGCCTCTATTTGTTGCAAGGTATGTGCCCTTAGTCTCCTTGTGTTGTGCAACGTAGCGCTTGGGTTCATGACATGGCTTAACCGCCTCCCGTGGATTCATTAACTTTAGCGGTTGTATCAAGCATTGATCTTTTGGTGCAACGACAACTGTTTGTGCAACAATTGGTATCAAAGCCTAGGTCACGGGTTTGAACCCCTTGCTTGCGCTGGGGGGGAGGGGTTGCAAGGTGTGCACCCTTGGTCTCCTTGTGTTGTGCAATGCAATGCTTGGGTCCGTAACATGGCTTAACCACCTCCCGTGGATTCATTAACTTTGGTGGTTGTATTGGGCATTAATAGGTCAGTCTTTTGGTGCAACGGCAAGTGTCTGTGCAACACTATCAAGTTATCAATCTGACTTGTTTTGAGAAAGAAAGCAATATCTGACAAAAGAGCATTAATAAAGCAGCTTAGAAGAATTTCAAGATAACGCTTCAAAGTGGTGTTGATCCCATTAAAAAGATGATTGAACCATCCAATAAACTCTTTCATAGGTCCATAATCATCTCTTTTAGCACTTGAGAGCTGTGCAAACAAGGTATGACCATCTTCAGCAGGCTTAAAATGCACCAGAAATTTTTTTCTCATAGAATCACAATTAGAAATTGAGCTAGTAGCAAGATGATGGAACCAATCTATTGCACCACCCACCAAAATCTCCACAAATAAGCAGACTACAACATCTTCATGTGTGGCCTCCAGCATACTGCAAGCTTTTGTGAACCTTGGAAGATGTTCATTGGGATGTTCACTGCCATCACCACAGAACTTTAAAATCCTTTTGCTGATCAATATGCAAGCTCATGATGCATTGCTAAGGCCAAAGGACCGAAATATTATCTCCCCAAGGCAAGGGAGGAAGTGGATTGTTGTTGTCATTTTGCTGATCAGCCATTGCTTGAAGCAGTTCTTCGTCAAAAACTGAATTAAGATTAACTAGTTCTGCAGAAGATGAAGTAGAAGCTCTACTGTATTTGGAAGGCAAAGAATAATTACGGTTACAAGACTTCGTAAATTTGTAGTATTGATCTGTCTCACCTGCCTTGTGCCTTGATCGTGTGTGAATCTCATCCACCAAACTTCTTCAATTCCAATTTGGAGGAGGTTGGAATAGTCTTCCTACTGCAACATCTACTTTACTTTCCTCTTCATCTATAATTGCGGCACCAGCTCACCAATGTGCAGAATTTTTTCTGTAATAAAAAGCCAAATGCCTTGAGCTGTCTAGTATGTCTTCTTCATCCCACTCAATACAATTTGTGTTTAAGTTGTAAAAGAGGAGTGTTTTCACCACAAATGGTTATTTGCAAGAATAGGATGGTTGAATTATTTTCTTGTACCCCACCATAGGCACCAAAAATTGTTAGTATTTTAATTTTTCCCTTTCAAGACAACACAAAATAAAACATTTTAAGTATGCATCTTTCTTCAAATTCATAGGGGAAGTTTGTTAATCATAGATAAATCATTCATGCAACAAGATAGTTTATGTTGATCTTATGAATATACAAGGCATTCATTATTGGCCTACACCAATGTGTATTTTCAATTTTGTGGCTCCAAAAGTGCTTTGGATAATGAAAGCTTTTAACATTGATTCATACTAAACTCCCATAGCCCTCAACAAATTTTCACACAAAGTACAAAACCAATTTTCAAGTGGGAAAAAACACAATAACATGCCTTTGAAGAACTTGAACCTTGACACCATTTTGCTCCATTATAAGCATTGCACAGCTCATATAAACCATATCAAAAAGACAAAGCATCTGTCTAACCTATGTGGCAAACACAATATGGGCACCTCAAAACTAATCTCTCACATCTTTTAGATAGATGTATTAAGATATTCTAAGTTACCAAATTGGAATCAAGGACAAGTATGTGTACAATACACTAGTATGGTAATTGAGGGGGTTGAGTGCAATCTGGGTATGTCCATACAAAAAATATATAAAATTCATAAATATATACCTGTTTGCAGCCTAAAAAATAGAAATTAAATTCAAAATACCAGATATCATGCATATACTAAACAAAACTACCATAAATACTACAAATTTGAAATACAATATACTGATTCGATATCAATTTTTCAAACTTGAATGTCATGATAGATATTCATGGTTAAGTATTAAAATAATATAATTAGTAATCAATGTAATCAATAATTAGAGTCACCTTAAGTGGAACTCTTTAGATGATTGCAATAAATCTAGGAACAAGTTTACATGAAGTTATGTCAGAAGATTCATGTTTGTGTTTGAATTCAAGTTCGACATATTAAAAATTTGAAATAAATTTACTAGCCTATTAAATTTGAGAAAAAATCAGTAACTAGATTCAAATACTATAAATCTACAATATTATATTTATAATTTTTTTCAATATAATAAAATTAGATTTAAATTTTTAAATATTAAAATTTAAATAAATTTGAAAATACTGACATCTAAATAAATTTAAATAATTTAAAAATATAATCTATCTTATGTATAAGATTTATAAAATATATGTTAACAAGAAATGAAAGATTTTTTTAATTTTCAACAATGTGAGTTTGAAAACTTTGAACAAGAAACATAACATAAGATAATTCTACAATAATGAAGAATATAAATATAAATATAATACAATGATAAATTTTCAATAGTTTGAATCATAGTTGCCGCGAGACTAGTACTGGTACTGGTACGGGAGACTGGTACCGGTACTGGTACGGCTTTTTTTTGAAAATAGGAGACGGGTGTACTTGGAGACGCCATTTTTTTTAATATAAATAAAAAATAAATAATTTATAATTTATAAAAAATCTGAAAATAAATTTAGTAATTTATAGAAAATCTGAAAATATGATGACATTGAACTTTCAAAACAATAATTTAATCACTCTTAGACGCATCAAATACATTATGCTTTAATTTTTAGCGAGAGACGTCATTTTTTTGCAGCAGGAGACAGCAGGGTACTCGGAAAACTTTGGCATAAGTTTCCAGCCTCCTGGAGAAGTCTCCGGAGACCGTACCGGTATCCGAGACGCGTCTCCGTCTCCGAGACGCGTCTCTGAGGGGGGGGGACGCGTCTCCCGGCAACTATGGTTTGAATATAAGGATATATATCTTATATCTACAAATGAATCTACAACATTACAACTTATAGTGGTTCACTTATTAAGAAAAATAAGAAAACCAGCATTGTTTAAAGCAACATAGCCTAAGCATTTTCAATGTCATCCAATCAAAGACCCTTAACGTGAATCACAAGATTCTTCGCTAGATAGCAAAAGCCCCCCGCCAATATACAAAGACAACAATAAACACCATCAAACAGGCTTTCAACAGAAATGCAAGTGTTTTTGTAATGAGTATCACTATGTTTTATGGAAAAAAAATGAAACCCCAACACATTTTTCAACAATCATCTTGGAATTGTTCCAAAATCACCTCAACACAATTGGAATTGACCAAGTACGTGCAACCATGATTCCAAATGAATATGGGTGAAAAATTCATGCCTTGATCATATATATAGACAAATCAAACCCATTTCCTATTCCAAAACAAATCTTACCCAAAAACATCTAGGTTTTTGGCCAATTTGATAACTTAGAAGATATCTATTCTAGATATAATTATATAAACCAAATATATATATCTAATGGAAAAAATATAGATGAAAGTATTGTTTTTAAATTATTTCAATATTTTTTGAAAAATTAAAAATATTCTTATATGGAGATATTAATATATAATTATGTATGCCAAATATATTCCATTTTGTTAGAATATAACTAAGATAAATCTAGACATTATATTTTTTATATACTAAAACATAGATAATTTAGATCTAATAGAAAGGAAACTTAGACGAAAGCATTTTTTTTAAAGTATTTAAATATGTTTTTAAATGAAATTTCTTTTACAAGGTGTGGCCACTGCATTAGTCATACAGCCATGCATAGTGGCACAATTGACTATGCAATACAGCCATTGTGCAGTGGCCGTGTCTTATAGAAGTATTATTAATGTAATATTATTTATACTATTCATGGCTTATAGAAACATTATTTGTAGTTTGTAGTTATTTGATCCTCTATTTCTTCTTCTTGGCTCCTCTACTTCTCTACGATTTTCTTTGGTGTAATTGTTTTGTTTTGAAATTTTAAAGGGTAATTTGTTTGTTATATATACATTTTTTGTTAATAGTTTTATTGACCACAAAGAGTATATTTGAATTTTTTAACATCAACAAGGGGTTTTTGTGAACACATTCGTGTCATTAAAACCCCCTTGTTGTCATTGTAGGTTATGCCTCTCAACATAGTTAAATCAACAGCTCTAACTATGAACTTGAGAAATTTAACTCAAAGCAACCAAGTCACTCATCGATCAAAAGAATTCAATGGCTACAACAGGGAATTAGGTGCCTTCAAGTTCATTCACAAGCCATTTGGATCGTCTGCAACATTCATACACCCAATATTTAATCTAATGTATAGCTTGTCATTTGAAATGAAATGAAAGTTTTAAATGACGTCCACAAGACCAAGCAATCTATGGGACCTGATAGTTGAGATGTGCCAAAACCAACAAAAACACCAACCAACAAATCACAACCCCTAGTTTTAACTGTCATCTACTTATTTCCTAATCATAGTTCTAATATGGATTTTGATCAAGTAATCTATTGTATTTGCTATTTGTTCCTCCTCAAAGTTGTTAAAGATTCAACTTTTAGTGTATTAGCATAATTGATTTGAATGTCCTTGTATGCCATACACTCCATGATGTAATGTCATTCCGTTTCCATTGATCTTGATGTGCAACGAAGGCAAAGCCTATCAACCCACTCCTCTTTGGGTGTTTTCCACCTCCCTGTTTCACACCTAAGATGGTGTGACCTAGTTCTTAATTAGGCTAGATGTTTTTCCCACATGTTTCTATATTTTTTTGAATTTAATTTTTTTCCATTTTTTGAAAAAACCTTATACTTTGGTTTGCTAATTTTTTTCCCAAAAGATTTTTGCTACTATGGAACTCTTGTATGCATTGAGCCAATAAATGAATATGTAATAACAAAAATGTGAAGAAAATACAAACTATTATATTTAAATAAAGATAAATCTTCATGGTGACAAAGAAATTACAAATTATGGTATAGGTTAATCTCGTTTCCACCTTTTCATTCTATGGTGAGTAACAACTAGGTTCTTATGGAAAGCATTTGATTCTGAGATAGGACATCTTGATGTTGTAAAACCTAGTCTTTTTCTTCTAGCGAAGTATCAAGATAGGTGTAGAGGTTTATATATGTGCATGTGTTGCTTGTGTCAGACATATCTGCAAATGAAAAATAAGGCTTGCATGTATGCCTTCCAGTTCATGAAGATTCTAAGGGATCAGTTTCAATGCACTTCCTAGCATAATTGACAACCACAAAGCAGGTTTGACAGTCTATTTGCAAAGGTGCATCCATATTCCGTGATGGCAATTGGCAATCTTGCCCCTTGTGATCGGAAAGATTCAATTCAAGATATTGCCGATCTCTACTTTTCATAGGTATGGATTATTAAGACTTCCAACAACAAAAACTATCAACCTTGAAACAGTGTTTCTTGATTATTTCATCCAACCTTGCCACTTTGCAGGGTGTTGGATACCCAGTTGGATAGGTATACACCATTTCATCCAGCAAAAAAATTGTAAAAGGAGTCATAAACTATACCATAGTACAGCCCTTGGGGTCATAAGAATGTTCGTGAAGAAAGTAATTAGTTGCATAGATTGGACATACAAAGTTTCTTCCAATTAAGGATATATGAGCATCAAAATGTCTAGAAAATATTAACAAAAAGTACTCACTCAAGGAATGCAGATGTGTCCAACGTTTTTTTTTCCTTCCACTGTTTTCTTAATACCATCCAAAGAAAACATCACGCAAAAATGTTTATTATTATGCATAAAGAATGGCAATGCTCAAATGCATTTGCTTTAAAAATATGTTCTCCATTGTTATTTCAGGAATAGACCATAAAACCTAAATATTCAAACAGGGGAAAAACAAATCTTCTGAAATGACACTCACACCATTCTGATGGGTTTTTATAAAGCTTAAAGATGCATTCCCTCATACTGATGTGAAAAACATTGTGCAGGCAGAAAACAGAAAAAACAAGTCGCAAGCAACCTAGAACCACCCACAACCAGATGAAAAATAGATTTGCTAAATTACTTTTCTTAGCACACATATAAACAGAAGACAAACATTATATGACCAATCCGGTCATTTCAACCAGGAACAAGACATTACATAACACCCCAAAGTTTGCAGGGTTTCAATACACAAACACTAACCATCATGCAGATGATGACAATGCCTATTTTCATAAACCTCATTAAAAAAATTGATTATTCCGGATTCCATTTTCAGGAAAAAGGCAGAACATTTTGGCTTTTCAGTTACAAATACAAAACATCCACTAAATATCTCATCCAAAGTTGCAAAAACAAAGTCAAGTTTCATCCTAGTACATATTGATGTTTCTAGGTGATATTAAAATGCATGGACACATTTATGGAGACTACCAAAACATTCAAGCATCAAAATGGCGAAACCCATTCATTCAAAAAAGTAAAGAAAACTCAATACCAACAAATTATCTAGAAATGTTTAAATTAAAATTTTACTCAGCAATTCAGAATACCTCTTCTTTTAGATCATCCACATTTCCAGAAACAGGAGAAAAATCTTCTAGCTCAGCAGCTTTCTCCCGAGCAAGAGCAACAACACTTTCAGGAAACTTGGCGAATTCGGCAACATGAATCCCAAAACTCTGGTCACATGGACCTTCCTCTACCTGTAAGAAAACACGCAAAAAAAAAAAGGTAAAAAGAGCTAGAACAAATAAAAAACTACCTATGTTTCATAACCAAATATATTTATTTTTCGTAGAAAAACCACATGCATATCTAGATCCATGTTAGTTGAGGACATTTAATCTTTATAAGATCCATAAAACCCATTATTCCACCATTCCATATATTCTAAACATGTATCCTATCTTAACCTTCGAATTTTTAATGTTAATTGATTTCCTTTCTAAATTGTAACAATATCTAGTTTGTGAAAAAATGCTTCTTTTATTCATTAAGAAAAATAGGTGTTAAGACAAGGTAAATATTCGTTGCTATTTTAGATGTGGGTCCATCATCTGCAGTGTTCAAACACACGTTGGTAGCTGTTCAATAAGCAAACCTTACAACTTTTAGACATTAAAAAAATATCCCTTTTTTTGAAGAAAAAGATTATGTAAATGCAATGTAGAAGCAGTTCAACCAATTGGAATGTTGTTTTTACAATGATTTTTTGAATGATGAAAAGAAACCATTTGCATTTTCAAAAATACATCTTGTTTATAAAAAATTGAGTCATTTTATCTACACAATAGCCCATGAAAGGATCAAAAAAGGGGTGAGTTTACACTTGAGCACAAGAATGTTTAATCAAAACTTAGGCAAATTTTGTCAAGGACATTGTTGAAATCTAACACAAACTTGTCAAATTTCACCAAGATCTGCCTTGCCCACAAATCCTTCAACGTTTACATATTTCAACACAATTTTAACAAGTAACAAAGAACCCAAAACTACATGAATTGTTGAACAATGACTTTATCTATATATAGAACAACTAAAAAAAAATGAGGTACATGGAAGCACTCCCTACACTAAAATTTTGAGGAGAATGTTGTGCAAATTTCAACCTTTTAACAATTACAGAAAGAAGAAACACATATAAGCATAAAATAAACAATATAACAGAATACAAATGTACATGGGGAAAACCCTTTCAAGGGAAAAACCCCACACTTCAAAAAAACCCAATGTATTTATTCAATAAACAACATAATCACAATACACTTACAGAGCAAGCCTTCACAAGAGTATCACCAACCAAAGATCTAGAGGAATTCTGACAACTTAACAATATCTACAAACCTCTCACACAACCTCCATCTCAAGCACCTAATATATAGGAGATACAATACATGAAACCATCAAATGGTAATTAGAAAACTATGAGCTAAAATAACATATTCCTTCCACCTATCATAACCTTGTTATAACTCACTCACCAAATTGGGCATATGTCATAACCCTATGTTACCCCAAGTTTCCGAGATGGGGACTACAAGGGATGCGGAGATGTATTTCGGAGTCCCTGATTTTTCGAGCCATTTTTAAAGACAGCAAGGGACAACTATACAAAAAATAGGGAAAATTTTAAATATATAGGGAAATTTTAAATTTTCATTAGATAACATTGATAAAGCAATCATTTATACATGATAGAACTTTAATACATAACATTTGTGTTAAATTGAGAGTTCACATGAGAGTCAAAGTCGAACAAATTAGCAAATATCAAACTTAATTTAAATTGTTTTCATAATTCATTGTCAATATGCATATAATATTAAAAAACAGTATACAAGTTACAACAAAATGCCCAAAGGCTACAAGTTTCACTTTTGATTACAATATGAAAATACAAAAAAAGAAAGTACACTGTCACCCCTAGTCTACATCTCTCAACACTGCATCAAAATCGAAGTCCTCTAAGTCACTACCACTGTGAGGGTCCACCTCATCCAAAGGAATCCCAACCAATCCCTCTAGTGCCTCCTCATCAACATGGGCGACATCTTCAAGATCAACATCCCACTGTAAAACTATAATTTATCGATACTATGGAGTCTAACAATCCTAAAGTCGAAGAGCACTATGCATGGCCATTGCATGGCCACTAGCTTCTCCGCTCGTCTAGAGGTAAGTCTATTCCTCCTGATGGAGTGGATGAAGCCATATGTGGAGCAATTCCTCTCTACAACAGAGGAACTAACAACCTGTGAAAGGAGACGAATGGCAAGTGCCCTCAACTGTGATGTATCCTTCCTGTCCATGTCCACCATCCAATAGGGTCATTTTGAGCTAATGTAGCTCTATCTACCTTCACCTCTGGTTTATTGAATGTTGAACCATGAAGATTTGTGAAGGCAAGCCATTGTGTGCGAAGTATTGTAGACTCCTCAGCTGAATACATCTTACAAAAGGCCTTCATTAGCCCTTCTTTCACCTCTTTGTCATCACAAGGAGGCAACCTTCCAACCTTTGGTATATACCATTTGGGATTAAGAGCAAAGGCATCTCTGGCTGAGTGGATTGTGATGAGGTTATACTAGAGAAACCCGAAGATGTGTCCTTGGCATTTTTGGATACGTCCCCATTTCCAAGACGTTCTGAGGACAAGGGGATGCTTAGGGGACATCCTCAAGCCGTCCCCAAAAAATCTGCAAAAAATCATCAAGGAGGCAACCTTCTGACAAGGGGATGCTTAGGGGATCTCCAACCAATGATGCCTTATGGTGTGTCATAAAATGCATCATAAGTTGGTCAACAAGTGGAACTCCCCCTTCCAACTCTTTGTGTCCAAAACATTTTTACTTTTCCTATGCACACTTCCGAAGGCCATAACTTTTGATACAAGAGGCCAATTAGACCCATTTTTTAAATTGTGAAGCTCAAATAGACCTATGCAACAAACCCCCCCTTTGCAATGTTGAACAAAAAAACCAACTCTAAATCTCAAAAATTGAGTTGCCAAAATGCACGTTAATCTCAATATACTTGGGGTGCACTAGAGCTATATTTAATTGCGAACTATGTGGATGACACACTAAATATCACACTAATGGGTTATAAACTACTCCTAATGAAGGTTGCACTCAATAAATAGTTGGAATATCCATAAATCCTCATGGCCAACAAGAACTACTCCTTTGCACTCCATCTTTGTTGATTATAATGTAATTGTTGACTGCTTCTGGGCTGGCCAAATGATAGGATCCAAGATGAGAAACATAGCTAGAATTGTACTTGTGATCATATGTGATGTCCCCACCTTTTTAGAAAGGCCAAAGCAAAAATCACATTAATTAATTAAATATTTAAAACGGTCTTTAATTACCTTTCTAAGACTTTTTAATTATTTAATTAATTATATTATATTATGACTTTATAAAGTCATTAATAAATGCTTTATTCTTTATTAAGTCTTTAATTGAAATAATTTAGTTGAATCAATTGAAAGTTGGCGGAGATATAATGGGCTTTGGCGAACAAAATGGGCATGACAGAAAATTGATTATTGTTTTGGATTTGCCATTGAAGAGCCTGAGAACGAAAACTCTCAAGAGTTTGGGAGATCATGCCTGGACGAAAACCCAATCATGACTATTCTATAGAATTTCCTAGTTCCCTAATAATGGTGGATAGAGTTTAGTTCGTATGACGAATGTATGCAAAAGGATTGTTGTTTGGTCGCCAAATGTAAATGGTTGGGTGTTCTTTGTTAATGGCGTAAACTCTTATCAAGTTTTATGCGGAAGGCACATTCTAAATATTCTGCAGTTCATATCCTCAGACCCGATATCAGGCATGGTCATGTTCACGCATTGTTGGAGCCGCTCTGTTTATTATGGTCATGCTCACAAATTGTTGGAGTCGTTCTATTTATTAATGCTGATTGGGAGGAGCCAAAGTTATCATTAGCGCCATTGGCATATTCCATTGCGGTTCCATTATATTTGTTGGTGCCTTGAGATTCATTTATGATCGAACTAGTGGAGAATACATTATTGTTGGCATCATGAAAGAGCATAGAAGAAGGGTCGTTCATGGAAACAAGAGGATATCGAATTATATAATATTCCTAAGGGGTGACTTGGTCATTTGACCGACTATCAGCAAGTATCGATGTTTGGATAGCCGCCCTTTCAAGATATCTGAGACTGAAGACATTTTGAAAGTCGTCCCTTGATATGAAAGGAAGGCATTCATGAGGCAGACAATAACAACCACTTTTGTGTGGTTGTCGGGTGATGTCAATAGCGAGCAATACCACTATATTGAGTAGGGATCTTCTATAAAGACAAATGCATGGTTAGTTCATGGGCGATGAGACACAATATGCCATTGTCACATATACTAGCAAAGTCGATATTTAAGGGTGATGTGGAGTGTGGAAGTGTCGTTAGGAGTCAAAAGAGTTGAATCATATTGTCCAATCAAATATCAATGCATTTATGTGTTTGCTATATGGGACGCACCAATGGAAAGGAATCGATGTTTCAAGGTCAGAAATATTGCTCTTATTTATCTATATTAGCTGTATCACTATTATCAGATTCTTGAGAAAATACATCTGTAGCTCCAACAAAAACTAATAAATTATTCTAAGCATCTGAAATTGTGGGTGGACATGAATGTTATTTGTTCAGAACTAATAAATTATTCTGAGCATCCATGAGGTAATGGCCATACAAATTGCTATTTTGACTCATCAGTTTAATATTTACTGCTGCATATGTCAATGCACAGAAGGGCACTATGAGAATTACCATGCTTCAATATAATGTAATAGATGAATTAATAATCTTAAGAGTGGTATAGAGTAGGACTGTTTATGTGTTGAGTTTATCATATGCAATTGAAAACATCAAATTACCTTGAAGAAGTGAAATCATATAATATAGTTTGACACAATAACATTGTCAAACTAGATAAATTAGAAAAAACTTCACAGCAGGGCTAAGGGTTATTACATCATCAACATCGCATGCCCAATCCCAATCAACATAGCCCACAAGTTGATCTAAAGCCCACAAAGTGTACTCTCTACCAAACTTGGGAGCACAACAAATATACTTAAGTATGTGGTTTATTTATTTCTAATGGCTCTAATGTGATTCTTGCATGAAGTGGGAGATGAGGCCAACAATAAAAGGAAGATTGGGGCTATGAGGTAGACATAAAAGATTGCCTACCAATAACTATTACAAAGTGGCATCAATTATTAGATTAAAATAGTTACCAACAAGTGTTACCCCTCATTAGAAAGGAACTAGCGTTAGATTACAATCAAGCATCTAGAATTCGCAAATCAAGTTCATGGCATACTTAGACTATGAAATATTGGTGTTGGTCTTGAACTATGCCACATAAAGACCAAGATAATAGTATTGTAGACCCTAATCAAACATCTTGAACTTGTCCATTAGATTAACTTAACAATCTAAATGAAAGATTTAGGGCCCTTTGTGATGATAAAGCCATCTAAATGAGTATAAGTATCAAGGCATCTGCACTAAACCTCATTTAGTATAGTATTGAATAAAAGTGGTAATTGGAAAAACTCGAGGCAACAAGCAAGAAACTATCCATTATCTCACACCAAACTTGAACAATTTCTTTGAGGACATCAAGGGATTATAGAAGCCTACAAACAATTGAAAGGCAAACACCATTTAAAGTTTGTTGAGAACACAACTAAGGCAAACACCATCTCTACATGATACCTAAGGAAGGCCTATAAGTTATAACCATATTTTGTGTGCTAAAGCAGTGCAAGTATTGATCTTCCATAACATGCCTAAGTCATTGATATATGCAATAAGAACACATACACACAATGAGGGTTCAAAAGAACTAAACTTGCAAAATTGAGTCAAATTATTAATTTTCAAGAGTCCACTACAACTTTGCGTTATTGCAACTCTTTAACTACAACATTGCATAGAGAAAAATTTAATGTTTTGCCTCTCCCTAAACAACAAATGTGGTATGGTGACAAAGAATGATCAAAGATTTACTCTTCTAAATATTTGAGGGGAGTGGATAAATTTAGAGATTTGTTCAAGGATAATTTTGTTCCTCCTCGGGGGTCGGTCCTCTGGAACTTTATGCTATGTGCTCATTCGACTGTGGCTGCTAGCTTGCGGTGGGTCTTTGGAAATGGTAGAAGGATCTTGTTCTGGGACGATTGGTGGATTGGGCATGGTCCCTTGAAGGATGAACCTTGGGCGGCCCCCTTCAAAGATTATTGTATTAGGGAATGGGGTGTTTTTGTGGTTGATTATATCCTTCATAGTAGTTGGATCAGACTTGATTTGGTTAATAGGGATCTAGAGCCCCTCTTTTTGTTTCTTTCTTTGATTTACATCCCTGTTGATTCTCCTAAGGATTCCGTGGTATGGCGGTTGACTCCCAATGGCAAGTTTTTTGTTTCTTCAGCCTTCTCTTTTCTAACTAGACTGGTGGGTCCCCCTCCTTTCTGGGGTTGTTTGTGGAATGTGAAGCTTCTACCTAAAATTAATATTTTCTTCTGGCTTTTGTGTCAAAATAAGATTTTAACTCTCAATAATCTTGTGAAAAGGGGAATGTCTCTACTGAACAGGTGTTTCTTATGTAAAGAAGTTGTTGAGGATTGTTTTCATCTAGTTGTTGGCTGCAGTTATACTTGGGATGTGTGGGCTCATATTTTTCAGTTGTGGGATCTTGTTTGGATGTTTCCTGCTTCTTTTTCTGACTTGTGGTCTCAATAGGTGGCTCCTTCTCTTAATCCAACTCTCGTGATGTTGTGGTCTCTTATCCTGCCGCATTTGGCATGGGGAGTTTAGAAGGAACGTAACTATCGTGTTTTCTGTCAGCTAGAACTGTCGCCTTCTAGGCTGGCCTTTAAAATTTGTGATGCTATCAAGGAAAATTCCCTTTTTGAATTATCGGTGATCCCCTCTTTTAATCTCAAGGTGGCTGTTACTCCTTATGATTTTTTGTTAGTGGGAAAAAGATGGAATCTCTCTTGTGACCTCTATAATCCGGTGAAGAAGATAAAAGATTCTAGGGAGGGGGTTCGATGGAAGGCTCCCTCTTGTGGTTGGTTTAAAGTTAACTTTGATGGAGCTTCTAAGGGAAATCCGGGACCGGCTAGTTGTGGGGGAGTGTTACGTGATGAGAATGGTAGGTTTGACTCTGCGGTGGCGCTCCCTTTGGGAACCTGTAATGTCCCCAATTTCATAGCCATCTCAGTGTGATTTCTTAGCCTTTATTTTCCGTAGGCTAAGTGGAGAAATAAGGGAGAAATTAATTATTATTAAATTAATTATTTTATAAGGTTATTAAATAAATTAATATCAAAAGGTAACCTTATATTTAATTAATTTAATATAGTGACTTAAATAAATCATTATAACATAAAGTCACTAAAATATAAAATATATCTTTTATCCCACATTGGCAAAGAAAGTGTGTGAGCTCTCCCAAGAAAAGAAAAGTATAAAAGAATCATAAGGGCTCATTTTTAGATAGGCTAGATAATTTGATACTTGATTTGGTATGTTTGTTGTGGAGAAGCCTAGGGTTTCTGCAGAATACATTTGAGGTCTTTGGGTACAAAGTATCCCATTGATTCACATAACTGAGGTAGTGAAACTATCTACTGAAGGGTTGCAGTTGAGAGGAAGATATTTCAGTCTTTCTAATTGTGCTTCATTGGTGGTCATGGGCCAAATCTGCTGAGAACATTTTGCATTTTTGAATGGAGATCATTGGTGGCATCATATTTGCATCGACTAGTAGCATTGGAGGCATATTAAAGGAGTGTTTAAGTCTGATGTATATTTGCAGGGGTCTGATATAAAATTACAGTCATTTTGGCAGCCATTGGAGACCACATTTTCACTCATTGAGGCTTCATCTTGCATCAATTTCACTCTCTAGTTTAAGCGCTCCATTCCTTGGGTCATGGCAACGATATTTGATGCATGAGAGGAGACCAAGAAGCTGCCAATTATTTATTATTGGCATTCATATCAGAACAGGGGCGATTTGGAGAAAGGTTCAACTTTACAAGGAGGCACATTTCGGATTTCTGTTGATTGCTTCTTCATCATCATCCCTAGGCGCTTCATCCAGGTTCTTTATATGTTGCTTTGCATTCAATTTCAGTCATGTATGTTTAAGTGTGAGAGGCTGCCATTGTACTCAGACTTAGAGTCTTTCATAATATTGTAAAGCCAAGAGTCTTGGCTGTCATACATTCATTTAGATCATTAATTAAGGAGTTATAAGTTGCCTTCCATGTTGTATGTATTGTTCATGCTCATATTGCACTCTTTAAGTTGCATGCCAACTGTTTGATAAAATACCAGTTGGCTGTAGGTGATCATTTTATGCCTAGTTCATTTATAAGCATTGAGAAAAAACAAAAAAGAATTGCATTATCATCCTAGTTTCATTGCTTAAACTTTGTAGTATTTCTTTACAAGCATTTGTACTACTTTTGATACCATTACAAGCAATCAAACAAACTGAAACTCCAAACCAGCAAGCAAGAGGGTTGTATGCAAAGTGTTTGACAATATTCCTTGAAGGTTTAAATCAGCTATTTGAGGGCAGTTTGGTCAAGGGATATTGCAAGGATATTACGGTGGTTTCCAAAATGTGAGCATTGTCATTTTGGTCTATCCTTCTCCTTTAGGAATTAGGTGAAAATTCCTAAAGTGTTAAGAGGGCTCTTAACTACCAAGATCTTTGTTTCACTTTAGTGAACCTAACATTATTCCTTGAGGGCCAGAATTTAGATCAGAAGTAGCAAGGGATATTACAAAACCCAGACAAACCACTTTGCAGAGGCTACAGCAGCCTATCATGGCCTCGTTTTGGCGAAAAATTTTGGGGTCTCCAAACTTTCGCTTGAGCGGGATTCTCTTAATATTATAAAGTGTCTTATGCTGAATCGTCTCCCTTCTTGGTCTATTGCCCATCTTGTTAATGATTTGCTTTCCATCATTAATTCTTTTGATGAGATTAGAATTTCACATGTGTTTAGGGAAGCTAACTTGTTGGTTGATAGGTTAGCTAATTTGGGAGTGGTGGCTCAAAATAATTGGGATGATTTTGAATCCTTGCAACTTAACCTTCAAACCATTTCCAATAATGACCAATTGTCTTGTCATTAAGGTGGCCGAGTTGAGGGAAAGGCTCTCTTTTCTGAGTTGGTTTTTGCACGTAGAGTCTTGGCCCTGCTCTTCTCATAATTGTCTTTTAGATTTTTGTGATATTATGGTCTAGCTGCGTAGGTTGGGCAATACTTGGTATGGCTGGCTCACACGCTTTGTGGGTCTTATTTGCTTTGTTTTGTGGTTAGTCTGCCTAATCTTGTCTTTGCAGAAAATTAAGGGGTTGGTGGTTTCCTGTTTGTTGCATGCCGCCATGGGAGGAGCTTGTTGCAGAGTGGAGCCGAGCTCTTGTAAGGAGTTCCAGAGTAATGAATTTGTGTGGGAGCATCTAGAAAAGGGTGGGGTTAGCCCTTATTTGCTAAAGCTCCAAGGTCCAGACCCTAAAGTGACAGAGGTTTTTGTTAAAGGGTGGAGCAGTAGGATTCTACGTTACAAAGGCGTGGAGTTTAATATTAATGAGGATTTTGTGGCGAAGGTGACTGGTCTTCCTTCCACTAGAAGGAAATTCTACAGTGCGGCTAAGAAAGCCTTTGCTAATTTCTTTAAATATGATGAGAAGAAGAAGCTCAGGGAAGTTTGTAGTGGTGGGTATGCCCGCAAGTCTCTCAAGCCGCTTTGGAGGGATCTAGCTCTAGCTATTATGCATTATTTCACCTTAGAGGATAGGTTTTCTGTTATTTATAGCTACCATTTCATGCTTCTAAATCATTTCCACCACAAGGTGTTGGTTTTGTTCCCTTTTTATCTTTTGTTGTCAATGAAGAATAGTATTGAGGATCATCAGAAGAATCCCAAGAAGGCTATTCTCCATGAAGGCCTTATGAATCTCATGTTTGTTCACATAAAGATGAAGTTGATCCCTGTTTCTCCTAAGACTCCGACCCGCAAAAAGGGTGTTAAAAACTTTGGCTATGAGACTAGGGATTCTACGGCAGAATGAAAATGGAATTCTGAGGATGAGGATGAGGATTTTGAGGAGATGTTGGTGGAGGATGGTAAGTCTAAGGAGGGTTCTAAAGCTTTTGAATCCCGGTCCAATGGCTATGAAACGGATTGTGAGATTAAGGAAGTTGTGGTGTCGTCTGGGAAGAAAAGCGCGAAGGGGAAGAAAAAATGCCCCAAGAAAGAGAAGTCTTTTGTCAAGAGGAAGGTGGAGATGTCTAAAGTTGTGGAGGAATCCCTTGTTTCTGGCAAAAATCCTTCTCCAGGCCCTTGTAAGGTGGGTATTGTGGAGAGCTCCCCTGCTATGGAGGATAATAATGGCATTGTTAAGGACCTCCCTGGGTCCGTGGGCATTGGTAAAGACCTCCCTGGGTCCGTGCAGCCTATGGAGATAAATGTTCAGGAGATTGAGGGTTTCGAGTGTTCTAAGAGGGTTGACCCTAACCAAGTTCCTCTAGACTCTCCTATTGGCAATATGCAGGTTAAAGGGAATGTTGTGAAGGTGAAGCGGCTGGAAGTCTTGGCGGACTTGGCAAATATGGCGAATATGCCAAATAAGCATCAAGTTAAAGTTGAGGTGATTGAAGTGGAGGATTCCCCTGTTGAGGAAGAAAAGGAGGATACAAAGGAGCCTCGGGAGGACCCTGTTCAGCATTTTGATTCTAATGCTAAGCCTCCTATTAATTGGGATGAGGTTAACATGGGCATGTTCTACAGGATGGCTAAGGATGGAACTCGCAACTTGCTTTCGTTGGTTAAATGGCTTTTCTCGGAAGTTAAGGAGCTCAATGTCCAGGTGAAGAATTGGCAAGATGTTTGTGTGGCGCTGATGCATAGTAACTAGAAGGAATGGGCGATTAAAGGTAAGGTCAAATCCATGAATGTTATACTTGATAAACTTGTTGTGGATGCTAACCACCTTGGTAATACTCACGAGGAGAGGATTTCTTCCTTGGAATTGGCGGTCCATAAGACTTTTGAGGAGAGATTTGTTAACATAGAGGACAGAATTAGCAAGTTGTTTGATGATTTGAAGACTATGGTGAATATTAGCAATAAGTCCCTAAATTCAATTGCTAAGGGCCTCTCTGTTTTAAATGAGAAAGCCTTGAAATGGACTAGTAAACCCCTGGAGCTAGGTGATATTGAGAAGGCTATGTAGGATGTGAATTGCTCGAATCTGGTGGAGAAGAATGAGGATCCTACTCTAGTTGTGAAAAAGGATGTGGATGTTGGCCCATGTTTGAGAACAAGGAGCAAGACCAAGAAGTGGGCTGCTATTTCGATTGAGGAGCTCAAGGATTTTATGGAGATGCACGAGGGGGTCATTGAGGAAAATTTGGCCTGGGTTAATGTTCTGGAAAAATGTTGTAGCTGTGTTGTTTCTTTTGCTTGATCAGCCTTGTTGTTGATGTTTTGCTTTAGGGTTGCTGACAGGTCTCATTGTTAATTTTTGTTGTTAGCATTTTGGTTTTTTTGGGCTGCGTGCTCTTTTCGTTTAGTCTTTCATGCATCTTTTTGCCTCTGTAAAGGGTTTCGGGGTCCCTTCAAAACCTACTTTTCCTTATCAAAAACGAATGTGATATTGTGGAGCTTTTAAATTTTAAAATCTTGTGTTGGTACCTTGCCTTGTCACTATCCATTGCAACTATGCCTTAGGGTTGGGATTAGGGTTTTGGTTCAAAAGCCCTGGTTTCAAATTTCATAAGTCTTTTGCCCTTGGCGTTCTATTCCTTCATTGACTTGCTATACCCAATTGCAGGTCTTTTTAGTCATGATTTAAATCATCAAAAACGTGTTGTCACCGGCCCCTTGGTCTAGGTTTGTCGATCAGCAAAGGTTTCACCATCGCTTTAATATTTCCTAAGTCGAGCGAAATATTTCTTGTTAAAAATGACTTAAGTCACTAATCCCATGGGTCTTGCTCCCGTCAACCTAGTCGGTCCCCTTTTTTTATGACTAACCTTTTTTGCATGTGCAAAAGTGCCAACGGTTGGATCTGATGATTTGATCTTAGTTGTTCCCCACCAACCCCGCAAGATTAAAATAATGTTATAAGAAAAGCAACGAGGTCAGCGGGCTGAAGACACTTGTATTGTGGCAAGCGTGGGGCCCAATCTCCACTTATATGCCTAGCGCCATGGGTTTTGAACCGATGACCAAGATGCATCGTTGAGATTGAATCTCAACTGTTCCCCACCAACCCCGCAAGACTAAAATAATGCTTTATGAAAAGCAGCAAGGTTAGCGGGCGATTGACACGTGGTTTTTTCCCCATCGCTGTGAAAGATGGTGGAACCCGTAGAATGAATGGGTCAACACTCCAAGGTGGCGATGCATGACGATTGTCAAGATTAAAGATGGCTAATGAAATTAAGGGTAAACATGGTAGCTTTCTGAGATGGCATCGCCGTTTTTGAGGCACAAAGTTGTAAAAGCTAGAAGCGATGCCTTAGGATCGTCATTGATGGTATTTTAATCCAAAAGGATCGACGGCCCAAATTCAAAGCTATGCGACTAAGTTGTTAGCTCACTCGCGCGAGGCTCTCCTTGATCATTAGTGGATACAGGCTCCTAATTTTTCTACTTAAGGCGGATTGCCTATCATTTCATCTCACCATTTGCAGCCATCGAGAATTGAGAAGTGTGAGTTGGAGAGGAAGTGTGTGAGTCTTGGGTTTTGAATTACAGAGGCATTGAAGTGTTTATCTTGAGTAAGTTGATTTTCATATGGGCTTTGTTTGAGTCATGCATTGGTTGATTTAAAAGTTTCATGTTTTTGGGATAGTAAGAGTTTTGATTGTTTGTAATTGTCAATGAGGCTAGGAGAAATTGTCTAGGTTTGAGGGTTTTCTTTCCTGCAAGTTCAATTCAAGAGCTTAGTCCGATGAGTCTTCTCGTAGTTAAGATTTGTTAGCCCTTACCTTGTGCCCTGTAAGAATGAGTAAGCCCAGTGTGTCTCTCAACCCGATCCGAAGGTCTAGGAGACTCAATCTGCTTGAGTCCCAAGACGATGCGCGTGAAATTGATCTTGGCACACAAGGAGCTCCTATATCACCAAGGGAGGAGAAGAAAGCCTGCAAGAAAACTAGGAAGGGTGGTGTCGAAAGCACCTATAATTTGAGGAGTCGGGTTGTTTCCGAAGAATTGATCAAAATTAAGAAGGAATCAATTAAGCTTGAGAAGAAAGCAAGGAAGAAGAATAAGTATCACAAAGCTTATCTAAGGAGGCACAGCTCTCCCATTGAGGTTTCAGACAACCCTTTGAGCGATGGAGATACTGACCGAGAATATGGCCATTACCTTCTTTCTCTAGTGCTATCTGAAGATTCTGATGAGGGAGTAGTTGCTTCTCCAGTTTCAGCACGAACACGGAGCGAGCGGGCATACTCTAATGCTAACGAATCAAAGTAGCATCCCAGCCTTGTTTTTGTTTTTGATGATACCATTGCCATTGCAGCAAACTCGTCTTCTTCAGCATGTATATGGTTTTTTGTCTTTGGTGCTAACGTGGAAATCTTTTTGGCTGGTGTGATGGAGAGGTGTTTGACTCCGTGTTTTTGATGGCAAATATGCCTTTTCCGGTTAGTATATAAGTTTTTGCCTAGGGTGTTGGTGGAGAATTTTCTTTGGTCGACGTGAACAAGGGATTTTGGCGCTGCTACAACAACGAACGATGCCTTTTGGAAGGCTGGTTGGTCTGCTTCAACCGATTGCATGGAGTTTTGTCTTTTTGCTTTCCCTTATCCTGAAATGATTAAATGTAACCGTCTGGGTGGTATCTAAACTCGAAATGAAATTGTGCCAAATGAAATATTATTGAAATGGTAATTCGGCCTGAAGCTTGTTGCTCCCATTCTTCTATAAATGGGATATCAGGGTTGGTTACTGGAGGTCGATTTTTGGGTCTCAAAATGGTCTAAGTGGGAAAACTAAGCTCATGAAAGAGCAGATTGTAAATCCATGCATAGATGAATAGGTTAGTAAGGTGTCTAGGGTAGGAGTTGGTTTGTAATGATCTCAAATAGTTTTACAGTAGCAACAGTTTATAAATGAAAATGCTAGTATCAAAGCACATTCTCTCATATGTAATTTTCTTCCTAATTATAAATGAAATGGTTAATGATCTTTTCGTTTGTCTTCAATTGTTTTAATTGAATGAGTGATTTTATTTTTACTTCGATTCAAATGATCAATTAAATGCTAAAGTGAGGTCACATATTTGAAAGGAAAGAGCATAGGATTGATAAGTAGTTGTGTTTTGGGCACAGTGAGTTGAATACTATAATGCAGTATATCAATAGTCCATTAATTACTAATTCAAATTGCTAAGGTATTACTGGTTATTATGAAATATGACTCCATTACACCAAGACAAGGCACTGGTCTTTTCATTTGGTTATCCTAAAGATAAATAAGCTAGTTATGCACTTGACCAAGGGCTTGAAATGAGAATGAAAATCATCTAAAACACCTCCAATTACAATGTACCAATCTGAAGTACCATCTTATTCCTTGCAATAGATAGTATTTTGTTTAAAGGTCAGCCAAATCTTTAATGAATGTTATCTATATGCGCTTTATAAGAATTTATCTGTGTAGAAATGTTCTTGATCAAATGAATATCATATGAACATAACAAGGATTACCCTCCTGGGTTTCACAAAGCCCAAAGAGTAGAAGTAAGGGCCTCAAAATCCTTGCTTGTGAGTTGGCCAATCCTTACCCTTGCTGATTATTGGGTTCTGGCAGATTCATAGATAAGTGGTAAGATTAAGTTTTGTTCTACAAAAATAACCAACATGGTACATGGAATCAAGGTTGCTAATATTGTTTGCTTTATGTATTTCACTTACACTCAAACCAAGCAATTGGATAATGAATTGTTCTTTGGTTTTCTTGGTTTGCATGTCTTGGTGGAGGGTACAAGCATCCGATCACTTGAATAGAGTAAGAACCTATCTCCACTATTGGACTTCATGATGAATTGTCTCACAATGGTTGAAGTCTTCCACTTGTGCATTGTGCCTTTGTGTACCATTGTCTTTTGTGACAACATCTTTGGTGTATGTGCATGCATTATGACATGGTTATGTTTCAATTGGAATCATGAAAAATTTATTAGTTATACTTTTACCCATTAATGTCCTTAGTAAATTTTGGATAACAACCATCACTATTCTAGTCAATGTTATTACCAATAGTCAATGAAGCTGTTGAAAATTAGCATTTGATTTCTCATGAAACTAATGCATAATTCAAACTACCAAATATGTACCTTGCACTAGTGAGTACTAAGTACTAAACTGCAGATGTCAAGTTGGTTCTTTGAATGCCATTCTTTGTGATTTCTATTCCATGCCCCAACTTCTCCAACATGGCAATAGTCATGTCAACCGACAGGTAAGACTTATCAATGTTATCCTAACTGTAAATTCAATAAGATAAAAATCCATATTTAAATTAAAAAATCGAAAAATTCACTCTATATTTGGTGTTGTTGTCATAGAGGTTCAATAATGCCACAACAATGAAAATGATGCCTTTAATTCTTGTTATGTCTAGTTTGAACCTTGTGTTGCATTTCCAAACTCAACTAATGAATACAAAGTAATGGTGTCTAGTTCAGAGACTCAACTGGTTCACTCTCACTTTCTTTCTACTACCTGACAAAAGGTGTCTGGCTCCTTTTATTTAAGAGGCTCACACTTTCAAGGGAAACACTTTATAAGCGACCCCTAAGCCTACTAAGTTGATCATTTCCTTCCAGTATGTCACAAACATTTAAGGCATTATCACCTCTTAGATACTGTTGATTCACACAAGAAAACGGAACAATTAGATGGCATTCAATCATTGAGTGCTATTACCAAGAAACCCCAACCTACCCATTGTCTATCTAGAACCAGCATAGCTGATTCATTTTGGCACTAAAACCTCATGATGTGCCACACCCACAGCCCAACTCATAGAGATGAGACATTAATATATTTTGTTTACAACCAAACATTAATCAGCATTGAGTATTTCGTAAGATTTTTGGAGCGGCTTACTTCAGCAAGGATTAGCTAACTTGGCCCCCTTAGCCCTATACACTTCCCAACTAGCATTATTAGAACATGCATTGGCCATCTCTTGGTGAGCAGATGATGATTTTGTTGCATCTTCTAGCCCAAGCTTTGCTACAAAGTAGTGACAATGCTGGTTTCCAGTCTAGGAATTCTGCTTTGATCTTCCCTCATGTTGCTATTTTGTACTTGCACTTGGATCCTATTGCTTGGAGTTTATTAGATTTACCCATTGAATTTTGTTCACATGGCTTAAGTGCTGAGTGTCAAGTTACTTTTCAAAACCTAGGGTCCTTTTTACACTAACAAATTTCTAATGTAAATGTAATTTCAAGCAAAATTGACAAAATCGTAAAAAACTCACTAGAAACAAAACTCATTCAGGTTAATCATTGAATAACCTGCCAGCAAGTTATCAGGGAGTTTTTGAATCACAACAAAAACTCAGTCGCTGCTGCTTAAGTTGGTTCTGCCCCATAAAACCCCACTTTTTGCATCATTTTTTTAACCATTCAAGCTGTTATTTTTAGCATGCATCATGAAGATTTATGTGGTCTCAAAGGCCTCAATTTGGGCTTGGCACTGGAGGTTCCTGTAATGTCCCCTTTTCAAAATGGTATTATAATAATAAATTAAAATATCACAAAAATAAAATATAAAATTAAAGTCTAATTTTATCAGAAGTCAAGGGGCACGTGAAAAATCGTGACTATTGAAGGAAAAATATATATAAGATACACCAAACAAGAAGAAGTAACTACATATGAAGAATACTCTTTTATTATCTGATTATTACTCCTTTGGAGCATGGAACTACGGTTCATTATGGCAGGAATTGAAGGATGGAAACCCACAATTTCTCAAGAGTGATTTCACATGGAAACCACCATTGTGCTAAGTTGACTGATCTTCTAGTAGATATTATTAAAATTTCAAGTTAATAACATTTGTTGTTTATCAACAAATCCAATTGCTATCTTTAAAAGAGATTTAATTGTGCAAATTCGATTAATTATCAAAAATACCGATTGGAAAATGTATAGTTTCCAATGTATATATTGTACAAAAAGTAAACATTAATCTTGATTGGATATTACGAAATATTCCCTCCGGGATATTAAAAATTCAAACGGGACATTACAAAATGGTATCAAAGTTGGATCTTGCCAACCTATGAGTCTTGTTTCATATGCAATTTAGTAATAGAGCTAGCAAATATTATCAAAGAGAACTTATTTCATTTAAATGACAAAAGAAGTGAATATGGCAGATAGCAAGTTGAAAACTCCTTTGGTGAAAGTTCTTACAAATTAATTTGAAAAGAAGATTGATACAATGACAAATATGTTGGGTCAAATGCTCCACATGAAGCAAAATAATATGAATGCTTCCAAAAATCAAAGAAAAAAAGTTCATGTGAGGAAATCACAAAGCCCAACACAAGATGATATTCACAACATGTATGCAAATTATAAAAATCTTCCCACGGAAATCCAAAAGGCCATGTCTTTCACAAAGTTCATGAGCATAAAGGCTGTGAACAAAGTTAACTCGAATTCTGCCAACCCTCCGCCTAGAATATCATAGAATCCACAATCTAAGAAAAATATTCCTGGCTCAAGTTTTGAGCCAATGACTATGACTAGGGCTCCCCTTATACCTAATAGGTACTCATCAAGTCCATGCACTCCAAAAGTTCAAGCTCTGGTAGGAGGTTGGAGTACTACTACTCTAATAGCAATATGACTAATGTTTTGAAGTCAAATAATGCACAAGTTCCAACACAATTGCAATGTGCTCTCTCTACAACTGTACATTACTTTTCTCACAATCAGCTTGTCAGTAAGTCTCAAACAGTGGATGGAGATCATCGTTTATCAAAAGGGAAACCCTAGGCATCCAATTCTATATCAGCATCTTCTGTGGGCAGGTCTTCCGCTATGGCTAATCATATAATATCAGATCTCAACAATTTGTTGGTCCACCACCTCAGAAAGCAGTGGGACCTAACTAGGAATGGAACCCGAAATCAACAAACCAAATTGCAAGCATTGGTCCTAGATTGTTTTTGAAGTCAGCAAATTACCTTCAACAGTATCAAATTGTGTTAAGATTGAAGACACTACTGCCAAATTGCATAAAAAGTTAAAAAGAGATAAAGTTTTCGGGATGCTCAATGTATTATCATGCCAAATTATTTTCAAGTTCCTAAAATTGAGCATATAGGTCTTAGTTTTGGATCAAGGATTGGGAATAAAAAAATTCGAAAGATCGATTTTAGATCTCAGTACCTTCAAAAAGACTCAATCAAGTTAAGAAGAAATTCTAAGAGTATCCTAGTTTGTGATTGCTTGAGGAGAAGCAATCTTGGGAAGAGTGAACTTTAATGTCCCCTTTATGAAATGGGATTTTAATAATAAATTAAAATATCAAAAAAAAAAAGAAAAAAATTGAAGTTTAATTTCACAAAAATCAAGGGGTATGTAAAGAATCGTGACTATTGAAGGAAAAAGATATATAAGATACACCAAACAAAGGAGAAGTAACCACCGTACAAAGAATACATCTTTTATTATCTGATTATTACTCCTCTGGAGCATGGAACTATGGTTCATTTAACCTGAGGACGAAACCCCTCATCGCAGATATTGAAGGATGGAAACCCACAATTTCTCAAGAGCAATTGCCCACAAAAATCACCCTTGTGCTAAGTTGATTGATCTTATAGTAGACATTATTAAAATTTCAAGTTATGAGCATTTTCTATTTATCAGCAAATCTTAATATTATCTTTAAAAGAGATATTTAATTGTGGAAATTCAATTAATTATCAGAAATAGCAATTGGAAAAAGTATAGTTTCTACTGTATATATTGTACAAAAATTAAAAATTAAACTTGATTGGAAATTATGAAATATTCCCTCTAGGACATTAAAATCCAAACGGAACATTACAGTTCCACCCCTCAACCGCATCCTATATCATGACAAGATAAGCACCAAGGGCACTAACCCCAAGCCCTAAGAGGAGCATTACACCTCAACCTAACTAAGGAATCTGCTCCCATATCCACACAAGGGATTCTGCCCCTAGTTTTCTACAAAGTGCTCCCCCTTGACCCCATTGTGGGGACCCCCACTCTGGGTTTACAAAGCAAAAATTAAAAACTGTTTTTGACCCATGTTTCCATAGATGAAATTTGTAAAATATTAATACAGATATATTATTTATAATCATGTGAATTGAATTCATCTTTCGATCTATAAATGAGGGAAAAAACTACTTATCACCTTTTTAAATTCAGTTTTATGCATGTTTTTTTTAATTATTTTAAAAATTTGTGTTTTTTATGTTCAGGAATTTTGTCAAGTTTTTACCAAGCCCGAATTTTTGAAAAATTTTGTGTGTGCTGAGTTTTTTGCCAAGCTCAAGTTTTTCAACTATGCTTCCAAGTCACATTGACCTACTTCGGTCACTTGTGTACATTAATTTGTTTCTTTCTTATGCATGCTAGCTAGTCCTATATGATGATACAAGTTCGATCTTGCTTTGGCCCTCAAATGTGTCCTAAGAGCTTTAATTTTTCTAATGTAAGTTCTAACATGCTACAACCCAATAACTTCACTTTATGTATTGTTTCCTTACCCATCATGTCAAGTTAAGTACAGTTCCTTAGATAATTCATGTCAGTATAAGTGGCATCTATTCAGGATAGTTCAGTGTTTGGTCTATTAACATGATTGCTAAGATCAGTGTGGCAATGAAGACCCTTTTCTACTAGATTAAAATCATATTAAGATTGGAATGATGTCCCAAATACTAATTCACATCTATGTTAAAGTGGGCATGTCGAGGTTGACTACGCATCATATATATAAAAAATTGTTTTTCAGAAGATTGCAGCTACTCAACCATTTCCAATATAGTAACCTCGACCTCCATTCAAACCTGAAAAAATATATCTAATTGTGAGATAATCTTAAACCAAAAACAAATTTGCAGAATATACATCTGCCTTATTGGATGCAAGAGTCTGAATATTTATCCCAGTAGCTTCATATCTTTTATGTTTTTACAAGTTATGAGAAAATTATGAAACAAAGAGCAATAAGAGATGCAATTCTACAATGCAATATAAGATGAAATAAGCACCTTGTAGAGCATAGTCAACTTCTGTGTACTTTCATCAATATGTGCACTGACATGATAATTTGCTATGCCCACAGGTGGGCCCTTAGGAGGCCCATGAACAGGTGCTCCTTCTGAATGAGCTAGGGCTGTAAGCTCATGAAAGTGAGTTGCAAAGAGTGTGGGAGCTCGTGTCACTTCAACTAAGTATTCACAGATTGCCCAAGCCAACCCTGAACATGCAAAAATAAAGGCTAAATCATTATAGGATCAATTAAAAATATATAACAATCTTTAATAGTAAAGATGGTATTATGACATCATATGCAATTTAATGAAAATAATTTCTCAATACCATAGTTGATGAATTGAAGAACTCAGCACCCTTGATGACTACTTCCCAACAGGCATAATCAGCAAACAAAATAACATACTCTTCATCCTCTCCCATTTGCCAGTGTATTATTTACTTGTATGATAGCAACAACGGGCTTTTGTGGACCTAACTTCAGGATGGTATGGAGTTTTATTAATTGTAGTAAATATAGCACAGCATCAGTTTTCACTCTTTTCCATGATTGCACAAGTTGTTTATCATTGCTCTTATGTTACCTAGTGCATATGGATATTTAATATAATTCAGATTCTGAAAAGGTAAACCATTTTGCAAACAGCAATCTCAAAAGTATAAGCGCACTTAATCAACACACAACAGATGTCAGGCTTGGAGCTGAGGACTAAAACATAATCTCCTTGAGAATAAAAATACACAAACACACGCCTATAATAGAAGCTTCAGGCAAAAGCAGGTTATCAAATTTTATTAATCAAACAACTGATTGTTGCAATTAATCAATAAAGCCTTCTTAAAACATTGATAAAGCAAACCAAAAATTTTAACTATATGCTCCTTGTAAGGATGTGCTCAGAAATCATGTTTATATATAGCAGACAATGGTTTGAAAAATTTATTGAGAATACCTTGGATAAATATTATAAAAGTAATATAAAAAACAAGCAGTTGTGTAGCCTTACCCAAAGGGTCGTGGTGTGACAGTAATGAAGGGCATTCAGAAACGTATGGCCGAGTTTCAAATCTCTTCAATGCAATAAGGTCTAACCCTAGGAAATGAGTCATGAGGTCATGGTGTAACAAATGAGTGTGACCAAAACATTGAATATGACCTAGGTATAATGGGGTACATTTAAGTGTCACTCAAGTTCACCCCACACAAGAATGCATTCCAAGCCTGCCCTACACCACATTACAGGTGGCCCATAACCTCCTCAAGATTTACCAGCAAAAACAGATGTTGGAGTCTGCTGATTTGGAAAATTCCAACAGCTTTTTTGTAGCATCATAGTGTAATGGGATGCAAGAATTTTGTATATACTATATAAGAACTGGATGATGCAATATGCTATGCATGCTTATTACCTTAGCAAGAAACTGAAATGAATTTTAGAAAGTGAACTCCATAGCAAGCCAGTTGAATCCACAAAAATATGAAATATGCAAGGCAAATCCCAAACAATAGAACAAATCCTGAAATGAAGCCTCCATGTGATCTAAATATAAAAAGAGCAATGGAAAATTCAAAAGCATATAAAGCTAAGTAAGAACCAAAGAGTTGAAAAGAAAAAAAATACCATAGCAACAATTCTACTTGGAATCGGCTACAAACCATTATGGCCTTATACCAAGATATATAAAGCAGTATGATACAGAGATATTTCAATAAAATAAATATTCAATCTTTACCAAATCCATCATATGTTGAAGTACCACGTCCAAGTTCATCAATTATTATCAAAGACTTGTGAGTTGCTCCTTTTAAAATAGCTGCAGTCTCCAACATTTCTGACATGAATGTAGACACACCTCGAAGCTGCAAAAAACATGTTCAAAACTTATTTATGGATTTCCACCACATAAAACTGAAGAATGGTTAATTAAGTAAAAAACATTTTTTTAACCAAGATTGCTTGAAGCAATTTTATATGTAGAGGGCTAGATATATAGAAAGAAAACAGCTTTATCCAAACAAACTAATCCAAAAATTAAATTTCCAAAATGAAACATTTATACTCTATCAAAATTCATGCCTGAAAGATCTTTCTTTTGAGTAGATTACATGAAGGAGCAGAACAAAAGCAAATGAAGCAGTTTTCTCTATTACATGGCTAGATATATGGAGAAAGACAACAACTTCATCCAAAGTCAAACTAACCCAGCCAAAAACAAAATTTCCAAAATGAAGTATATATGCTCTATCAGAATTCAAGCCTGAAACATCTTTATTTTGACCAGATTCCAAAGAGGGGCAGGACAAAAGAAAATGACAGTAGGCATGACGCACTTTGAAAGAATGCCCACTAAAACTTAGACCTTCCAGTAAGGCAGGTGGTCTCTTACCTTCTTAATATTAACCATTAAAAAAATGATTGAAATTTTAGCTAAAAAGTTTTACACTACTTGAAGTACAGAAGATGCACACCAGGAAAGCTTACAAGGCTGGTCCATAAATAATGTCCAATATCAGAACTAGTTGCCTAGATGATAAAGCTTGAAATAAAAAAAATGCTTAAACTTTAAGGCTCTTCGCAAGTATCTGAACATAAATATCACATATGTCTGAGAATGCCCATAGCCATAGAGCATTGAACGTAAGAAAATATATTGTAATAAGACAGTCTGCTGATTCATATGAGCAGACTATGTTACCGGTTTGGGGGTCTCCACTGGCAGATACTGGTCCGGTCCGCCCCGGGTCTGAGGTTCGGGTCTGGTCCGACCTGGGCCCGGCCCATAGACTGTGGGTCTGGCCATAACAGACCCGAGAGGACCTGCTTTGAACCCAGGAGAATTTGAAAAAAACTATCATCGACAAGCTTCGAACCAAAAGGGTTGCAAGAAATTGTCAATTGGGACTGGGAAATTTGTCAAGGGAAAGGACAGAGTTCTGCAAGTTTTTTCGGCGAGTAGCACTGAACAGCAACTTTTGCATTTGTCCCAAAAGAGGATAATGGCCGCACAACAATGACAAGTGGATGTGGGTTGGTGTGCTAATCAAAGAGTTCTAGTGCAGCATGTGAAAGCTTGGGGATTTGACTAGGCATTCTCACATTGGGTGTTTGATGATATCGAGAGATGGTGCAATGCCTAAAGATGGACTCTCTGTCATGATTTTCTACGCCATTGATGTCTGAGAGGACTTGATTTCTAGGATGGCGCTAGTTCTATTCCTGCCTACACGGGCTTTGTTACCCTTAGCTTTCCGAATGAAGCTTGTATTTGCAAAAGGTCTAGAGTATTATATGAAAATGAAGAAACTTTGCTCAATTAAATTAATAAAGCAAGAGCTGCCCCCCACAACAGTCCTTAAAAGAAAAAAGTAACATTAATATTAATATAATAATATTTAAATATTTTATTTAAAATATATAGTTATTATAATATTAATTTTTTTAAATATACTAATGAATTTTAATATGTTATAATTATAGTCACATTAATATTAATATATTTTATATTTAATTTATTAAAAAAATCCTTATATATGTAATTTTTATATGTTTTTGTATGGACGAACCCAACCCCAAAACAAAATTTGACCAAACCCACAAAACGAACCATCGAATTCGAACCCGGCCCCAAACCCGAACCAGTAATTAGTAGAGCAAATGCCAACAATTTCTATTGAAGAAATTTTCAAATAGCTTATCCAACTACAACGTAGGAGTTAAAATGTTTGATGACATGAGGAAAATGTGATGATCAAGAAAATGTAAATTTACTCCTCTTAGTCCATTATAGACCTCGTAGCCTTTAGAGTCACGTGTTCAGATAACAAAAACAAGAAAAAACATCAAACAAAACACCAATAACAAAAAGACCGGTATTTTGCTTACATGCTCTTATTTTTCAAGTAAAAAACAAAATCATTACAAGTACTAAAACTTAGCAAAAGTTATTAATAGGTTCCTAATAACAATGCAATCTAGCACCCAAAATAACAGCAATAATTGATAAACGTAGTAGCAATAAAATAACTAATTGTAGTAGCAATTGCAATACTAGAAATAATATAACTATAATGTCCCTATTTTCCAACTCGCCTTACGGACATTAATTAATTTAATTATTCGATGTTGCCTGGCAAAAAGTGCATTAAATAAGGTAATATTAAATAATTAGACTAATGAGGTAAAATAAAGTGATGCCAATGAATATTTAAAAGCCATTTTAATAAAGTCACTTTATAATAAAGTGCTAATATGTTTTGACAGGAAATTTAAAACGGAATTCCCGAATGGATATAAAAAGGGGTTGAGAGCTCATTTGTGCATTATGCTTGTTTATTATTTTTATCTAGTAATTTGGTGGAGCTCTTAGAGTCTGAAACCCTAGGTGGGAATTCCTACAAGTTCTAGTTTCGGTGGTGAAAGGTTCCTCCCTAGCTTGCGATTGGTGGATTCATTCAAGATTCGCATTTGTGATTCAAAGATTGATTGATCGATTTGTGGAAATTTGTGAGTCTTCTTTGAAGACAAATTTCAGGGTTTATGATCTGATGATTCCAAGAAATATAGAGGGTTATTCCATATTATCATAATGGTGTTTCTATAGATTCAGACATTAATATTATTAAGAGAACGATACTCCATGTCTATTGCAGCTCTTTCATACAAAGCTGCCATACCTATTGCCAATAATCAACGCAGACCTTGTGAAGAATATTGAGGTGCCTGGTAGTTTGGTTAATGGTTGTCGTACTCCTATTTTGCTAATCACAACCTTGGTAATTAAACCGCAACCTATTTGGGGATTCTTGTACTTTGCTAAGAGACTAAGGAGGGTGACGTGGCCACTTGAGGAGTCAAAGAGGGAGACACTAGCAAACAACACTTCCTTTCAGCGTCGTGAAGACTTCAAACTCCTAAAGCTGTCGCAGTTTTCAGACTTGGATGTAGGTCTTTTACCTATCGGAGTCACACATATTAGAAGATGACATGGCACTTTGAAATGTCAAAGGGAAAGCGCCAAAGTCCTCATGTAGTGTCTTCTAAGTGGGAGTCAATTTATGCAAATGTTATATGAGCAGCTTACATGGGGTCAAAGAGGCATGATAAGCAAGCAAGCACCTCTATCTGCTATTGATGCCATCCATTACTCCTGCCATGTATTGTTGCAAAGGAATGTCCAAGCTATTGGGTGTGTGAGAAGTGCTTGGATGTAGATTTCAAAAGTTGTTTGACTGCAAACTCCAATCACCCCCTATTCTTCCTACCATGGTTATCACCTGCCAACCGTAGCATCTATCAAAGAGTGACATTTTTGCATTAAAGGTGCAGCCACCACATGTCTGAGAGTTATTCATGGCTTCCACAATGAAAAGCAGATAGGAATGGCATCCAATATATTGCTAACTTCCAGGTCTGAGTAAATGTATTGATTTGAATGTAATTTTGCTTCATCACTGTAATATTTCTGTTATGAACAGCAAGACCTATTTGGTGTTTAAATAGTTGTATTCTCTTATGTATGGAATTCTGGAATATCAAACTTAATTCCTTATATACATAGTGTCTTAATTTCTGAGAAAACTCATGAATCAAACAACTCACAACATTATGGTAATTGTTTGACAAAATGTTCACATGTGTCAAATTGGAAAAATAAATCATGAAAATATCGTGCATTCCAAGAGAGGATTTTACAATAGTATCAGAGCTGTGCATCCTGCCAGCCTGAGGTATAATCAGCGAAAAGTTATTTCAGATTGCTTGTTGAGTGACCAGCACTCATCTACATCAGTCTCAACAAGTTGTTGGTTGGGCAAAATGAAGACAAATCAGAAACTCATGGCAAAACTTTTGCAATTCTTTCAAGGGTATCAAAAGAATCTAACATTGTTAGAGCATCCTAAGTTGTTGGAGCCTCATTTATCAGTTGAGAAGAAAGATGAGGCAGATAACACCAGTGCATATGATGGGCATCCTGATAGCACACATGATGATGTTTTCCAATCAGCTAATGATGATGATTCAACCTCTTATCAGAGTGATGATACTTATGATGATCCAAGTGTGTAAGCACCTAATCATGATAAAGATTTGGTGAAGGATAAATTTTATCTTGATGCCGATCTATCTTCTTGGGAGTTATGCACGTAGGATGACAACTAGGAAGCTGATTTTGGGAAGCAGGGTGCTAAATACAAATCAGAAAATTTGTATGAAGATAATAGGTATTAGGGGTCCCATCATTTGGCAGGGCAATTGAAGGTAAGTGAAGACATGATTATTACAGCCATAAAACATTTTGATGACACTCATAAGTTGATGACGAATTATTGTTGTAGGGCTCCATTGGCACATAAGACCCTTGATGGAGAACTTTCCCTTGCAGATTTTCAAGCGCTTAGGGAAGCAGTGGTGGTAATGAAATCTAATTACCTACACCTATCTTTTGAAAAGATATCATCTTCTCATGCTTGACGAGATTTATTTTCATGTGCTTAAAAGGAAAGAAGAGGAAGTTGATAAGCTTACTCATGAGCTTAAGGCTACCATGGATTCCTTGAAGAGCATTCAAATGGCCCTTCAAAAATCAGAGATTCAGGTTGACGAGCTTTGTGTGGAGTTGAGCTTGGCACAATCTTCATCATCCACAGCAGAAACTCAATCTTCTATGGCAGCCATAACACATGAGGATGTTGGTGGCTCTCATGATTTGAGGGAAGAGCCTCTTGTGATGGTCAAGCACCAGGAGCATTCAGATTTGCATGGGCTTGAAGAGAGTAATGACTCGGAAATTTTTGATTATACTCATAGTTTACTTCATGGGGATCTTAAGCCACCTCTTTTGGAGAGCCCATTGAAGGCTCAAGTCATAGATGTTAATGGGATAATTGAGCACACACCTTGTGGACCAGCTGACAGTGAAGTGCATGCAAATGTGAAGACATCAATCTTGGTTACAGGTTCAAGTGACACTAGTGGAAGGAGTGCACCAAATTAGTGTAAAAGGGAACAGAATGATGCAATGGGTTTCCATAAAAAAGGAACCATCTAGTGCATCCTCAAGTGAATTGTGCAAAAGTCTCTACGTTCATGATGTAGAGATTGCTATTGATAAGTTGTGATTAGGAGGTGGATTCTTCTGAGATTTGTGTGTTTGATCGTAACGATGTCCCAACATTATTTCTTGAGGATAGCAGGGCATCTTCTAGTGAGTCATGTGAATTGAGGGGACAACTAAAAGTTCCTGAAGATAAGTTTGTTCAAACCTTAACTCCTTTTGGTAGCACGCACAAGTTCACTGAATGCCTCCTTTGGTCAACACAACTGGAAGAAAGGCAGAAAGGGGTAATGGGTGGAGTTGCTATATCAAGTCTACAGACTATCAAACATGTTATAGAGGTAATGAAATCAGATTACCTCCATTTGCTTTCAGATAGAGACTTGGCCATCAGGTTAGCAAAGGAGGCTTACAAAGCTAATGCAAAATCTGCCCTTTGTGATCTAAGATGTAAGTCACCTCCTGATTCATGCGATGAGAATGATGAGATATGGAATCCTAGTGACTATTCAAGTATTCCATTGGCGCAAGCGGGTGAATTTCACCTTGACTGCATTGTAAGGAATGCTCATCATTTTTCTTTCAGCCCATGCACGAATTATTTGATGACACATAAATGTAGGTTGGATAAAGGACTACATAGTTCACTCTGGTATGAGGTGCTTCCGTCTTCAGAAGAGGAATCTTGCAGGTTCCCTAATTTATTTCTACCTAACGGTTGCATACAAAAACAAGAGTCAAAGACTTGGCTTATTTGGATTCCAATGATTATCAGAGCGGCACAATGAAAGTCAACAAGTATTGGAAATGGTGGACTTCCAATTTGGTTGTAGGATCTGAGAATTCATATGATGGGTAGATTGTTTCATATTATGATAGTTATGAACAGAGTTGCGGAGCTCAAACGTATCCAATTGATGCAACAAAAATATAGCAGAGCATTTTGCAAGCTCATCTAGGATACTAGTATTTGGCCATGGTGTGCAGGTGTGGATTGCTTGGGGACAAACAATCTCTAGGAAGGGAGGACTATAATGTCCCCGTTTTCCAACTTGCCTTACGGACATTAATTAATTTAATTATTTAACATTGTCTGGCAAAAAGTGCATTAAATAAGGTAATATTAAATAATTTAATTAATGAGGTGAAATAAACTAACGCCAAGGATAAATTTAAAAGTCATTTTAATAGTCACTTTATAATAAAGTGCTAATGTTTTGGCAAGAACTTTAAAAAAAATTCCCAGATGGATATAAAAAGGGGTTGAGAGCTCATTTGTGCATTATGATTGTTTATTATTTTTATCTAATAATTCGGTGGAGCTCTCCGAAGTTTGAAACCCTAGGTGGGAATTCCTACGAGTTCCAGTTTCGGTGGTGAAAGATTCCTCCCTAGCTGGCGATTGGCTAATTCATTCAAGATTTGCATTTGTGCTTCAAAGACTGATTGATCGATTTGTGGAAATTTGTGTCTTCTTCGAAGACAAATTTCAAGGTTTATGATCTTACGATTCCAAGAAAGATAAAAGGGTTATTCAGTATTATCATCAGGTGTTTCTATAGATTCACACATTAATATTATTAAAAGAACGATACTCCAAGTCTATCACAGCTATTTCATACATAGCTGCCATACCTATTGCCAATAATCAACACAAATCTGGTGAAGAATATTGAGGTACCTAGTAGTCTAGTTAATGGTTGTCGTACTCTTATTTTGCTAATCACAACCTTGGTAATTAAACCGCAGCCTATTTGAGGATTCTTATACCTTGCTAAGAGACTAAGGAGGGTGACATGGCCACCTGAGGATGTTGGAAGCTTGACGCTTCCACCCCTCGGTCAGCACTAACTACATGATTCATGACATGGTTTAACCACCTCCCGTGGATCTTATCAAACACTTGTATCGGGCATTGACAAGTCAACCTTTTGGTGCAATGGCAAGGCCAACAATTGGTATCAGAGCCGGGTTGTAAGTTTGAATCCCGTGGTCACGCTGGGGGAGGATTGTTGGAGCTCAACGCTTCCACCCCTTGGTCAGCGCTAACCGCATGATTCGGGACATGGTTTAACCACCTCCCATGGATCTTATCTAACGCTTGTATCAAGCATTGACAAGTTGACCTTTTGGTGCAACGGCAAGGCCAACAGAGGAGTCAAAGAGGGAGATGCTAGCAGACAACACTTCCTTTCAGTGTCATGGAGACTTCAAACTTCTAAAGCTGCCACAGTTTTCAGACTTAGACGTGGATCTTTTACCCCTTTGCAGCCACACATATTAGAGGATGACATGGCACTTTGAAATATCAAAGGGAAAGCGCCAAAGTCCTCTTGCAGTGTCATCTAAGTGGGAGTCGATTTATGCAAATGATATATGAGCAGCTTACATGGGGTCTAAGAGGCACAATAGGCAAGCAAGCACCTCTATCTACTATTGACACTATCCATTACTCTTGCCATGTATTGTTGCAAAGGAATGTCCAAGCTACTAGGTGTGTGAGAAGTGCTTGGACGTGGGTTTCAAAAGTTGTTTGACTGCAAACTCCAATCGCCCCCTATTCTTCCTGCCGTGGTTATCACCTGCCAGCCGTAGCATCTCTCAAAGAGTGCCATTTCTGTATTAAAGGTGCAGCCGCTACATGCCTGAGGGTTATTCGTGGCTTCTACAATGAATTAGCAGATAGGAATGGCATCCAATATATTGCCGACTTCCAGGTCTGAGTAAATGTATTGATTTGAATGTTATTTTGCTTCATCACTGTAATATTTCTGTTAGGAACAGCAAGACCTATTTGGTGTTTAAATAGCTGTATTCTCTTATGTATGGAATTGTTGAATATCAAACTTAATTCCTTATATGCATGAAGTCTTAATGTCTGAGAAAACTTAAGAATTAAACAACTGGCAGCATTATGGAAAAAGTTTGACAAAATGTTCACATGTGTCAAACTGGAAAAATAAATCGTGAAAATATCATGCATTCCAAGAGGGGATTTTACAATAACTAACAGTAATGTTTATAGTAATATTAATATAGTCATATACCTCACTATGTCTTTTTCAACAAATACATAGATAGCTCTTTAACATCAAAATACAAAATAATTGAAGCAAATTATTGGCACGCTATTCAAAAGGTCAGTTATTCACATGCTATACAAAAGAAACTATTGTGAATACTCATTTTAGAACACAAAAGTTAAATAGATTTAGATATAATGGTTAGGAGTGAACAACCAAAACCTTCTCTACTCACTTGACAATCGCCTGCTCCAACACGAGCAAATATACAATCACGAATACTTATTGTTGCTTGATCACAAGGAACAAAACAGCCAACCTGTGCCATGAGCACATTAACACCAACCTGTCACAATACAATCAAACAGAACTTAGAACTCGATGTTAGCTACTAATGCATCTTCCAAAGGCACAATGGAACAAATAAAAAGTCAAAATCATTGATTGAAATAAAATACAATAAAGTGGAACATCCTCTGGAAAACTAACCTCAGATAACATTTGTAATTTTGTGAAGTAGATTGTTATTGAAGAGAATAATAAACTTTAGCTCTTTTCATTTGTGATTTTCTCACTCTGGAAAATAATAATAACAAGAGTTCACCCTCTAAGTAATAATCTGAAATTGCCTTATTTTTTCTACAAGATTTGATTTTCTATACATATATTTTTATTTTTATTTTTAAAAAAATTACATTTAATATTAATTAATATAATAAATAAATACATTATATAATCATATGCATTTATTATTGATTGATTTATTATTTCCAATATTGTAATTTATTTATTTATTTTTAAAATATTTATATTTTTAATTAATAGATAAAATATATTTATTATTTATAAAATTATAAATTATTTATTTATTTTAATATATTTATATTTTTAATATGTTTGTATAGTTACTATGATTATTTTTATATTTTTATTATTATACATAATTATTTGTATTTTTAATATTACATATATATGGCCAATGGAGTTAAGTCACCTACTTAGCCTCAAATTTGAATTAAGTGGTCTCCACAAGCCGGGTAGATGAAGTTAAATCTCAAAGATGCTGAGAAAGGAAATTCAAGTCCATCAAGAGTTGAGTGTGTGGCTCAAGATAAGAAAGGATGATTGACTTGCATAGCCTCCAAAAAACTAAACGTGGGAACCAACAACAAGGCCAAAGCCCAGAAATTACTCCTTGGTCTCCAACTTTGTAAGCAATATGGTATCTCTTCAGTTTTCATCGAGGGAGCTCCAATGGTAATTATCTATGCAGTAAGGAAAAGAGTCACCTTGAATCATAAAGTGGAGAGTATTCTTCACAATATTTGGCCCTTACTAATCTCATTTGCTTCCTTCTCCATGCATGCCTATCATGAAATCAACAAAGAAACCAACTTTCTTGCAAATTATGCCTTAGATAACAAGACGAAATGCATAATTGATAACAAGACAAATGCTTGGGCCAATTTTGGTCCCTAATTTAATCTGTGAATGCATTTTGGATTTGAGGTGACCAAATGCCATCAATATTTCTCCATCCCCATCGAACAATTAATGGTCGATTTCAAGATCTCGATGGGTGACAACTACCCATATTGACAGCCACCCTCTTCTCATGTCATAAGATCTAGCAATCATGAGAACTAATGCATAGCTTGTTGGATGTAATAGTGGGAGCTAGATAACATGAAGAAATGTACATTTTAAGAGGCAAAACTTTGGTGGCTTCTCCTCACCACTCCTTCAAATGGCAGCAGTTATTATGTGCAAGACAAATGGATACAAATGTGTCTTGTCACTCAAACAACAAATAGCATTTTTTACTTTTTGGGTGAGATCTCCGATATAAGTTTATGAAAAAATCTTCAGATGCAGAGCAATGGTGGTATTGCATGCAATAAAAATGGTTTTGGACAAAGAACTTAGCGCAACAAGGTATTGAGTTAATTCTGGTCTGGCATCCATGTTTGTGGGCATTATGTTGGATATGGAAGAAGACACTGGAGTTATCAAGTTGATGGCAAAAGCCTTCATCAAGAAGCGACTACTTGGAGGTTTGCATAGCACTTTGGGCTGCATTATTTCATTGGTGGGGTTGAAACACTCAAACTTAGACAATCAACTGGTTGCTGGCTCTTTGGCTGGCACAAGGGTACCTTTACTCATCACCATCGACAGCAGGGCTGAGAAGGAAAGGAAAATCTCTGGGAAGAAGGCAATTGCATTCCTCAAATTCTTCGCTGGGCTGGTTCACACCGGCAAAATGGATTGGAGTTTTGCTGTTTAAAATGATTCAAATTCCAGCATAGAATAGCTTGTTCCCAGTGTTAGTATGGCAAAGATGGCAGTCGGATAAATACTACAGTGCACCAAGATTACAGGTTTCTTTTTGTGGTTTCATAGAGGGGTGGTAGAGCCCTGGTTTATATGTATTAGTTTCTTAAATCCTCCACAGACTTTTGTAATTTATCTCCCGCATTTTGCTTTGGAGGAATTAGGTCCCCTGCTAGTTGTGGGTTGGACATCTGGTTATGCTCTTCTGTCCATGGGACAAAACCCTATGTACTGTTCATATTTTCTGTTTATAATATAATAGGAGCAGCCCACAAGGTCACATTTAATGAATCAATAAAAGAAATATATATATATATATATATAGCCGAATGTGGCCATACTGAATCCAGTGGAAGAAAAAAACTGTCAAACCACAGAACCTGAACCCAAACCAGCAACTTACGTTCAAAAGTTTCAGATCTCTCTACTGGGCCCATTCGGATAAAGAATTAAATCCAATGCATTGTAATTTGTTGTTGTGTACAAGAATTCCAGTGGCATGATCCAAGGCAGATACCATAAACAGAAATCATTGATGGCCTTTTTTCTCAAACAGGTTGTTATGTTCAGGTGCAATCCTCTCAATGGAGATGTTTGAGTCTGCCAGATATATTACATTTTGTAAATGAAGATACTTACAATGGTAGCATTGCTAAAGACTATTAATTGGACTTTTGCTTGACCGGACATTGTTTTGACTCTTACAGGACTATAATTTCAATAGGATGAAGAGTGCTTACCCACTAATGATGCTAAAAAGTTCTCTCGTATGTCTGCAGAAGGCATAGTTTGCCTCCATGGACACCCCTACTGGTTTCTACCAATGGGATGGCATTTATAATAGCAACCTTAATGAACATGGAGCAGCTGTTTATTCTGATAATGTTTCTGTTATTTGAAAAGACCAGAAATAAGCTTCATTATTGGGTCATTTCAGGGAGGAATCATTTACAATTTTACACCCATCACTTGGGTATTTATTTCGAGTCTCATTGATATGTTTTGCTTATGTCTAGGCAATAACCAAACAAGAAAATTCTAGATTTCTTCGTAGCAAATAACAATAGAATGGCCTGTGTACAACTACAGTTTAAGGCTCAAGAAACAAGAATCCCAAATCACTGCACATAAAGACACTATCATCTTTGGCAATTCTTAGCATCTAGGCCCTACAGTGCTAGATCAAAAAATATCCAAACCAAAAAAGTCACAGAATTTCAATATATCTAGTTTATGTTGACTCAGTTCATTTTTAAAATATAAATATAAATTCAAACCATACTAAAAAGAGTGATGTAAAGGAAAATAAACAATACACTATGCCATAATTGAAATAAAACATCATACCTGCCTAATGAAAGTTGATTTACCACCCATGTTTGGTCCAGTGATGATTTGGAACCAGCTTTTACCCCTCACCTAGAATGCATCCGTATGATTAACATTCTTAAAAAGATGTTAATAGCATTACTGTAATGTTTTGAAGGAAAGTAAAGATGAACAGAAAAGGAATTCATCTGAATCTTGTTAAAACAACTCACAAGACAGCATTCATTTGGTATGAAATTAACACCATCTTGAGCTTCAACACAAGGATGCCTGCTCCCTTTAAGTATAATATCCCCTTCCTCCTAATAAATCGAGGACATGGAAAACATATGTTTTATTTAACAAGGCATGGCCATGTTACATAATATAGAGACAATTCAAACAAGGAAAAAAAATTGAAAAACATATTCTCTGGATAAAGAATTACCGGTGAAGTGATATCTGGCCTCACATATGGTGTCGGACAGCTCACAGCAAGATCAGAAAAACTAAGTAAAACATCCAATTCAGAAAGTATATTGGCAATCACTTCGAAAACCTGCATAAAAGATTAGTCATATGAGAAACTTTAACTCTGAATTAATATTAATGAAGAAATCTCTGAAACACTTCAAATTATTCATAGAGGAACTGATAAGTACCATTAATAATATAGCAGATATATACAGAATTATTACTAGCATTATTAGTTTAGCACCTCAAGATTCAAAAAATTAAACAGTCGATTGCAAATTCAATTTTCTGCTACACCTGATAGGATATGACAGTCTCTCAAGTTCTACAGAAAAGTATAATCCATGTCCATTAAAATGCTCAATACTAAAATAGTCTAAGAAAACCGAAAGGACACATGAATGAAGAAAATGGAGTATGACAATTGCAAATAAGACATCAGAACTTAAGATTACACTGCCAGCTTATACTAAGCCATCCTTAAAAAAGCAAGTACAAATTTCCGATATATGTTGCTCTACACCAACATATAGTCTACTATGTGGGCTTAAAGACTTAGCTCAAATAAAATTACCCCACTTCCAATGACGAATGCTATCTTAAATGATTCTTTACTTAGATGCCAAAAAGGGGTAAAGGGGTAAAGGGGTAAACAAAAAAACATAGTCCTGCTTTCAGGTTACTGCTGGAAAAAAATTACCACCAACCCTCTCCTATCCATTAAACAGACAATCTTGAACATTTTCTAAAGAATATGAAGCATGCTGTTCACTCATTAAATGTTAACATAAACTGTCATCATATGCTAACAAAGGCTTACATGTTCAAGTATCAAATCGACCAAAAATTGCCTTACAACATTTACTTAATATTCATAGAGCATCAGCAGGCTGGCATACAGAAATTTTCAAATCAATCATTACCCATGAGAAATTTAGTTTTCTTGCAAAAATATATTCTTCTTAGAAGATGTAATAAGTGTGTAAGGGGAACAGCTAAACCTAGCCTAGGTTAGATGAAGTAAGCACATAAGCTCTGAGGAGTTTAAATGAATAACAGTCAAGACTCAACATACAAGGGTATATGAGTTAAATCCATAAAAACATTAAACAAGAACACATTATAGCAGAGGAAATTTCATTAAGACTATGAATAGAATTATTTCTCACAAAGGCTAAATAAGAAAACAACAAACAAACCAATAAATAACTTACCTCGGTAAATGTTGCTGCTGTCTGTACCACACGGTTAACTAGTTGCCTTTGACTACTTGAATATTCGTCTGATAACTTACTATATTGCTCCCCAAGTCGTTTAAGTTTTGCATTTGTGAATTTGACCCCATCCTTCCGTGTTTCTAAGACTATATACTGTGTACTCAACTTCTTCCGTACTTTTGGTTCCTCTTTCTTTGTAATCCTAAATACATGTCCAAATTGTGTGCCTTTGTCCAGTTTTAAAGCCTTGTCAACAGGAAGATCCAGATCATCTGCTGCTTTATGATGTACCTTTTGTATTTGTTCTTCCACTTCATCTCGTTCATTTTTAAGTGTCATCAGACTGGGATCATAACCAGCTGAGATCATGTACTCTCCATTATCAAGTTGATCAAGATCAACAGCAGCCTCTACAAGAGCTGCAAACTTTGTCAAATGCTCTTTGTCTGTCCAAAGTTCAAAGGCATCCAAATATCTTTCCCTGATCAATAAAGAAAAGTCCCCTTGATATCGTTCAAGTGAACTTTTGATTACAGGAAGTCGTATGCTTGTCTGTCACATGTCCAATAACTACAGTCAACTAAAACAATCCAAAAATAGCTTAAACACTTGAACACCATATTTCTCATCTTGTAAAAGAGTGATATGTGCTAAATGCAAGTGTAGCATGGTAGCTAAGAGCAACCATACATGACATAAAACACCATTTCATCAGTAAGTGCATTTGCACGGCACACAAGTATAAATTTAACCACAAAGCAATGATCCAACATCCATTCAAAAGCACAAGGCCGTTGTTGCAAAAGAAACACAATTTCAGTGCAATGGTGTCCATGTGCCCATAAGAGAAAAAAACAGTAAACACAAAGCATGTTTATTGCAAATGCATATATTATGGAAAATAAAATAGGTTGAAAGGTCCTTGCCTGATAGAGCTTTACAATATCTTGTAGGTTGGCTCTACCCTTCTCAAGTTTCCGCACAAGTCGGTCAATATCCGCAATTCTTTTTAGATGAAGTCTTAAATCTTGACGTATTGCTGCATCCTCCACAAATGCCTGCACCATATCCAGTCTACACTTGATCTCTTCTACATCTAAGAGAGGTTGCTTGAGCCACCTATTCAACAGCCTCTTCCCCATGCCAGCAGTACAAGTCCTGTTCATCAATCCAAATAAACTGAAGTTCTTGTTTGCATCTGTTTTACTTTCAAGAACATTCAATGCTCGTAAAGCCGCAGCATCCAGTCGCATATAACTGCCTATGTTATAATGTTGAATGGTAAACTTTCCATAATTGCTGTCATCTGCAAGTAAATCTGTATAAGAGAGAAGAGCCCCTAGAGCTCCAGCGGCACATTCTGAACTTGCAACTAAGTCCTTCAATGACTCAACTGAACCTTTTACAAGGCGACAAAGATCTTGATCAACGTCCCTGGACTTGAAATCAGATTTCTTCTTTTCAGTTAAGAGGACATTACAACTTGCCAATACATCATGCAGGCGTTTATTATTAGGGGACTTCCCACTGGCTAGAGGCAACAAGCATTCCCTACAACCAAGAGCTATCATAGCAGATTCCAGGTTTGAGTATTGGTTGTCATCAAGAAACTCAGTGATGCCTAAAGTTCTCTTTGTCAGGTCAACAAAGGCCATACCCACAAGGTATTCATTCTCATGAATAACATATTGCAGAGCTATTATCATTGGCGTATCTTGCATGTCATTGCTAGCAAAGAGAATGTCCTCAAAACTGCCAAGGTTGCCGGGGGTCCCAGTTTTTGCCAACCTCCAATTTGACCCACTTCCCTCAAAAAGCTCCACAGTATGGTCTGTCCTCTCCAACAACAAGCTTCTGATAATTGTTTCAAACATATTCCTGCTAATGCTTACACTTGAGAGAGCATCATGTCCATTACCCAACTGACGAAGAGCAGTTGTGGTATGGTAGTAAGTTTTTGCGATGAAGAGTGCATCATCCCCATGAGCAGTATAGTAATCCTGATATCAAGAAATCTTTAGTCAATTCCTAGATCATCTTATCAGCTGTCAACTTGAATAATTCAATTCAAAATAAGCTACAAACCAGTAAAAATTAGAAAGAAGCAAAACTATGGCATCGAATTATACTTTTCCCTGTACAAAAAGTTGAAATGCCAAACTATGTTCATTTAGTGTTTAAATACATGATTTAAAACCAAATATATTACTTTCTCCAAACAACCGCAGATTATTCAAACCATCTTAAGAATATACATTGGCATGAATATAGCATTTAAATTGGAGTTCTGAGGTTAGAGATGAAATCTACCAGCACCCTATAACTGGACAGATATACTGTTAAGGTGATGCCTTATAAATTCCAATTCTACCTTTCACATTGATCAATCCCAAACTAAAACCAACACACCAGTGTTAATACATTTCAACACTCTTAAACTTCACAGATTATAAAATGCAATGCTCAGGAAAGATGCATGAATTAAAATAAAGATAAAATGAAAAAACATTTGAAATAAATGTGTTCTTTAAATAGAAATGACAAAACGCAGCCATTGTTGCAGAAATACTGAATACCCACATTTTTTCTAATTAACTGAATCCTTTACCCCTAACCGTATAGTGTTAATACATTTCAACACTCTTAAACTTCACAGATTATAAAATGCAATGCTCAGAAAAGATGCATGAATTAAAATAATGATAAATGAAAAAACATTTGAAATAAATGTGTTCTTTAAATAGAAATAACAAAACACAGCCATTGTTGCATAAATACTGAATACTCACATTTTTTCTAATTAACTGAATCCTTTACCTCTAACCGTATCCATCCCTTTATTTAATATTCATATGGATTAATAATTTATTAAGTTTTAAGACAACTGTAGGAATAAGGACGATTAATTTAATTGATCCAAAGACATTTGCATATTCTTGAAAGGGATAGAAAGATCACTTGAGAGCACTATTTATAGTGCCCCTTGATTATGTACCACATGAAGGCAAAATAGAAACTCTTCTACAAATAGAGGATGGTTAAGGTCAAATCCTATCCCAAAGTATTTGAGGTTCATTAGAGCTGACAATGGTTGGTTAGCAGATTGGTAAATCTATCATAGATCGCTGAGGTTGGCACTCTTATTCTTCAGAGATCCCAATACCTTGATTGGAATTCATTATTATCATACATACAAGATTTGTTGGAAATCTAACTTTGACTTAGTCTTGAGAACTTCCATAGTTGGAAGGCAATGGGTTCTCAGACTATTTGTGGGTGTAACTGTAACATACTAAGTAAGGGCACTATTAATCTGTCAAATTCTAACAAGCATATGTTATGCCCAACTGTAAAGTGTTAAAAGGGCCTACAATATGGCATGCCCTGTAAGTCCCATGTTCTTGAAAGGGAAAAACATAAGATGTTCTTCCAATGGAACAACATAGGATGTTCTTGAAATAGGTCAATTTCAAGAAATACTTAACTAAAAAATATAGACATTCAAACAAACTATTCAATTAATTTGCCTATGATCTCTACCTGTTATTCAACTCCCATGATGTGGTGGAAAAGCGAGATACAGTCCAAAACATTTAATAATACTATATAGATTTGCAAATATGGATCTGACAACATAACAACATTAAATGATAAAAAGAAGAGAAGGATGTGGAAAATATATTGACGGTGAGGAAGTAAGGTGGATTGGCAAGGTTGGGTTTATTCTTAAACTTAGTCATGTAAGTCAAAACCTAGGAGAGTAAAAGTAGAAAATTTGAACAATATATAAGATACATGGAAAAATAAAACTTCTTTTGAACTCCCACAAATGGACTCTCGTAAACCAAATGACATTTGGCTTGGATGTGACCTACAAATCCACATTTACCTTCACCTAAATTTTTAAAAAAAATTATAGACAAAAATAGCTTTCAGCTTGCCTCCAGCAACTGAAAAACACAAAGAATACTCAGAGCTGGTAATGTTTAGGTAAACTCGTGACTAAAGCCAAGCTGCATATTTTTCTTGCAACAATGGAAGAGATGGAAAACATACAAGCAAGACCTCATAGAGGATTTTTCCATCCGGATGAGTAAGTTGTTTATGGTTCCACTCCAAGTATTTTGATGGTTTTTGTCATCAATATTTTTGTTGATTTAGGCAGATAATACTTTCTAGGGATGAGGGCAGCAAGAAGAGCTCTAGTGAAGGAGACAAAAAGCCATCCTCCATTGCTTCCTTCCTTCCTGATCCTTTATCCTCTTCATTTCATTTACTTTGTGCTATCGTGTATGATTATTTGTGGCCTGATGTAGTGTGTTGTTGTGTTGTTTGTTGTGTTTTTTTCATAAAGTTTGATTGTTTGATTTTGGCAGTTTCCTCATTTTTATCCTGACAACAACAGATCTGTAGTCCCTCTTTTTTAAATTGAGTATTGCAATAGTTCAATTAGTCCGGGCTAAAGCTAGGTGACAGGATATATTTGATATACTCTTTCCATGGATAAATCAAGTGGAAAAGAAAGTTTTGGAGCTGTAAAAACCTTCAAGGATGTTCTGGTTGGAGATGAGAAAGTCAAGATTCCTGAAGCTGTTGTATGTGATGTGGTAGAGAAGAATTAAGGGCCCGTGTACAGACCGAAGTAGAAGGCAAGAAAGGTGAGTTCCCTTCTATCATCTCCACAAATCCGAATGATGCTATGAAAGCAGTGATTGATAATGAGGAACAAAGGTTAAAAAAAGTTGGGATATTTTTCGTATGCTTGGCTGTAGAAGTCCTACACTGAAATAGTTTTTTGAAGATTGGATAGGTGCGCATTGGCATAAAAATGCTTGGCTTAAATGTTTCATTTTGTAGTTTGTTACAAAAAGGAATCTTCTTGATTTGTTTGAAAAATTGAAATATGCAAAAGAGAGTCACTGCAAAAAAATGAAAGGAATGTAGGTCACTCTATGTTTAGAACCTTTCCCTGGGATCCTATCCTAAGTCCATGGGATGTCATGTTTCAATCAGCTCCCAAGTGGATTGAATTGTGTAATGTGCCACCAAATTTGTGATTTCTGCTCTTTCAAGTTTTAAAACCCTTGGGGGAGGTTAGTAAGATTGAAGATACCAGATCCTCACTTGCCCATATGAAGGCAAGGGTTGTGATACCCCTCAAACCCTTCTCCCATTATGTAATATCCTTCTTTTTGGCTTCAAATTTTGGATTGCTATAATGGTGTCAGTTGACTGTTGTGATACCATAGTTCACAAACTCAGTGAGTCACCGAGTACTCACATGATTTTCTCTCAAGCAAGTATTCACAGGTTTTACTTGTAGATTTCTGCATACCGAGTTTTTCAGCAAGCCTGAGAGTTTTGCTCACCACTCCAAAAAATGTGCCAAAAACACAACAAAAAATGCAGAAAAAACGCTGTAAAGATGCAGTTTATTGCCTTAAAAGCCATATTCAGCCATGTCAAAGACTCAATAAACATTTTTTTTTCTTTACAAGGATTGTTTTTTGCCTTTTAAAAATACATGAAAATGTTGCGTGTCATGAAGGTTTGTATGGCTTTGAAAGACTTCATTTGATACATTTTGTAGCTGTATTTTGCATAAAATTAATGTTTTTTTCAAAAACAAATAGTTTTTTAAGTTGCCAAGTTTTGTCGAGTTTTTGCCGAGTTGGGAAGTTTTGGCTTTCCAAGTACTCTCCAAGTCCGAATCTACAAACTATGTGTGATACAATTGTTTTTTTAATGTATTTAAACAATTGAGATTATTGCAATATTTTTTGTTCTCCTCTCCTAGTTGGGATGTGACAACAAACATGTTGGTTATATAGTAATTTCAAATATTTTGTTCAAAGGTGAAATGCAAAAGATTTATATGGACTCAATGTCATTGTATCATGTATATGCAGTTTATATTTTGTACTAGATTATTATTTTATTCTGGAGTTGGCACTGTTGATGTCATTTGATGTTTTAGATATGGGAGGAATTGATTGAAGATCAATCCAGGTATAGAGAAGCAATACATAAAAATGGGAAAACTTGGTATATTATTAGTGTTATTTTGTGATCGAGATATTCTAAATTTTAATCACAAAGTAATGTGTAAATGAATTCTTTGTTGGTCGTATTGTTGCAGGCCTATCATCAGGTCCTTAATATTATTCTCATATAAACACAGCACTATGGCTATCCTATGTATTAGAAGTCATAATTTCTCTAAATCTTGTCATGGGGAACTAAAGTGTTGAGCTCCATGTTCTATGAGCATTGTGATATTCATTTTTAATAACTTAGAAAGGAGAACTTGAGTTCAAAAAATTGGAACATTGTGTTGGGCACTAAGGCCATGTTAGACTCATGTCAAGCTCAATTTTTTAAGGGTCTGAAAACCTAGGGAAACCTGTATTTTAATTCATAATGCATATAAGTTGCCATATTGATCTCCCACTGCCAAGAGAGAGAAGGAAAGAACATAAATTGGGAATTATGATATACAACTGCATTAAAAGCTCCCATCTCTCAAAGTTGTAATGTTTGGAATCAATTTCAATTGTGGTTATTGAGAATAACAGTTTTCTCTACTTTTGAAGTTGTGTTGCTCATTTGAAGGTCCAATCTTAGGCCTATAATGAGGAGAGAATAGGGGTTGTTGGTTGTGCTAAAAGCCTAAAACAGTATTCTGGTTAGGAAGAAGATAGGGCAAGGGACTATACTTTGGGTAAGCGGAGTGTTTTCATTCACTGTTCTTGCGTTTTAACTTAAGATGGAAAAAAATGGCTTCCTACCTCACCCATTTGGTCAAATTTATTTTCACAAATGCTAGCATGAACTGTCGTATAAAACAGTGTTCCACGGGAAAGCGTCCCCCCGAAAAAACCACCCGTTTCCGAGACGGGGAGACGCCTAGGAAACATCCCTCCGTCGTCCCCCCGAAGTCTCCTCTTGGAGGGAGACATTTCCTAGACGTTTCTGCATGGGAGACTCCAGGGAAACTTCTGGGAGACTTCCAAACGTCCCCTCCACCCAAGGAAACTCCAGGGAAACTTCTAGGAAACTTCCAAAGGCATCAAGGAAACTTCTGGGAGACTTCTAGAGGCATCAGGCCATTAGCCTAGAGCCATTTACTATTAGTATTTACTATTTTGTACTCTGTCTTTTAAGTTTGAAGTTTGAACATTGATGATACAGTGATACTTGATTGTAATTATGATTCATGAATCATGATTATGAAACTCAAATTATGAAACATCTAGTTCTTGTTGCATTTTCCAATGTCTATATTTTCATTTTGATTTTCAATGTTCAGTGGTTCACTAGTTCAATGAAATGATATATCATTGCAATGTGTTATTGTGTTTAAACTTTTAAGTTTTAAGTTTTGCTTTTATGTGTTAACTTTACTTATTCCTTAGGCTTCTACAGTCATATAATTATATTGTTATACATCTTTTTATAACTAATTTTTCAAGTACTATATGTATTTCAACGCCGCCCCTCGCCCCCACCCCCGCCGCTGTCCCCAAACTTAGGCCCTTTGTCTCCCATCTCGGAAACGCATCCCCCGCCATCCCCCAGTCCCCGTCCCCATCCCCATCCCCGAAACTCCGTGGAACACTGGTATAAAAAAGAAAATGCATTTGATAATAAAAAGATCATACTTGCTTACATTTTAAATTAATGACTCAAAAAAATGGATTCATGGTGATCATGTTAATAAATGAAGAAACACCCTATGATAATCAGAACTAAAATACTACAAAGAATTAAAGAACAATCACATTTTATAATAGCTATTAGTTTGTTTTATCCCATTCCAACAGAAACCATGCAAATAGATTTATTCTAAACTGTTTGCCATATGGTAACTAAAGTCTATGGAAGATGAAAATGATAAAAGAGGTTGCATAGAGTTGGTTGAGATATCAACAAATTAATAGTAAATTCAACCAACCAAGAAATAACAAATAGATCCCAACAAATTAAAGTTGAACAATAATCAAGAATAGTCGAGATGCTTAAGCCTTAAAGACAAAAAACAAATATATCTTTATGGATAATGTGAGATTTAAAATTGAGACAATTAACAAATGATCAAGAACTTTAAGGCAGAAAAGGGATCAACTCATTCCAAAAATGTGCTTAGGACTCCTAAGGAGAATATAAGAGACAATCAACCAATTCTAAACTAGTAAGACATCTAAGAATTGATAAATAAACAATTTAATCTAACGAAAAAAATAACAAGAGATCTTCCACAAAGAAGTTATAGAGGATACAAAAAGAAATGCAAATGCAAACATGATGACTTTATCATAGTGAAAAAGATTCCCCTCAAGAAAGCATTTATAAGTTGCATAAATTAACTAAGAGGCTACAAAAGAAGAAAGCTACTAGTATGAATTTCAATGGGGCAAATAGAAGTTCAACAGTTCAATCTTTTTGTCTAGGATACTATAGTCACTCCAATAATACAATATATGCTTATGCTCCCTAGGGACCTGTCCCCTACATAATTTGACTTATCCCTTACAGCCCTTATAGGGGATATTTTGAACATGCAGGGACAATTAAGAAATGTCCCCACTACATCCCCATTCCCCAAATTTTCAAAATCATTGAAAACATTCCAATACAACAATTTTTTGACAAGAGACAACTAGGTACATTAGGGGACGACCACGAGACGACCAACCATCCCCAAGACGACTAGACATCCCCTATGGCCTAGGCAATTTTATATTCACTTTTTTAAAACTAATTTGAAAAAGGGGTGAGGGGAGCACCCCTTTAACCCAACCATAAACCTCAAATAGCCCCAATAACAACTAAAAGAAAAAACAAACTCATTTTGACATCTTCCAATTTGTGAAGAAGACAAACAAAAAAAGTCATAGTGAGAAGAGAAGAGAACATCAATGGGAAGAAGGCAAAAAAGCATCAAATCTACATCCTTTGAGATAAGTTTACAATTCATTGTTCATTTGCCCAAAATCCTTTACATTTTTCCTTTTTTTTTAATTCCAAACACTTAAGTCTTTCATTTTTTTTGTTCTAGTTTGCACTTGCAATTGTGTTTTGAATTTTTTATTATAAACAATAAGCAAGAGTGATCATAGTGAGAGTGAAAAGATTCAAATACAACAAAGTAATTGTAGAAATACTAGTAGGGGTCCTTCTAGGAGTGGGAGTGTTGTAAACACTAGGAGTTCAAATAATTCATTTGAATGCCCTTCTAAACCCTTAAAAACTATGCAAAAGGCCCATTTAATTCGAAAAATCTTCTTTTACAATTTCCAACATGCATAAACACAGACAAGAAAAAATGTAGGAGAGACTAGAGTATGGCTATGTCATTTGTGAACAAAGACTATAGGGGCAACTTAACAAGAATTTATTCTCATCTTTTGTGCATAAGTGGAATAGGGGTAAAAGTTTGTGAAAAAAGAACCTTAGCTCAAAAGGTCGAAGTGATTAGATTGACATGGAGGGGGAAAAAAATGTAAGGAAATTACAATAGAGACTATGCATATCCTAATATGTCATTACCTACCAAAACCATAGATGTTGGGAGACAAAAGGGAGAGGGTTCTACTTCTAACAAAGGAAAGAAAAGAGCTACTATTGTTGCAAGGTCGTTTGATGCACAATGTCACAAAAAGTGGTTGATTCTTACATTGCCAAATTTGATTATACTCATGTCATATCATTTTATGTGGCACGTTCTCCCTAATTCAAACAAATGTTCAAAGATGTAATTATTGTTGGTTTCTCATTTTCCCCTCTGGAGAATATAAGTTACACACCGCCATCCTTGATAGAAATTATTCTAAGGTAAGCATGTTGTAGAAAATGAAGAAAACTTGGATAAGGGATGGCTGCTCTATCATTATGAATGGGTTTACTAATATTAAACATCAACCACTTATCAATATCATTGTCGTTCAGTTGGCTCTTATTTTCTTAAAACTATTAATTGTTCAAAGAAGATAAAGGATGCAAACTTCTAATTTCAAATGTTGGAGCCTCTAATGTTCTACAAGTGGTGACTGATTTAGCCTATGAATGTAAATTTGCTAACTTGATGGCGGATGGTGCCTACAAACACATTTTTTGGAGCCCATGTTGTGTTCATGCATAGAACAATGCATTCAAAGACATGGGGAAAATAAATTGGCTAAAGGGAGTGGTGGCAGAAACTAGAGACATATAGTTGTTAATTTGCAACCATCACACTTCACTTGCTTTGTCAAGACTTTTTCAATGAAAGAATTCCTCAAGCCCATGGATACTAGACATGTCAACTACTTCATTCTATTAGAGAGGATGCTTGAGTTGCAAGCTTCTCTACAATTACTAGAGGTTAATTTAGAGTAGGGTGGATGGCCAAAAACAAGCATGAATAAAGGAAAAAATGTGAAATAAAATATCCTTGATGACTATTGGTTGTCTACAATGAGATAAGAAATTGCTGATTTTATTATTAAATTTTTAAAGAATTAAGTTGCTAATATTTATAACTCATAAATTATTTTCATTTGTAATCTTTTTGTCATTCAATCTTATCTTTTTTTAAATTTTGATTTTTATAACTTGTTTGCACTTGCAAATATGTTTGCTCCTTCACCTCACCTATTGTGCAAGTCATAAGATATCTCGATAAAGATTCTCCTAACCTTGGAGAGATTTATGAGACATTTGATAGCATGCTTGAATAGTTGGAAGCAAGCCATTCATAGTAGGGATCCTACTTTGAGATTTTATGAAGAGCATATTAGGCTTATTGTGACACAACAATATAACACGATGAACACCCCGCTTCATATGGCAGCCTATGCTCTAAATGCCAAATGGCATTTAGTTAGGCCTAAGAGAGTGTCCCCATCTCTAATGAAGAGGTGAAAAAAGGGCTCATGAAGGCCCTTTGAAAAATGTATACTGATGAGGAGTCTACTACACTTCGCACACAGTGGTTAGCCTTTGTCAATCTTTGTGCTTCAACCTTCAACAAACTAAAGGCAAGGACATCAGAGCTACATTAGCTCAAACTAACCCTATTAGATGGTGGATGTGGCATGGCAAAGATGCACCAAAGTTGAGGATTGCCACTCACCTCCTTTCATAGGCTGCAAGTTCTTCTATTGTAAGAGGAATTGATCCACATACAACTTTATTCAATCAATCAAGATGAACAACCTTACCTCTAGGCGATTAGAGAAATTGGTGGTCATGCATGGTGCCTTGCAACTACAGAATCGATAGACTTTCGAGTGTCATCAAACACCAAGTGCACATTGGGATGTTGATCTCAAAGATGCCATACAAGTTGATGAGGAGGGATTGGTTAGGGCTCCATTGGATGAGACAATCTCTCATAGTGACAATGACTTGTACTTAGACTCTCATTTTGATGCAATGTTACCAAATGTTGATCAAGGACAGCGACACATTTTCTATGTTTTTGTCATTTTGTAGATGAAACTTGCAACCTAAAATTTGTAACTTTTATATAATATATATACATATTGATAATAAAAGCAATTAAATTTTGTTAATTTCTTTTGGACTCTCATGTGAAACCTTAATTCAAGTCCAATGTTATGTATTAATGTTCTATAATGTTATGATGGATGCCTTATCAATGTTATCATATGAATATTTAAAATTTTCTTATATTCTATAATATTCTCTATTGTTTTCATAGTCATCCCCTATCACCTCCTAAAAAATGGCCTCCCAAAATGCCCATCTCAAATACATTTCCCCCCATCCCTTATTGTCTCCGCCCAAGAAACTTGGGGAAGCATAGATATATGTTCGTTGATGTCAAAAAAATCGCAATACACAGAGGAGAAGAGAATGCAAGGAAAAATCCTTGACATATAGAAATATTGTTTATTAGTTGAAATAAACTATAGTAACCTATTAATTGCACAAATAATAGACCATTAAAAGCTCCGATAACAATTATACTTTTTATAATTTTTTGCTAGCAACATACATTCAAAAGGAATGTCTACCAATCTAATACAACTTACTGGCTTTCCCAGCTTACAAACTCTATACTAACTAATTTTACTGCTCCTTAGGATTTTCATCCCCAAGATGATAGGCTTACACAGCCTAAGGGTTTCATCTCCAATGCGTCCAACAATTGTATTAATATTGCTAAGATTTATGGATTGTAACTGTGTGCAATTTTTAACATCAACGTTTCAGATCAGACTCCATGATCCATCATCAAGATGAGATGCAATTAGAGAGCAGAATGAAAAAATTTGTAGCAAACCTGGATAGATAAAATAGGTAAGGGGGTTTGGGGGGGGTTGGAAGACATTGAACCCAAAAAATTTGGATGAAGAAAAGGATCCAAATTGAGAGGAAAAACAATTGACCCAATAACATATAAATTAATATAAAAACAAGATAATATCATATATTACACTACTGAAATAGTCTATTATATAATATTATATATAAGTTTTTATTATTATATTTTAAAAACAAAACTTATTATTATATTATTAAGTTAATATTATATAAAAACCTAATTATTGCAATATATAAAAAATATGCTAGGTATAAAACGAAGCAATTATTATTAAAACAAGTAATATTTGTTATATTATATTGATTATATTATAATATATAATAGGTAAAATTTATTATATTATATTAAAATTACAAAATAGTAGAAAATATTAATCTATAATATAATATTATAATAGATTTATTAAAATAACAATCTGTAATATAATATTATATATTAAAGTTAAATAATATTAATTTTATAAAATGGACTATGGAGAACTCATAGTCTAATATTTAATATTGATAAATACTAACATATAATATTATATAATATATGGCGACTTACAAATATGTATAAATGCCAATAGGAGTAGGAACATTCTAAATTGGAAGCTCCAAAACATCGTTAAGTCAATCTGGGGGTTATTGGACACATAGTTGCAAGACTCGCGAAAAACTTGGCAAGTGAAGGAAAACTCGCGAGTTTTTTTGCCCCCAAGTTTTTGAGACACTTGTACGCAAAAAACTCACACCGTACATTTTGCAAAAACTCACAATACTTTTGGCGAGTTTTTGCAAAAAGTACGACGTGAGTTTTTGCAAAAAACCCGCACGAACTAGAAAACACCCAAGCGACCAAACAAAAAGGCATTTTGAGTTTTTTTTTTCATTCATTTGCGTGCTCTGCTTCAAAAAAAACACTAAAATGGTGTGTTCCATGAAGGTTTGTGTGGCTTTGAGGGTCTTAATTTGGATTTTATTGTTTACACTATGAAGGTTTGTGTGGTTTTGGAGGTCTTAATTTGGGCTTGGTGGTGGGAGCTTCACCCCTCGAACCTGCCCTGTATCGCGACAGGGAGCGCACCCAAGGCGCTACCTCAGGACCCCACAAGGGGTGTTGCCCCTCAACCGCGCTAGGGGTGCTACCCCCAGACCCCCGCAAGGGGCGTTGCCCCTTGACCCCATTAGGGGCACTACCCCCAAACCCCTGCAAGGGGCGCTACCCCTTGACCCTACTGGGGGCGCTACCCCCAGACCCCCGCAAGGGGCGCTACCCCTTGACCCCACTAGGGGCACTGCCCCTCAACCCCATTGAGGGCATTGCCCTCAAACTCCCATTGAATTCATTTGATTTTCTAGGTACTCTCCACTATTTACTTTCAATTTTACAAAAACAATTTGCTATTTTCATTTTGTTTTAGACTATCAATATCAACGCATTGAGCATTCCACATGAAGATGGCATTTTGTATCTAACATTTTGTTTCAAATCAATCAAATACAACTAGACTCGGCTTGTCTCTTCTATGTACTCATTTATTGACTCATTAGATGCATCTTATCATTGAATTTTGCAAAAAAAAATGTGCTTTTAATGTTTACACAGTTTTTTAAGTTGCCGAGTTTTTTGCCGAGTTTTTCCGAACCGTATTTTCCGAGCTTGCCAAGTTTTTGCAATTGGTGAGTTTTTCAACTATGATTGGACACAATGGGGAACTTCACAATTTCCCATTGCTACCGAGAAGGAAACAAAACGGTGGACTTCCTTGCCAATAAACCATGTGAACTAGATGATGGGGAGGTTGCTTATGGTGGCTCCCATAATTGGAAAGACATCTCAATATGACAATGAAAGTTGGCATTCACGAGGCGAGGCTCACGAGTGTTGGCCTTTTTGATAGCCTATGTTGTCCTTCGCCTGTTCGATGCTCTCTACTGGTCATTGTGACGACTTCAATGGTCACCACAAAATCTAGTTCTCGGTACAAGATTGATGTGGTGAGTATTGTGCTTTGGGATTTTGCGAGATCTCTAGATAAGATGAAATCTCAACAGAAAATCTCAAACTACCTTGAATCTACCTCATGAAATCTTTAAACAACCACACCTCGATTAGGAAGGCATCTCAAAATGCAAGTCCCTAGAATCTCGTGCCTGTGTGTGGAGGTTGGCTACTCAATGCAACTTTGTCACCTATTCAACATAAACTCATCTGTCAATGAGGAGGCAATTAGAAAGGTCATTGGCACCAATTTGTTCTTTGACGCTCACATCCACAACAACATACTACTAAACATTTTCTTGGAAAACTTCATAATGGTGTTCCAAGCGAAGTGGGACCAGCACAAAATAAAAGTCATTAAGGCCCATTTGAAGCCAAATGCGAAGGTGACGATTATGGCTTTCAACATGGAACTGCAAGTTGGCAGTTTGGTTGGTATTTTTGACATTGCCATTGCCCACAATGTTAGAATAATTGTCATTGATGTCAAAGGGCCGACCATGTTGGAGTTTTTAATCTGCAAAATTAAATTTAAATAAATTGGACGACCCCCTCTTGGAGCCGCCTCTTTTAGAGGATTTAAATTTAAAAATAAAATTAATTTATATTTTTGGAGTCTCAAAGAGGGACGACCCTCTAGGAAGGAGCGCCCAACTTTGGGCAAAGCAAATTAAATAAAATGAAATTAAAATGATGGCTGACCTAGGTGGAGACTTATAAATGAAATGTCATTTCTTTTGGGAAAGTGTCTTTTCTAAGAGTCACCTCCCTTGGAAGAGATATAATAATGCAATTGTGAAGGTCATTTGAAGGCAAGTTTTTAATGAATATCTTTTTGTGCATCAGCAGATCTGAAGATTAATTTGTGGCAGATTTGTGAAGATATTATAGCAGATTTATGAAGATCATTTGAGCAGATTTGAAGAGATTTATGAAGCATGTTTTAGAGGAATTATAGCAGACCTGAAGGTGAATTATATTGCAGATTTATGAGCAGACCTGAAGGTGAACTGCAGATTTATGATCAGATCTTAGAGTGAATTATTGCAGATTTGGAGCAACCTTTGAAGATATATTTATAGTAGATTTTTGTAGATTGGTGAGGTATTTTGTAACAGAAATTCTCAAGAAGTCAAACACATTATTTGGAGGTTGAAGCCTCCTAATTGAGGAGATCAAGAGGTTGGTGCCTCTTATTAGAAGAGATTGGAGTCTCTTGCTGAGTTGGTGCTTAGTGGTGGGGATTGAAGTCTCCTGTGGGTTGGTGCCTACAAATTTTTGTCAAATCAATACAAGCAAGATTTTGCCGTGGTTTTCTCCCATAAGGGTCTCCAAGTAAAATTGTGTCTCTTGTGCATGTTCTCAAATTGCTACATCTTGCATAAATAATATTTCTATGGATAATTAAGGCTTGAAGTAATATTGCTATGCTTGATTGAGTTAACGAGTAAAGTTTTAATCTATACTAATTCACCCCCCCTCTCAATATAAGTGTGTGTTTCATCACGCAGTGGCAAGAAACTCAAGTAGGCTAACACGTTTCGAGAAGGTGTGGAAAAAGGCAATATGCACATCTTTAACTACTACATAGGTGTGGAAAGTGAAATCTTGTCCACTAAGCAAATCACAAGCACATTTGAAGTAGTTGAAGACCTTTCTTTTCTTATTCATCACACGCCATAGTTGGTTGGATGATGTTTTGTAAGTTTGTATGGCAACTTGCATCCTTGACTCTAAAAACACTTATGTACTCATTTTCCTAAGTTTATCAATGGGCACTACCCCTTGGTAGCAACTTATCTATCAATATATATATATATGATATGGTATAAAACAAACTAAAAGGACAAAATATTAACAAAGACTAAGAATCAATATAGTCTAATAATAAACAAAGAAGACAAAATATAATAGAAGATACAAAAAATAGAACAAATATTATCTAAGAGTACAAATTATGTAAAATTATTATATAAAAAATGATATTTTAATAATCTATTATATTATATTTACTATTTTGTTATATGATGTAGCTTCATATAGAGCATAATAGAAGTTACATTATATGAAAATGAAAGACTATTGAATAAAACATATAATAATGCATTAAAAAGAACAACTACCAAATATTGCCTATATTAAACTATAATATATTCAGTTTTTTATTGTATTGTTTGAATCATTATATAGATATTATACAACAAACTATGATATTTTAATAGTTTATTATAAAATAATAATATTTATTTCAGATATATAATAATAAAAACTTATATATAATATTATATAATAGACTATTTCAATAGTTTATTATATAATATTATCTTGTTTTTATATTAATCTTTCTCATAATTTATAGAATTACTCAATATTATATAATATTAAACTATTTTGCATTATAGTTTGTTTGAAATTATAAAGCTTTTTAACATAAAATAATGTCATATGATATTACTTTTGTAGGCAAGAGGTCACGAGGTCTAGTCTCCCCACCGTCCCCGTGGTACCAAAGGGCGTGTCATGCCAACACCACCGGTCAAGTGAAAAAAGTTTACCAAGCGCACTGCAGTTTATAGGGGGACGGATACCCGACCAATTCCTACAATCTAATATATATATATAATTTAACCAACTCTGCTATATCTTAATAGTCTACAATATACAATAAGCACTAATATTATCTAACAGATTATTTTATATTGTAAAATAATATTTTATATATTATTATTATAGTATATTAAGTTAACTATAAGACCTTTGAATATTATTGTATATAGCAATATTATCATGGACTATGAAAACTACATGTTATTTACTGTAGTAATGCCACTAACACTAAAATAAGAGTTGAACGTTTATTAATTTTTCAAAAAGTGACTTCTCTTCTTCCTCGTTCTCTATTTTATAGACCCAACTACCAATGATCCTCAATTATGGATAGTCAATCCTCAAATGATGGAAGCTATTTGACAATTAATTTCCTCAAGCATAAGCAGCTAACTGAACAACACTCTCTCAAAACTATCAATCCACAATCATAGACAATTACTCCCTAAATTAGTGGCAGTTATCTAGTCAAATCCACCCCTCAATCAATGGTGTTCAACTAATAGGCACTAAGGACTCAACTGCTACTTAATAAGAAGACGCAAAAAGCCCAATTGTTGCTCAACTAGGATACAAGACTCAGTTACCTTATTCATAAAATGCAACATAAATTTCTAACTAAGAAATTGAAATTATACTAGCTTATGTAATTGTTAATCCCAAGTTGATAATTCATTCATTCATTTTTTATAGTTTGAAAAAAGGGACATGAAATTAATAATAAACATAAAAATAAAAAATAGGTGGCGAATGAAATAATAGCAAATTGAAGTATTGATTATGCAACAAAATCATGCCACTTTGATGTAAATCCCTAAACATGTTGAGAAAAAATTGCAACCACGTATGTCCCAATCAACATTGAGTACACTAATCCCTTGGTTTAGAATTAAAAATAGCAACACTAATCTCTCAATAACCATGTTTATCATTATTATTTTTTAAATGAAAGGAGAGCAAGAACTATCTAATCCAAATTCCACACCCTTCCTCCATGCAAGGAATCCACTTCCTTTGACTTCTATAGCAGTTTTCACATTTTATCTCCAAGAATAAAGACTCTAGATGTTGGTATGTTGCAAAACTTGATCATAATGTCTCATACACATTTTCTTGTTGTTGTAGGTTCTTTTTTGGCTAGCATTGCACCTAACTTAATGGGCTTGTCCATATTATGTTCTTTTAAGTGATATTGATTATTTAACTATATCATTTTAGGGAATAATTCCCTCAACCAAAGGATTGGGCCATCTTCTACCCTTTGAGTTTGTGGGTGTCCCACCACATGGTTCTATTAATTTTTCTTGCGATATGAGGTATTGAAAACCAAGTACAACTCTTTTCTAGCAAAGCGCCCCAAAATGTTCTTTGTGTGAAGAAGCTTGTTGACCATTGCTAAAAGATTAAGTCTCAAATCTTATCAATTTGTGCTCAACTTGAATTAAGCAAAGGCATTCTAGGCATATTATTGCTACACTAAAATGGCAACTCTTGGTGCTAACAAAAGCATGTTGTCTTTTCAAATGCAAGAATGTAAAAATATATATACCTATAGGCATCTTGTCAATTATGCCTAGATTGTCTTGAGCTTGATTTGAGCAAATTGCAAAGCATTCCAAACATATGACTTCAACATATTAATGTTAGCTCTTCATACCAAGATGGGTATGTTATGTTTATAGATGCAAGAATATAGAGCTTATATGTATCTTGTTGCAAGCAATCCCAACAGATCATTCTATATTTCACAAACCTAGCCATCCTTATATTACAACTAAAGTGATGACTTGTTTCCTTTGACTAAACCTTGACTTCATTTATCTGTTGACTTGACCATCTTTGAGTTTCACAAATTCCTTTGTAGGTGAACTTTATATAAGAAAAACACCAACCCCTTCACTAGACAAATACTAACATAGTTTAAGAAAAATAAAAAAGTAAAGACCAAACCAATACCCCCAAGGATAAAAATAGACATTAAACAAGATAGCAAACATGAATATAGATTGAAAATAAATTACCTTCAAATGATTATATGAGCTATGCATCAAATAGCAAATAGTCAAATAGATTTATCTATTACTTGGTCCATCATGAACATGTTTTGATTGACCATTCAAAATTAATTATAAATATCACATGCAAAAGATATAAATCCTTTTGTAAAATAAATAAAAAATCTCACATCCCTCAACTATAATCAATCTTGCATAAACCCCTCCATCTACTCTATAAGTAACCTTACTAGTCGCATTAGAAAGAATAGAAGTCATATTTTTACCCTAATTGAGCTTCACAAACTAGATCCAAAACCACACATTCCATATCTTCCTCTACATTTAGAAAATGAAGAAACCACACATGAATCAGCTCAAGATAAATTATTTGTAGATGAATAAAGGGTTTTTCCTCGCTATTACTTGACTTTTGAAAATACACAATAGACTAGAGGAATTAATGAGGAAGAAAATGACAAAACAAAGATTGCATGGCCTACAAAAGATAAGAGACAAAAACCAACTCAATGAAGCTAAATAATGCCCCAACAGCATAGATACCAAAAAGTATATTTATATACAACAAACTAAGGTACGAGTTGGATGAAAGTAATTCAAAAAAAAAAGCAAACAACCATCCAAGGTGATTGCACCAAAATCCAAGCGCTCCAAGTCCTTTTCTTTGGCTTTTCTCTTTTCGAGAAAATTTTATGTCTATTTGTCATGAACTTAAATTGAAATTTACTTATGTAGAACTTGAAAACTAAAATATTTTAATGCATCTTATAAAGTTGATAGTAGTTAAATTTGGAGATAACCATCATACACTTTGAAATTAAGATGTTAATAATCAAAAATAAAGGATTCACTAACTAAGAAAAAACAATTCATGGAAGAGCATTATGAAAGGACGAAAGCTTCTCAAGTGCAATTTATTCTAATCATGCCACAAGTTTTCTAGAAAAACTATGACTTCTCAATCAATTTGTGCCTTACCATTCGTCTAAGGAGTTTAGAATATTTTCCTTATGTTGATAAATCATTGTTGATTGAAGCAATGACCACTTAAAACAACAATATCCAACATACACGTAACGAGATTACTGATATAGTACTTATTAAGTCAAACCAACACAAATAGAAAGGAAGACTGCTCAAAGTTGCATCATTACAAACCCTACCGATCCCTAATAACAATCCTAGAGAATGGTGTATAACACTTATACTTTGATGTTGATTTATAAAAGCAGACACTTCACAAAATTGGATTATCAGGCTCCCAAGCAATTTTTTCCCCATTCTAAGTAGAATACGTTAAATTGAGACCAAAATTAATTGACGTAATCAATTGTGCTGTAATGGGATAGCAATCTTGAAAGCATCATTGCAATTGAAATATATTCCACTAAAACAAATCAGACCAATACTGCCATGAACAAGTAAATACCCTGTAGTTTGGATTTTAATCTTAAAAATACGACCCAAGCTTACCTCACAAAAAAGTGCTCCAGGCATTGTTATCTAATCTTACCTGACACGCCACACTCCTTAAACCCAACACACAATCTCACCTAGAGTTTACAACGTCGAGAAGAAATTAGAAGTTACTTAAATTTCACCGAGTTGTGTTAAAGTTTCACTGTTGTTTAAGCATAGTTATAAGTCTCAACTATTCTTGAGTTTCGGGGGGTTTTTGCTGAACCTCTCAAACTATGCCCTAAAAGAAAATAAAAATCAATTCAAAATAAAATTTAAAAACATATGTTAATATATTAAACTTTTTAAAACTTGAAACCTTTTACAAAATATCTTCAAGTCCGAGTCTAAGCCCAAAATTGGTTCGCCAAGTTATCACCAAGTCCAAGTCTTGTGACTATGGTTTGAAGCATCTAATCAAAGTATGTTAAAGAACTGCAAATAGCCCTGGGCGTGTGGTCTTGTGGCATGTTACGGGTTATGGACTTTATTAGCATTGGACCTTGGTTCAAAACCCGAGTAAGTGCAGATGACGGCTAACAGGGCCTGAGCAAAATTGAGGTAATAGATAGGTCCCTAGCAGTAGCTTAGCTTAAGAATAGTTCCAAAGGGTATTTCCATTTCTTTTTAAGTACAAGCCATTTTGCAGGGAAAGGGATGTTTCTATATTACAGTGAATAATCATATAAAGCAGCTATGATATCTAAAAGGGTGGCCTTTTTTAACAAGAAGTGGGGAAAAAAACCTTCAAAGCCCCCAACTCACGCCCCACAGAAACGGGAATGCAGGAGCAGTTAACATATAATACTTTTGAAGTATTCAGGAACCTACCCGTCGGTCGAAGAAGCGAACAGCCTGAACGTTCTGCAAAATGTACCAAAAGAAACATATTAAATAAAATGAAATTAACACCCAAGTTTCGATATCAAAAGAAAAGAATGTAGGGACTCACGTCCGGTAGCTTTCGGTAGAAAGCTATAAATCCTTGTGCCTGCTTTGCGTCTGAAACAAAAAGAACACAAAAAATCAGTAAGACTGTGGGCATAAATGTGATTAGAGTGAAGAGATGAAAACTCAGAAACCTAATTTGAGGTCGGGAAGCTTGGAATCGTCCTTCTCCATGACGATAGTGATGTGTTAAGTTCAGTCTTCTCAGAAGAGGAAAATAATGGAAGGGGTGATTTTTATAACGCGCGCTAGCGTTGGTTGCCATCTATTGTGGCGGGAAAGAGTTAATATCACATTGTCAATTAAAAGAATAGAATGGAATAAAATACAATGTTCTAAATGTTTATAAGGTTAAAAGATAGTTTAAGAGATGGTTTGAAGAAAAAAAATTATTTTTTCAAACATTTTTTTTTATATAACTTATAAAGAAAGTATTGTTAAAGTATATGTGTATTTGGTTTGAATGTCAAAGTAAATTTTGTATTTTAAAATAAAGTTTTTCTTTGATTTGATTGGTCTTACTATGCAAAAGATAAATACCCTATTTTCCCATTCTTCTTTTGGCCTCTCGATATGAGCATATTTGTTCTACAAGTGATATTTGCCCCTATATAGACCTTATGGTGATGACCGTATGTGGGGTTAAATTCATCAAGATAATATTTTCACTCTCTCATGCATTTTCTCATACACAATTATGAAATTTATCTATAACAAATGTCTTCATTTATTTTGTATTTGTCATTTGGACATACATTCAAGCTATTGTTTAATTTGTTGCACCCAAGTCTTTTTTCTCCCATTCAAATCTTCTTTAATGATAACCTTTGGCCATCTATATGTCTACATTTGTTCATTTTTTTCAAATATTCTACAAGATGAACCATGGCAATTGTCTCAATAGAGAAGGTACTTGTTTTAGCTAAAATATCATCATAAGGAAACAAAGGTTTTATATTTCACTTATGATCAAGCATTTTTTAATACTATTTATTTATCACCATTTTATTTCTGAAGTGTTGCTAGCACATAACTCACACCCATAAAACGCAATTGAAAACAAGTTACATAAATTTAAGCAATAATTAACCTAGATTGTTAAATGAGAGCTCTAAGCGTGATAAAATTGTAATTAAATGGTAAATTATAAAGATAAGTTTGAAGGTTAATGAAACTTAGCTCTAGGCTCAAGGATGAGTAATTATGTTATAGTTCTGAAATCTTGGATCTCTCTATTTATGTGTTACCTCAAATTTTATGCAAGATTTGCATCTTCCTTTAGGTCAACTCTACAAGTCTAAGAGAATTTTGCATGCACATGTCTACTTTGAGGGTCATAGATCTAATCTTGCAATTTGTGTGTCTCTACACTCTAGTTCATCATATTCATTATTATCTAATGTACTCTTAGGATTGGCAATAGGTAAAATACATATAAAGGGCTATAAAATCACTAAGAGACAAGTTATCCTAGGTACACCCTCAAAAAAGGACCATATGGTCATGTCAAACATTGAAGATAGCAAGAGTTAGTTGTTGGTTATCAAATCTGCAATCCACTTGAATCCTAAAGGGTTATCTGGCCTAATGGTCAAATTCAAGGAGAGATTTGGCCAACAAATGGGAGATTGATATAAAATCCTTCTCCCCTACACTTCGGGCTCTATGAAACCCGAGAGGGTGATCTCAACAGTGTGCTTGTAGATACTAGTGTGCCAAAGTATCAAATACACTGTAAACAGATGATTCTCCTTTAATTGCTAAATAGACATATTACCCTAAAGATTCGGCTGACCCTCATGGTAATGTCTAATTTAAACACGAGAGTTGTAATTCATTAAATTCAACACCCATAATCACACCAAGATAGTTAAGTAAATTTGATTTTAAGTTGTAGTTGCCACAAACAATCTCAGGAAACTACAACATTAAAAGACCGGTGCCATATTCCAAGGTGGAGTCACCTAAACCATGTAATTTAAAACTCAGCACAGCATTTAGCATGTCATAACTATGCATACCAGATGATGCATTACACCATTGATACTAGAAACTCGACAAGTTATACTTAGTAATGTTGAAGTTGATAAAGAACAACCCACAGAACCCAGTGAACACCTACAAGAAAATAACCTGTCACATCAAGCGGAAATATTGTAGCACAAAGGAGGTGCTCTAAAAGGCCTTAAGCAAAAATATGCATAATAGAATAAAATAATTACAATGAGATCAATCTTCAAGAAAGGAGATCAAAACCCTAAAATAAAACCCTAGTGTGCACACTTAATAATTAATTATTAATGTGTCTAAGTTTAGCTTAAGTAAACCTGAAGTGATAAGTCACTTAATTAATTAACCAATATGATTAAATTAATTAAGTGAAATGGTGTATTGCTCTAACACCCCCCCTTAAGATGAACTTAAGGAGTAGCTAAAACACTAAGGGAAACATGCATGAAAGTAAAGATGGGTCCTGACAACAAGGCCTAATCAGGTACCCATGTACAAATGCAATGCAAACTAAACCAAACGGGGTAAAGGAGAAAACCCAGTGGGAACAAAACTCCTCCCCAAAATAGGATGCAAAGAAAAGAATGTAATGCACTAATAGAAGAAGGATAGAAGGTGGATTACATGATACCCCCCATAGACAACTTCTATCATATAAGTACATAATATGTTCCCCCCATAGGAGAGAGAAAAAAAGGATATGAATCCCCCCATAAATAAATAGCTTTTGTATCACTGGCAAACATTTGAAGACAAAACATGATCCACTACCTGCAAACAACATTTCTCCCCTTAGGAAGAAATAGGCCAATTGATGAAATGTGAAGCCAATCCAAAAACATGGGTGAATCTGGAATCCAAATCCAAATGGTAGGTGTCTCTGAAAATTGCTCAAGCATCCTCAAGTCGGAAAGAGAAAATGCCAATCTTGAACCTTGTGAAGACTGATGAAGCACATGCTCCAAAGATGATGAGCATGATGGGCCAATAGGGGTGATGTGGCTGTCAACAAAGAGGAGATGAATGTCCTCAAAATAATCCTCCAAATCTGCAATATAGCACTCCACAAACAAGAAAGATATGTCTGCAAAATAAGAGTCCAAAGTAGTTATGTCTGGAAGATGAATGATGCCATACTGCACTGAATCAGGAACAATATGAGATATTGATGAAGTCTCAATCTAAAGAGTGGGAACATGAATACAAGTCTCTGAACCATCGGCACATGCAAGACCTGTGACATACTCAAGCTCCTCTAGAGTACGATTATCATAAGGTATGAAATCTATATCTACAAGAGGGATGAGACAATTTGCAACAGGATCCTCTAGGAATGGAGGGATATTAGAGTCTCCAAAAATATCCTAAAGACATTGTCAAAGTGTGCAAGGAAAACAAATGTTAGATAAAGCACACAAAGTGTCAAAATCAACACTACAACCAATAACCCCTACAATATGATCTCAAATAATAACCCATGTTGATAAACTCCTTGATGTGTCTGGTGTAGGTATGAGTCCATACAAATGAGGCAAAATACCAAGCCACTTGAGATGTGTCGGGATGCCATGACGCCAAGACTCATAGTTGTCCTTATCCAACTTGATCACATAAGGGTGAGTAGAAAAACCCATGATACTCACTCAAATAAAAAATTAGATACTAAAACTCTCAGCAATGATAAATCATATCAACATAACCCATCCAACGTAAACAAATCCCATGTAGGTGTCAAAACGTCCAAGTAATTAAGCAAAGTGTAAAAACACACAAAGCTAAATAAAATGTACTTGGTAAATTTTTTTATCAAACTAGCTACAGATCTGGAAAGAGCACTGAAACACCTTTCCAATGCCTATTTGTTTGTGCAAAATAGAGTCCAAACGCAAAAGTTACACCCCCCAAAGTGCAAAAACCATCTTCTAACTTTGACTGGAAAACAAGAAATCAAAACATAAAACCTAGAAAATCAAACCTGCACCATTGGATAATGCCTGGAACCAGCTTTCTGAACCCTATTCATTTTTGAAAATTCAAGTTCGTATGCAAAAATTATGGCCAAAATATCAAAACTGCTCCAAAAGGTTTGAGGGTTAAGCCTGGTGGTTAGGCTATCTGCTAGCATTAACCTCTAGCGGTTAACTGACAATGGCAACCATTACCATTGTATTTCTATTTTTTTCTTCAGATTGCGTGTTATACCAGGTCATACAACCCATAAATGAAAAAAAAAATGCCTCTCAATGTCACTGTGTCTGATTTCAACGATTTGACAATCAATTTTGGGGTTTTTGGGTGCTCTAAACGCGATGGTGAGGTCTTTTGGGCTCAAAACGCTCCAAAATTGTAGGTACGCTTTGGATCAGGAACCTCTCAAAAAACTTCAAACCCTCGCAGATCTGACGTTGTGAAGCCAAATTTGATGAAACAAAGATCAATCTTGACTGAATCGAGCGTCCCAAACGCAATGGTGAGGTCCAAATTGACTCAAAATGCACAAAAGTGTCACTTTTAGGACAAGATCCCTCAAACAACAAACATGAAGCGGTAGATCTAAAGCTTTGATACCATGTTGAAGTTGATAAAGAACAACCCATAGAACCCAATGAACACCTACAAGCAAATAACCTGCCACATCAAGAGGAAATATTGTAGCACAAAGGAGGTGCTCTAAAAGGCCTTAAGCAAAAATATGCATAATAGAATGAAATAATTACAATGAGATCAATCCTTAAGAAAGAAGATCGAAACCCTAAAAGGAAACCCTAGTGTACACACTTAATAATTAATAAATAATTAATTATTAATGTGCATAAGTTTAGCTTAAGTAAACCTAAAGTAATAAGTGACTTAATTAATTAACCAGTATGATTAAATTAATTAAGTGAAATGACTTATTACTCTAACAAGTAATCCCAGCACACAGTTGCATAAACCTCTATTTATGTTAATACAATTTAATTCATTCTTTGAATAAAAGTAATAAGACTAAATAAACACTCAAAGAAAAACAAGAAGACAAATACCAGCAGTCTTTGATTACTCATATTCATAATATCATACAATGTGCACTGTGGAGACAACCAGCTAAGAATATTATGTCATTCACATGCAAACATGACAATGCCATGACTGAATCCTCCACTACAAAACTCATACCACTCCAAAAAACCTAAAACCAACACTATTCATTCCAGACCCTGTTACAAAATGTATTTCCCCATGAGACCAATAGTGAGCAACTCCTCCAAAATGAAACAGGAAAATATATTTAAGGGAAAACAAAAAATCCCAGATGAACATCCCTTTGACAACTGGCATCAGGCAAGCCCTTAGATCCATAACAGCTCCCGCTTGGAGAAAAACCCCTTATGCACTCAAATTCCCACCTCTTGCATTTTCTTGTCCACGTTGCAATAGAAAATTTGATATATCATCAATGGATTTCTTCTTAAAAGGCTCCTGCAAAAGGTTTCCAGCCGCAAGCTTGCCCATTTTCTTGCTCGTTATATCCATGAAAAAAACCTAGGTGTCACCAACCAAAATGTGATCGTGATAATGACTGGAACAACTAACTTAAGGACTCCCAGAACTTCCATGATTGTGATTTCCATTTCTAGGTTCTTAATGAAGAACAACCACCTTAGTTGCATCGAATTCACCTCGGCTCTACACTCGCACATAGCCCTGTTGAATTCCACTCAATCGGCCATCTTAGAGAGTAGACATCACAACAAGAAAGTTTAAGACCTATTAATCGAACCACACAAGGAACAAGGTGGGAGACACATAGGTGATGACAAGACAAATAGCCTTTGCATCTACCACTATTCTACTTCATAATGTGCTTGAGCCAGATACATAATAAAATTTGGGTGCAACACCAAAATAGAATTTCATCAAATAGTTTTGATGCACTTTCATTGCAAGCGTAAACTGTCCTTGTGCAGAGAAAACATGTGCTTGAATTACCCACACATCAAGTATTGAAAAAAGATGTTTCTTGCAGTGGCTTCTTATACTTGCGTAAAATATTTTCTTTGTAATATCAAATTGACCTCTTTCAGCCAACGCGATGGTTGTCCCATGTGCAACACAAACATTTCCTTATCTTGTGTCAACACTTTACAATATAGTTTTGTAGCCTTCACAAGATTTGTTACCTCACTCTGTGGATTACTTGCCACTCATTTCCTATCATACGCATCTTGCTTGGTTGAAATGTTTCCAACTTTCCATTCACTGATACCTTAGTCAGTTTGAATGTGGAACTTTCAGATTTATAGTCACAAGCCCAAAGGAAATGGTAGAAATCACCAATGATATGATTGTCAAAGTGCAAGTCCAAAGTTCACTTGAAACATTATCTTGCAATCACCAACCCTTATGCCAAGGGAAATATACAGTCAAGCCAAATCTAAATAAAATCACTAATCTGAATGCAATGCCATTGAGGCCAAAAGCTTGATGTAGGCTTCCCACAAAACTTTTTGGTTTCTCCATAATCCACATTACCAAGATGATCGTATTGTCACAACCGTAGGAAGCTAATATAGCCCTTCTTTACATAAAAATTAAATGATTAAGTGTTGAAACACTATTAACAGGAAGAATCTCATAATCCTGGACTTGACACTTCGTTCTCCCTTGATTACCATTGGAACTATGCATGAATGCAATTTGGAGTGAGAATGCTTGAAGAAACTTCTATATTCTTCTGCCTGGTGTTGGAATTGTACTTGAGTGTTGAATTATGTGTTATCCAAGAGAGGGCCTATAATTCTTACCAATTCTCTAACACTTCACCCAAACCATCTATTGTGTTATTTGCTAAAATTTAGTGTGCATATATAGGTAGAACAAAATCCTATGAGGGTGTAATTTTCCACTTTCCAAAGTCAGATTCCCCAACATCCAACAATTTCCACCAAGATAACTTAAGCATCTACAATGCTTACTACCATGAACAATGTTGAAAAATTCAAAGCAAAATCCATCATTCCCAAAGAGCTATAGATTTAGTTTAACGAAATGAATGAGTTGCAACTTACCATTATGATTGGATATGGAGCCCCTCCCATTTTGGTTCATGACTTTCAAATCCTTGGTGTACTTCAAATGATTGTCCCTCTTTAAGTCAAAGGTATGTAACTTCCACAAAATCCCCTCTTCCATTGTGACCTTTCTTTCCATTTATCAAGGACCATGTTGTCTTTCTATCTCAAACAAATACTTATTTGCAGTCTACATGATTCCAATGCTACCTTGCTATAGTTGCAACACATAGGGAAGAATGTAATATTTTAAATAGTTGTCCATTATGATGAATATGATATTCATCATCCCTTACGAGTATTTGGGTTGCTTCATGTTCATTTCTTTACACTTTGCTACCCCAATGAACTTTGTCACCATATAGCATAGTCATGATTTCTGAAAAGGAGTTCTTATCATGCTTCTTGCCCCTGACAGTTATGAGCCCTCAATTCATGCTCTATTTTTAGGGTTGCACTTGTTGTCCATGTACCTCTTTTGCATCACTGGACTAAGCACAATATGGCCCTTAGTTTGGTGGAACCTGTCCTAGAGCATAAAAAGGTGATGTCAATTTTGAGAGTCCCATCATTAGTCATGCATATGATCATGGAATTCTAATTCTTTGTAGTGCACCAATCAAAATATTCTCATACTAAATGCTACTTGAATACTCTAGGATGCAATCAAATATTAGAGGATGTGAAATGAATACAATTGAACACCTTTAAACATAGATACATGACAATGAATCATATAATTTTTTATTCACCTCACAAAAGCTAGTGAAATGGGTGGTAGTTGACTAAATTTGAATTTGAATTTAGAAATGTAAGGATCAAATACATGGCCATGGTATCTTACTTAAACCAATCGAAATGATCCATAATAATGAAATACTGAAGTTTGTGTATGGAACAAATATCTAATCATTGGGGTATTATAAATGTGGATAGTATAGGAAAGTATGTAAAAATTGATAGTGTGTGGATAATTGTAAGGGAATGTATGTAAATGGATATAGTGAAGGCTAGGGAGGTAAGTGTAATATATGAGAGGATGTGAAATGAATGTAATTAAATATTTTTAAACATAAATATATGGCAATGAATCATGCAAATTTTTAGCCACCTCACAAAAACTACTGAAATGGGTGATAATTGACTAAATTTGAATTTGAATTTTAGAAATTTAAGGATTAAATATGTGGTCATGGGATCTATCGTGCACCCATTAGAATGATCTATAATAATAAAATTTATGTGTGGAACAACTATCTAATTATGAGAGTATTATAAATGTGGATAGTATCGGAAAGTGTGTAAAATATGATAATGTGGATAATTGTAAGGGGATGTATGTAAATGGAGATAGTGAAGGTTAGGGAGGTAAGTGCAAGATATGAGAGGATGTAAAATGAATGTGATTGAACTCCTTTAAACATAGATATATGGCAATGAATCATATAAATATTTAGTCACCTCACAAAAGCTAGTGAAATGGGTCATAGTTGACTAAGTTTGAATTTGAATTTTAGAAATTTAAGGATCAAATATGTGGTCATGGGATCTATCTTGCACCCATAGGAATGATCCATAACAATAGAATAATGAATTTTATGTGTGGAACAACTATATAATCATGGGGATATAATAAATGTGGATAGTATGGGAAAATGTGTAAAAATTGATAGTGTGCGGATAATTATAAGGGAATGTATGTAAACGAAGATAGTGAAGGCCAGGGAGGTAAGTGCAAGGTAATGGGTTCAAATTGAGGGAAAATGTGAGGCCAAATTTGTTAAACAAAATGTATACCTATTCTTTATAACTTGTATACCCATTAGAAATAGATAGTCATTATAGATTAGACACCTAAACCTAAGAAATTTTCATTATGAACAAAGGTCGGCGAGTAAAAAATATTCATTTAATAATAGGTATCCATCATAACAATTATCCATTCAATAACAAGTATTTGTTATCAAAAAGTATATGTGTTTTTGCCTACTCCAATAGGTTGTTTTCACTATGTATGGAAAGAATCGAAGCCTAGAAAGTAAGGATGAATGGGTATCAAAGTTTGTTAGTCGATATGCCACCTAAATTGCACTTCCTTCATGACTACACACAATGAGTTTTCGAGGTAGGTAGTCATTTTTAAGTGCATTTTTAAATTCTTTTTAAAAAAATTGAAAGGTTTAGCATTAAAGTTTGGATTTTAGGATTAATATAAATATAGATTGCGCTTTAGGTTTAGGGATTTAAGGTTGTTCCCAAAAATTGTAAATCCTAATCCCTAAACCTTGAAGCCATATTTATTCACTTGTGCATTATAAATAAATTTTGATTTTAATGGTAAATTTTTATATAAATTTTGAATAAGTGTTCAACCTTCTACCCAAATAACTAAATATTGAACCTTAAACATTGAACCTAAACCCTAAACATTCTATAATAGACCTTGACCCTTGAAACATTAAATTATGAATAGTAAAATTTGAAACCTAAACTCTAAACTCTAATCCTTTTCAAGAAAAACCCATCCTCTATATCACACCTAAAGTATTATTTAGCAACAATTAATGGTCACAATACATTCTAAGAGTCTAGTGCTCTATTGGGAGAAAGGGGGGATCAATACTTTCTAATCCTAGAGAAAAACTAACATAACCCAAGGAAAAAAAATGTATAATGCCTCCATCTCAAACCCTCATTATATAGACTTAAGAAGATCCAAAAAACAACCAAAGAGTAACACCATGGGCCTAAAAAGGGTCCAAAATACCATGGTAAGAATTATCAAACTCCATTACAAGAGAGTGGCCTCCAAATAGATAATAATTTCCCACACAAGCATCTTTGAATTCCACCACTCAAATTGGTATATGTAGCTCCCAAGCACTCCCCATGAAGCACTAATTATGTAACAATCCTCAATTCATTTTTTATGAGACTTTTAAAAATATTGTTTAATCACCTTGTTGTAATATTTGAGTGATGGAGAATCCACATGTACTCCATATTTAGAAAAATTATAAGATTGAGGGAGGCATTATAAATGAGTCTTACTTATGATTCTTTAAAAGGAGTTTGCAACAGGAGTATGGGAGTGGGTTTTCTTTCCTTCGTTTTGTTTTATCCAAATTTGGAAGTATCAAAGGCACATGGAAGAGAGAGGGAAGGCAAGTAGGAGAGTTATAGAAATATTTCGACTAATTTGCAAGTATGTTCAAAGAAATCCTCTTGCATATTAGATCACATACATTGTTATTTTGCATGCATATTTATTTAGAAGTTAGTAGTTGTAACTTGATAGAAATAATTATCTTGTTGTGCCTATAGAACCTATATTCTATATTTTGTATTGCCATGTATAATTCTTATCAAGTGAAAACTCTCATCACGTCCAAGAGGAGTATAGAGGTTGTAGTGTTTAAATTTCCTTTAGTACATTTCTTTAACATAGAGTTTCTAGTGTTTGTTAAAACATGTGAGATCTCATCATGCATTATCCCCAACATTTAGATGTTAATTTTCTAAATTGTTTGAACCAAAAGCTTGCAATAAGAAAAGGGATAGTGTAAACAACAAGTCAAGGGTTTTGGTAAACTATTTTAATTTAAATTAGTTTCAATTGTTTGTTATGGTAAGAAATAATGTGATAGTTATGAAGTTTATCTCTCTTTATGATAATAAGTATAATTTATTTACTTGTTAACTATGATATTATGTGCTTGTTTTAGCCATTAAGGTACGTGTGAGAGTCAAGGATACTCTCACAATAATTTATTTCTTATGGCATGGTAGTTTTATCTTTTGAACTTTGTTGTAGGTTGTAGCATGTGAAAACTTAGTTTTTCTATGGGTTTTAATGGTATTATTCATACCATGAGTTATTGATTGAACCTAGAGTTTAAAGCTTTTGTGTTGGTTTTGCTTGTATTATTTGTAAGTTTGTTATTGTTCTTACAATATTTATCTCTCATGGGATAGTACTTATACTCAACATGGTTGTTTTGAAGCTACAACCAATTATAGGATAGAGGATTTGTCTAAAACCTTAATTCAAACATGAATGAACCATCTATTAATAGGTTTTTAATTGCTGCCAACAATACTTTAACATGCCAGTCATGGTTTTATGAGGAGGTCGATTTGGTTTATAATACTTTTTCAAACCAAATTTGAATTGAAATCAATAACAAGCGAGGTTGTGAGGTTTGGTTTGAGCAGACTTAGTTAATAGCTAGCCGTGACAATTGAGGAAGAATTTAATTTGATCTTGAAGACTTTCTCCAATTGAAATTTAATCATCTTATAACTACATTTTTCATTGGTAGATTTTAAAGAGTATTGACTCAATCAAGATGCCATTTGTAGCAATATTATGGGCAGTATATTCAAACCATGACAATGGTGGAGCTAATTGAGCCTCTGAGTGAAACTAATTTCTATCTTTAGTAAAACCATTTTAGCATGAATACATACTTGTTGCTTATTTTAGAGGTTGTTCTTTTGTTTTGTAATCTTTGAAGAGGACTGCATTACATGAGATTAGAAGAAAGAAATAACATAGTGTAAAGAGAATTTATGATTTGCAAACAATACACCATATAGTGAGATTGGCTCGACTCTATCAAAATTAGATTGTTCAATAGTTTGAGACTATTAGTAATGGATTCAAGGTAATGGTGCAAGAATAGTGTTGAGCATGGAGCTTGGAAAGCACATAAGCTCTAAGTTTAAGTTGTGGAATTTGAAACAAGTGAAAAAAGTTAAAATCTTGGTTAATCAAATTCTAGGCATGTTTTAATCTTCTCATTATTTTCCTCTTAAATTTGAAAGATTTTTTCTTCTATTATTTGGAACATGAATATGCTTGCATTATATACAATTTTATGGTGGTTGCAAATATTTACAAATGAATGCTCAAACATGAAAAGTATAGATTATTTATGAGAAAGTATGAGAGATAATTAGAATTAGAAATAATTAGTGGATTAGATTGAATTATCTCACCTTTAAAAATATTGTTAAAATCATGCTATTTTTATGTGATATTGAGTCAAATTATTCAAGATAGCTTAAAGACAAATGTTAAGACTCTCTAAGTTGTGTTATCAAACAACCAACTTATTAAAGCAAAATAGTGAAGAATAACTAAATACGTGAATATGATATTTATTCCAATATGATAGTGTCATATATATTTTATCAAAATAATTTTATGTTTTATTTCAATGATAAGGTTTGAAAACATAATAGAAGCGAAAATGTCTTTAATATACTTTTAAAGTTATAGAATTGTAAGTAATCATTGATCGTCACTAAGTGGTTTTAAAAGATATGCATAAAGGAATTCCTCCTAAGAGGGATCATAACCATGCCATACAACTAGTTATAGGGATCCAACCACCTAACATCAGGCTTACAAGTACCCATATATACAAAAAAGTGTGATTGAAAAGATTGTTGAGATGCTAGAGGCATGACTTATCAGGCATAGCCAAAGTGCTTACTCCTCGCTTGTGGTGATGGTGTGTAAGAATGATGAAATTTGGTGCATGTGTCAAGACTATATAGTGCTCAAAATGTACACCATCAAAGATAAGTTTCATATTCCAATCATTGATGCTTTTCTAGTTGAATTGAATGGAGCTATGTATTTTACAAAGTTAGATCTTAGATCAGGTTATCATAAAATTCAAATTAAGGAAGAAGATATTTGTAAGGAAATATTTAGGACTCATGAGTGTCGTTATGATTTTTTGGTGATGCCATTTGGTCTTACTAATGTACCATCTACATTTCAAACTTTGATGAAATATTTCTTTAAGAAATTCTTGAGGAAGTTTGTATTAGTGTACTTTGATGATATATTGTTTTATAACAAGACATGGGAAGAACACAAGTACAACATGTAGATCAAGCATTAAAAGTTCTCAAAGATTATCAACTCCATGCTAAGTCATCCAAGTGTGATTTTGATATCAATGAGGTGGAGTACTTGGAACACAGAGTTTCATATGAAGGAGTAAAGGTGGCTCCTAAAAAAATTAAGGCTATCGTGGAATGGCTTGATCCCAAAACCATTAAGAAATTGATGGGTTTCTTGGTATTGAATATATATTATAGAATATTTGTGAAGAATTATGGCAATGTAGCACCACCCCTAATAGCTTTATTGAAGAAGGATTATTTTCATTGGAACGAATCCACTAATGCAAAATTTGAGAGATTGAAGGAGGCTATGTGTACAACTCTAGTACTTGCTACTCCAAACTTCACCAAGGATTTTATTATGGAATATGATGCTTCAAGAAATGGTATAGGAGCAGTTCTCATGTAGGATGATCGACCCATTTCTTTTGAGAGTCATCAATTAAAGGGTAAGAATCAAATCAAACCTATTTGAGAAGGAAATGCTAGTTATTCTTGATGTAATAAAATAATGGAGGCCTTATCTAATGGGTAGACACTTAAAGGTTAAGATAAATCATGATGCCCTAAAATATTTTTTGGAACACATATTATCTTTTGAAGAGCAACATAAATGGGTCACTAAGATGTTGGAATATGACTTTGAGATTGTATATAAAAAGGGAAGGAAAATGTTGTGCTAGATGCACTATCTAGGAAGGATGCAACTTTATTGTGTGTGATTTCAACATTACAAGAAGATTTGGTAGTATAAGCTAAAAAAAAGTGCTAGAATGATGTTTCTACAAGTAATATCATTCAACGATTATAGAGTGATCCTAGTAGTTCAGATAAGTTTTATTGAAAGGGAGATGCTTTATGGTATAAAGAGTGATTATATCTTTGCAATAATTCCTCTCTCAAATAAAATATTATCATAGAGCTTCACGAGTCTCTAGTTATTAGTCATTCAATATTTTTGAAGAAATATCATTAGGTCAAGAAAGACTTATTTTGGGAAGGGCTAAAATTTTGTGGAAAAATGTTTGATTTATCAAAGAAATAAAGGGGAGACAATTAAGACACATTGTATCTTGCAACCTTTAGTTATTCCTATCCAACGTTGGGAAGAGGTATCCATGGACTTCATCATAGGGATTCATCATGGTAGTAGTGGATAACCTCACTAAATATGCAAACTTTATTACATTATCACATCCTTTTACAACAAGTACAATGGAAAAATAATTTTTGGATAACATTCAAAAGCTACATGCTGTACCTAAAGTTATTGTTAGTGACTGTGATCCTATATTTACTAGTAACTTTTGGAAAAATGTATTCTCATGTTTGGGTACTCAATTAGCGCATAGTTGTTCACACCATCCTAAATCTGATGGGAAAACTGAGGTTGTTAATAAGTTTTTGGAAGGATATCTTTGTTGTTTCACTTTATAATTTATCCTTATTTTTATAAAAACTAATAGATCTTACATGACTAGTATCAAAATGGTTCTCCTTATTCATTTATACCTTATCACACATTGAGGCATTATGAATTTATTTCATTTTCCATCAATGCCCTCAACTTTTTTCACATTCTTGTTGATAAGATCTTTAATTTTCTTCTTAAGTGAATGCACCTACCCATATCATGTTAATGTATTAGGCCACGATAATTATAAAAAGGCAACAACATTAAAGTGTTTTTGGATACATTTAAATTTATCAAATTGCTTCACAAAAGGTAAGGTTGTAAGTAACTTGTGTGGAATTTGTTGTAACACTATGTGAGGAGAAACCACCAAGCTTGTGAACTTTCTAAATTAATTTAGTTTTATTTTGATAATTTGGTCACGAGAGTTGTTGACATCATTGATATGATGTGTGTCATATGGTAAACTTAAGTTATCAATTAACAATGAAATTGAACTAAATTCAAGAAATTCAAGCAAGATATTGATCAATTAGAGCCATATTAATTGAAATTTAGTAAATGTTGCTAAAATGATTCAATTAACATGAAATAAATCTAAATTCTAAACAATTCAATACACTATCAAGCAAACCTCCAATCCCATTATGGGTTTGAATACAATTTTGGAGTGATATGGATGTGGATTGCTCAAATTTTCCTAACCCATGGTGTTGCAAAAGATTGGTTGATGAATGAGGATGATTCACAAAAGAGGAGTTCTCAAATTGCTCAAAGGTGAGTAATCAATTCGAGATAGTAAGGATTTATAAAGGTTGTGAATCTTGTTTCATTTAAAAGGGTGAAGTATTTATAGATTTTTGAAATATTGATCAATGGTGAAGATTCAAAATGCTAATCAAGGGATGAAATTAAATTAAGGATGTGAGTGTGGATCAATAGATGAATCAAGGGTCAATAATCCATGAAGGTGTGGATCAAAGATTTAATCAAGGGTCCATAATCCATGAGAATTAAATAATATCCCTAAATATTAGGAAATATATTGGAGATATTATTCATGTGGAGGAAAGAATTTGAATTTGAAAAGGGAATATTCCATGAGAATATTCTTCATGCAAGTTGGAGGAATTAGGAAGAATAATTAGTTAATTAAACAATTAAAAAAATCATTTAATTGTGCAAGTTGGAAGAATTAGGAGCTTTAATTAAATAATTGGAAATTATTTAATCAAGGAGGGAAAATGGCATTTAAGTAAATAATTTGACATTATTTAATCAAAAAAGGAGAAATTGATATGAGGGTGACAAATTAATCAAATACTTAATTATTCAATTAATAAGAGAAAAAGGTGAATTTAATTAAATAATTGGACATTATTTAATTAAATGGATGAAGTAGGTGAATTATGAGAGAAACAGTGTTAATAAATGAAATCAGATGTGTGACATACTCGAGAAATGTTTAGATGTCTATAATGTGTAGCCTCATGGTGGACAGGGGACATATATATGGGAAATGATAATCATGTTTAGTATGATCCCAAAAGATGATGTTCTTTGCAAACTTTGCTTTGAGAGTTCTTGAGATCCTATGAGATTTGTGAGTTCATATCCTATAGAGCACCAGACGCTATGGCCCATGCACTTTGTGCAATACACCGCGTAGATCATGTTTGCAAGTTCCAATGGCCAGCTGACGCAACACCCCCGATATGTACCTCAATAAACTTTCCTTGCATATATTTATAGATAGCTAAAGGTATTCTAGATTTAGGACAAACAAAGGCGTCATAGTTTGGTGCGATACTTCTACAACTCGACATGATGTCTTTGCATTGCATAGCGACACCTTTGCAATGGGTGTCACAGCTCTGCATATGTGCGTGAGTTTTGAATTTAGGTGACGCCTTGCAATTTGGGTGATGCTTTTGCAAGATATAGCAACGCTTTTGTAGGATATAGCTACACTTTTCATAGGATCGCTTTTGCAATAAAGTGATGCTATAACAATGACATGTTTACAATACAATGATACTATTGCACAATAGTGACATTTTTTGTAGAATTACATGCTTTTTCTTTTGACTATGAGTCACTTTTGTAAAACATGCTTTCTTTTGCTTTTCTAGCTAGTTTGACTTAGATTTTTGTAATTTTTTAGCAAATTGATGTTGTGTGTGTTATGCATCCAGGTTCCCCTAGGTCCTCTCCTATCTCGAGAGTGGAGCCCACAAAAATTGGAGCGGATCACTACCCTTAGAGAGCTTGATGTTCTCTTCCTATGAGCGATTGGTTTGCACCCTATTGCTTACATGCCAAATATTCGAACTCACTTATCTCTGATTTTGGCGGAGCACTGGTATTCAGAGACTTCCTCATTTCACCTATCCACAAGAGAGGCCATCATGGATCTCAAGGACATTTGGAGGATCCTCATGGTCCATATCCATGGCGAACGAGTTGTTTACGATGTTGATCTCATCCTAGAGGCTATGTTCTGAGTTTTGGGAGTAGAGGAGATGGAGCTCGAGGGTGGACAACTGGACCTTTGACATTGCTAGTGATATTACCCTGGTTATTGTAAGACTCATTATGGGAGTTCTAGTTCCTGAAAGACGATCCAAACTATTCAGCCCAAGATGGGGGATTGTTTTGGAGAGAATCATGGAGGATGCTTGTGTTTATGCTTGGAGACCTTGCATATTGGCTCATTTATATCACAATATACACTAGGTTGTCTACCGAGGAGGGGCTAGCCAGTTTGGAGGGGTGAAACTTCTCCATATATGGGCATGGGAGCAAATTTCCATACTCAAACCAATTATTGTATATAGAGATTGGGATGATAAAGACCTTATAGTATATAGATATGATGGCATGACCACTCACCACCATATAGGTGAGTTAGCTTACTGGAGGAGGGTCATTAATGATATGACCGAGTTTACCTGGAGGCCCTGATTATAGATCGAGGCCTGAGATGACAATGACATGCAACTTATATACTACAGATAGACCCAATGGCTGGTGGGTCACTCCCCACATATCATTGAGAGGTATTTACCAAATAAGGTTGCCAAATAATTTGAGGAGCGATAATATGCTTCGGTCGATGATTACATGGCCATTTATGCTCATACATTCTGAGAGATTCCAGAGTGGGGACCATAGATGGTTCCACAAACAATGACAATCGATTTTGATCACTTGGTACCACTTCCTTTGATCTACACAGGGGGTCCCAATGATCTCAATACCACTCCAACTTATGATTTCTAGTTTGTAGGACACAAGCCTATCATATTTACTGATCCAACAATTAGAGATGTAAGGGGAGGAGATAATGAGGCAGAGCCAACAAAGGGAATGTTCAAGTTCTGGCATATGGACCACCATGACATGTGCCATAATGTACACCTTAGGGACCACCACCACATGTGCCACAATAGCAGCAACAGGTGGCGATAGTTCCTAATCAGAGGTTACAACTTACTATTCATGAGAGATATCAGGTGTGCCAGGAGCAAGATACATACAGGGAGGAGCAGGACCAGACTCGTCAAGAGAGATGGGTTTAGGTAGGAGCGAGACCAACTTCGTACATAGTTGGATGTCGAGGTCACACGTAGGTAGTAGATTGAGCTACAGTTAGCACAAGAGACTGCCAGGAGGTATCAATTAGAGGTGATAACATAGACACCGAGGGATGTTATCCCATTGGATATGTACACCTAGGAGATCTAATTAGTTCAAAGCAAGGCCACGTACTACCAAACACTATATCACATGTTTGTATCAACTCACTAAAGATAGCTTGACTATTCTCATAGGAGCGCCATGGGTCCGAGTAAATCTGAGTGTGGTCCAATAGTTGGTAGGCCTTCACTAAGTGGTTCACAATATCATAGGCTACCATTGTTGGCGTAGCGACTATATTGACGATGAGATCCCTCTCCACCACTAGTACGTACTTTTGGTGTGACGAAAAAATCTACATGGTATCAGAGCGCAGGCATCAGTTTGAATCCCTCAAGCCCTCGAGCCTTCATCCGCATAAGCTCAACTTGTCAACGTGGTACATAGTGGGTATGAATCCCACATGGTACGTGGTTATATCTGGCTCTATCATGTGGAGGAGTGTTAGCATAGCAATTATATCGACGATGAGATCCCTCTCCACCACTAGTACGTTCTTTCAGTGTGACGACAAAATCTACAACCACCACACTAGCTCACTCTTGGTCGGGATGACTAGGGTAGCTCAGGATAGACTTTGATTATACATAGACATTTTTTGTATCTATATACTAATGTAGACATGATTATGATGTATATTCATTCATTGGTTGTGGATAGCCTCGTGTATGTATATTTGATGTATATCACACACTTTGATATGTATCATGACATTCATTTTTTAATATATATGAGATGATTGATGATGCGACATTTATATCTAATCTTATCTTATTGCATATTCTATGATCTTATGTGATGTATGATATGCTTATGGATGTATGGATGAATGTAGATGTATCATGAGATGTTATTATATGTTTCTATGATGGACGATGGCTATTTCCTTTATTATGCTCATGATATGATATGATATGCATGTGTGTATGATTTGTGGATCCAAGATGGATGAAATGTAATGTTATGGATAATATGGGTGATTTATTTTTGTATTTTTCATAATATGTGATGATCATGCAAGATGTATGCTGACGATTTATGGATCTGGGATGGATGCATTTATATATTATTTTTGTTGTATGTCATGATACCTGGATAGAAATGTTAGCATGGATGAAAGTAGAAGAATGAGATGAATAGAATAGATTAACATTGTTATTGATATTGACCAAGATACCAACAAACCTATGATTAATAAATATTTTTTTGGATATATGATGAGATAGGATAGATGATATTTATTTTTATTTTAGATTAGGTTTAATTTTATCATAGAAATCCTTATTTTTTATACAGAAAATAGACATGATGCACCAAGGTATGATTAATTAGGGTGATGCTGTATCTAATGCACGGAATTTGACTCTACAAATAGACAGGAGTATCTTGTTCATACTTGATATACAAAAACCTTGTTTGACCATGTGAAAGAATAAAGCCATTGAAGGAGACTACTACACAAAAGGTATGAAGAACCTGATATGTACTAGCCATTGTTATACTTGAGACTATCCCCACACAGACAAGGTGAGTATTCACCAAAGTAATATTACAAGAATATACAACAAGTACAACAAACAAAAGCAATGATCAAGGTCCCATTCCTTCTCTAAATATTTTTTAAACATCATCGAGAGATCATCAGAATAGGAACAACAAGATAAATCATAAGAAAAGATTGAAGTGACACACTGTCAATATCATCATATCTCTTGCCAAAGAATGTTGTTTTAGGATGATATCCAATGATGGTGTCTATTGTAGGAAAGATATATCCATAAGACATATATCATATGTTAATAATTTTAAATATTTGATAAGTCGTTGATATGCATATTAACCAATATGTTTGACAATAACCAGCACTTAGGATCTTTGTGTTTACAATTTGTGTTTCACCAATTTTTTTGTTTGTTGTTTTGTTTGTGTTACTTAAGGTTAAAGGTGACAATGCATTTATTATTTTTGAAAATTTATTGTGAGTGAAAGTGAGATGGGATGGGTGATTTTGGTTTTCCAATGTTTTAACGTATTTATAATGTTTTGAGGTTGTTTTGGGTTTTGGGGGTTTTATGAATTTTTTTTTGGTATTTTGAAATGTTTGAGGTTGTTTTGAGTTTTTCAAAATTTTCTAAATGTTTTTGAGTTTTTCAAACTATTAAGACCAAGAGAACATGACCTAAAGGATAGGCCTATGCCTCGAGGGATCATGTGAGATGGCCTTGCCTATGTAATTGTGCAAGGATTCGTAGTTCAATTATTGGACTTGGATATTAGCACATGATGGCTAATGATATTTTGGGATATTTTGATTTTTTTGACCTATTTATGGAGTTTTCAAACCTTTTTGGATTTTGAAGTGTTTTGGATTTTGACATGTTTTGGATGTTTTTGGGATTTCAAAGATATTAAATAACTTAAGTGATGTACAAGAATCCAATCTGATAACCAGATGTAGGAAGATGCCCCTAGCAAAGTGTTAAGTTACCTTCATATGAGTCAAATAGGATGACTTGGGGTTAGGACCAAATATGATTGATAAATACTCGGTGAACACCAAGCCATGGTATGAGTAGAAAATGGAAGATGGATGGATGAATGCCTAATTTATTATGGAATGGATGAAGGGTAAGAGTATTTGATAGATGACAGGTGGTACTTATTTACACAAGGCACCTGGTTTCTAGGTTTTCACCAAGGTACTTGCCCAAAGCGCCACTAAAGTGGTTTTTGCTAGAGGACAATTTTTCTCTTTACTGTTTTATCTTTTTTCTATTTTTTAATTCTTAAGTGATCAATTAATAATGAAATTGAACTAAATTCAAGTAATTCAAGCAAGATGTTGATCAATTAGAGCCATATTCAATGAAATTTAGTAAACATTATTAAAATGATTTAATGAACATGAAAGAAATCTAAATTATAAATAATTAAATATACTAGCAAGCAAACCTCCAATCCCATTGCGGATTTGAATAAAAATTTGGAGTGATATGGGTTGTTATTAATATGAAATATATTGAATAACCCAAGGAACTTTTGAAGAGAAAACCAAAGTTACATAAACTAAAAAACATAAGAATGCAAACAAGGACTTTGAGAGATTATGCAATGTTTATGTGACAATATTGCATTAAAAGCTTCCAAGATGAATTAATACATGAATTAACGCATGCAAAATATTTCAAGAATATGAAAATACAAGCTAGGTAGTGAGTTTATATAGAACTTGGGAGAGGATGGAGGTGGGAAATCCAACCAATAGGAATTAACCACCAAAAGTGGATATGGACTGCCAAAAGTGGAGATGGCCACCAAAAGTGGAAAGTGTTCCACCCTTTAAGGAAAGGGACACCACATCACTTATCTTGTAGTAATAAACTCACTTTATTATCCTAAGAAAGCTTAATAAAGTGTAGGAAAAACCTAGGACTAAGGGAAAATAAATTAACCCAATAGGAAAATAAAAACCTACACCAACATGGATATGGATTGCTCAAATTTTCCTAATCCACGATATTTCAAAAGCTTGGTTGATGAATGAGGATGATCCAAAAAAGAGGAGTTCTCAAATTTCTCAAAGGTGAGTAATCAATTCAAGAGAGTAAGGATGCTAAAGGTTGTGAATCTTGTTTCATGTAAAAAGGTGAAGTATTTATAGATTTTTGAAATTTTGATCAATGGTGAAGATTCAAAATGCTAATCAAGGGATGAAATTGAATTAAGGATGCAAGTATGGATCAATAGATGAATCAACTGTCAATAATCCATGAAGGTGTGGATCAAAGATTTAATCAAGGGTCCATAATCCACGAGGATTCAACATCCCTAAATTTTAGGAAATATGTTGGTTATATTATTCATGTGGAAGGAAGAATTTAAATTTGAAAAGGGAATATTCCATGAGAATATTCTTCATGGAAGTTGGAGGAATTATGAAGAATAATCAGTTAATCAAACAATTTATAAAAATCATTTAATTGTGCAAGTTGGAAGAATTAAGAGCTTTAATTAAATAATTGGGAATTATTTAATCAAGGAGGGAAAATGACATTTAATTAAATAATTTGAGATTATTTAATCAAAAGAGGAGAAATTAATATGAAGGTGATTAATTAATCAAATAAACTTAATTATTCAATTAATAGGAGAAAAAGGTGAATTTAACTAAACAATTGGACATTATTTAATTCAATGGATGACATAGGTGAATTACGAGAGAAATGGTGTTAATAAATGAAATTAGATGTGTGACATACTCAAGACATTTTTTAGGTGTCTACAATGTGTAGCCTCATGGTGCATAGGGGAAATATATAGGGGAAATGATAATCATGTTTAGTATGGTCCCAAAAGATGATGTGTGATGCTTCATAAGACAATCTTGTGGAAATATAAAGATAATGAATTATTACTATCTGGCCACTAGAGGGTAAAGTATTCATGTCACTATGCAAGCATACTCTAGGGAAATCATTAAAATATTCAACAAAGTCACATACACTTGAGGAGTGAATGCACTATAAGAAGTATCATACCTACATTAAACTCTATTAGATCCCCATCAATTAAAATTCATTAAATACATTAATTGGAAAATCCTTGTACATATAAACATAATATATAAAGAGTAAAATTTAACATTTAATTATGCATTCATGTCTCCCCTAAAGCCACTAATCATTGGATCCTTAATAATACATGCACTACAAAGAGACGAATTTGAAACATTGTGAGACATGAAAACATTTGCAACATCTATATCTCTATTGTGAGCTACTTTTAAAGAATGATCATCATTTTCAACCATAGCAACATTATGTGACAAAGAATGCAAAGGATATTTATTGTGTTATAATACATCATGATGGTATTCATTAGATAAATCATCAAGAAACAAGGAAGAAACATAAATGTCATTATTAAATGTAATAACCTCGTCATATAAATCTAGACTTTAATTAATGGCATACTATGATAAAGACCTATAATTGAGAATTTAGTACTAGATTATTGGCTAGTAGAGTGTTTTTTAAACAACCACATAAGTGATCTTGTCTAAGGGCTTGATTCCATCAAGATTTTGTCTTGAACAAAATTGGATCTTCAACACAAACAAACCTTGTCCACTAGATGATATTTGAGGTAGGAAAATATGATGGTGTTGAGGAGCACCACAAGACTTACTATGCTAAAGTTGAAGTTCAAGACTTCCTTGCACTTTATCCGAGTCCTAAGAACAAGTTAAGAATAATAAAATAGTAAACGAGATTAGGTGTTGAAATGGATGCTAACGTGAGGTGGCAATTGATGTTATTAAATTGATCATTGAGGCTTTGTTGGTGCTTGATGCAAATTGATGAATGATTGTGTCAAATAATTTAATGAGAGTGTGCTTTGACAATGAAAATAAATTGTTATTAATTGAAAAATTATTGATGCCTAATGTCAATAGATGATAATTTGTTACACCTCGTTGTGTTACTACTTATTTACTTTTACCTAGTTGGGTGAAAATGCTTTAAATGAATGTATTTATGCTTAATGTGTTTTGGAAATATGAAGAATAAATGTGATTTAATTTGATGTTATGAAATGTTTTGATTGTGAAATATATGATGTATTTTTTTCGACTAACTACAGTTGTAATATACTAAGTTGGATGCAGGAATAGAATCAAGCTTCTTGAAGAGAGGGGAAGTATCACTAGTATCACTCAGGGAGAATAAATTGGTTTGGTAACCTTTGATAAGACCTAAACTGAGCTTTCACACACACACACACTTCTAGTTTGGACAAGTCGGGATAATAGCTTGGGAAATAGTAAGTTACCTTTAGTTTTGATTGTGGTTTTGTTTGTGAATGTTCTTGTCTAGGGGTTAACAGTGTTGTCTCTTTGTGATGTGTGAGTTCTTCTTTATGTGTTTACATTTAATCAATGGGATATATACATAAAATGTATATATATGTATATAAGTATGTGTCAACGATAAAATCATACACATGAGTAAATACGTGCATGAGTATACATAGATAGATGTATCTATGCATGCTCATGGATGGATTACCCATATGCATGTGAATATCAATCGAACAAGGTGATATATATGCATTCCATGTATATATGTTTATAGATATGATTGTGAATATGTGTTTAAATATCAAGCCATGATATATATATGAGTATATACATATATATATAAACATACACGTATGTATTGATGAAAAGGATACGTCCATACTAGTATATTAATATATATACATATGTATATATGTATATACACATGCATCAATATATTAAATATGAGAATATGTGAATATGTATTTGTGTATCGAATAATGTATTTTATAAACTTGTGAATTGAGATATATATACATGTATACGTATTACGTTATGTATATATATGTTATATATATTGAATATATATGTTATATATATTGAATATATATGATATTGATTTCTATAGCACCGAAATATTTATCAAGTGCATAGCATATTAAAACATAGCATATGCTAAGTATTATGCACAACATATAGATAAAGGGAATAACACATAAGTTAGAAGCAACACATAAACATAAGTAATTTTTAAAGCATTTAAAACGTTGAGTATTATGAAATATGGGTAGTGTTGGGTAAAGCACATAGTATCTAATGCCAACCAATGTGTAAGATAAACTGCCAAGACTAAGTCAAATGCAAAGGAAAAAGTGAATACTCATGCTAGGAAGCTTTGACCTAGTCATTAGCAAGCAATGACCAAAAGAGTAGGGCACAAAGGGTATAATGTGGCGCCAACTTGTGAACAGTATGAACCGATTAGAAGTCTAATTTGTAATATGAATTCCAAATTATGAAGTAATTTAAAATATGTGAAATGGTCAAATGTGTAGCTAGCCAAAGTAATTCGACCTGTAGAAGACAATAACCTTGCATTTATGATTATCATTCTTGTTGTCTATTTGAATAAGTGACTCATTCACTATGGTTGTGCATGTGTTTGTTGTGCAACAATTTTAGTTGCCACCTTTTCTTATTCTTACTGAGTCGAACCTTTTGAACTGAGAAGTGTCATCCTTGATAGCTTATTTTGGCCTGCAGTATCTCACCTTTGTGTGTAAATAGAGGTGTTTTCTACCTCAATAGGGGCACATGATCTACATTCTTCCTACAATTTTTTGAGTTGTTATTTTCTAATTTTCATAGTTGAGAGTTTTTGAGAGTTGTGAGAGGTTTTTGAGAGTGAGATTGTGGTGACAAGGGAGAAGGATAATTAGGAATTTGATACTGATTTAGGAAGGCTGTGTTGGGAACCTAGTTTGATCAATTGGAGCATTGCATATACAAGCATGCTAATTTCTACTCTTTTATACTTTTTTATGTATTTGAAAAGATTATGTGACATTGTTTGTCTTGTTTGGTAAAATAGTTCACTTGCTTATAATGGAAAGGTTATTCTCATCTTTAGGTGAAAGTGAAAGATTGCTTGATTTACTTAGTGTAAGGATCTTTACTGTTTGAGTGTATGTATTTATTCCATATTAAGGAATGGGTGTTTATAGTGGAATTAAATACTATATTATCGGTAGAGCCTATATAGCTAATGTTTAACCTAGTTGTGTCTTAGAGTTACTTTGATTTACTTAGTAGATGTGTCTTAGATAACATAGAGGTTATAGGTTATTCCTAGGGTTAAGGTTACTCTATGGCATAAGGGGATAGCCTATGCATAGGTTATGAATGGTCAATACAAATTGAGCTAGGAAGGTGGGTGAAGTTTTATGACATCCACTACATAATTTTGGGTGATGAATACTTTTTCTAAAGTAGTGTAAGTTTCCATTGTTTACACTATCAATTTGCTATGATCCAAACTTACGTACTAGGCAGGAAATGTCAAATGAGTAGGTTGTAGCCATTGTATGACAGATCTAGAAACGTGTAGGACACACCACCAAGGTTAGGGAAGGTCATTTTTATTGAGACATTACCATACCAATCTCTTCGTCGAAGGGTAGGGCTATCTATCAGTTTGGTAGACATGCAAGGGACCACAGTTAGTCCAAGGTTGGTGGAAAAGAACTTGAGTGATGCTTCTCCTCATCAGTTGGCGACCAAGATTTGATGGAGGATACCTAGACCATTTTTACATCTATTTCCAGTAAGCTCAATGGAGGCTTGTTTGTACTTTTGTATCCATTACCATGGAAATATTGTAAAAGAGAAATGTTATCATGAATTATTTACTATGAAATCAATATATTGGAAAGTTGTATTACTTTGATATAATGCAATGGGGAAATTTTGGAAAGATGTTTATTTCAAATGTGCATGTTATTTTATATTTGAAAGGAAAATTTTTGTTGCTCATAATGGTTAGATGCTTAAAACTATTTAATTGAGGTTAAAACATAGGATAGTTACTGTGTAGAACAATGGGCATGTTACATAATCGATGACTAGTTACATGTAAAAGGATAAATATGCTTTGATACTTTTGATGCTTTATTATTCTATCATTAAATGATGTGTTGATTGCAAGTGTTTTATGATGATGTCTTTAAATAAATAATATTAGATTCATAACTCAAGATTTTGGTGTCCACATCAACAAGTAATAGTAAGATCCTAGTATTTCTAGTAGTTGAAAGTAGGAATTTGAATTTTAAAATCAAGGAGATTGATCATACCTACAATCCTCTCTAAAATAAAGAGTTATAAGTGTGATTCAAGACAAGAGATAGAATTGCAGGTGTAATATAATCTAAGGAAAACAAACCTATGGAATTAGGTTAGATAAATTAGGGACAAAAAAATATGACAACAAATTTTTCGATTACATTGGCAAAATAATCAATTTATATGCTAAAGTTATTTTTAATTTGAAAAACAAGTGACACATTCCATTAGATTCCTCTCAAATGAGATGTGTAGTATGTTTGTTGGTTTAAAGTAATGTTGTTAGAGTAATTAATTTGCTAATACTAATAACATAATGAAAATTTATGAAATCACTTGATAGATTAGAGATTGAACAACTTTCAAAAGTTTACTTCTAAATAATATTTAAAAGTTAAAATGAAACAACCTAATTCAACAAAATTTATAATACCAAATGGGAATTGAAACTCTAAATATAATGCAATTTAAATATTATATTTAAACATGAATATGTTTAACTTTAAATTAATGAAAGACACTAAAAAATTTGCACAATTAAGTAACCTATAAAAATACATAGATATAAAATATATTAAAAAAAATTATTCATTATCTTTTATTAAATAGTATTTTTTTATGATTAATTTTTAAAATATTTTATTCTTATTCCCATGTCTTTAAAACTAATAAATGTAAATAAACTCTAATATAATAATAAAAAATAAAATAAAAATAAATTATACTTTTTTCTTGATAGGTAAAGGTAGGGAAACCCTACGAGTCTTTTAATAAATCTTGAAAAAACATTAAAATACTCTTTAACACCCTTAAAAAGTAGCAAACATGAATTACAAATTTCTTCTATACCCCTCAAAACCCTTCATCACACGCCCAAACAACTAGCACCCCTAACCTCATTTCTACCCAAATCAAAACCCTCCAAACATAACACATTAAAACATTTCAAACATCACATCAATTTGCAACAAAGCACTTTACTTCTTATTCCCTTTACCATGGGAACAAAGATGCATGTTGAAGGCGACTTCTCTTCACTTCTTGTTTTTCCTTTAAACCTTATGCCAAAGCTCTTCCTGATCATCTGTCCATGTAGGCTCTCCCAATAACTCCTTTGGGATGTTGTCTCCTTCAGAAGAAGCCATGCTCAAGTACTCAAACCGCCCACCTTGCACTTCTTTTAGGACCCTATCTTGCTCAACATTACCCAGGTCTTGCACTTGATTTTTTTGAGGGGATTTCTTGTTGATGACAGTACCACTTGGGTCCTCAGTCGTATCCTTTCCTCCAGGTCCTCTTGCTCCACTAAATAGTGTTGAGGAGAAACCTCTTTCCACCAGGTTGCTTGATTAACCCTCCTACATTTTGTACACTAATCAACAACATGACCAATATTGAAGCATCTCCGATAATGAAATGGTAACCCTTCATAATCAAGCATCTATTTCAATTCTCCACCTGAAACTTTCAAGCATGCCTCTACATGGAGGTCTTTTGACATATCCATTTCTAACATAATTCTAGCATAATTAGTATGCAAAAAAATTAGACGACCCTCATCAACCCCTAGAAATTTCCCTAGCAAGTTCCCAATGGCTTCGAAGAATGATTCAAACTATAAGTGTAAAGGGAGATTTGGAAGCCCTACCCAAAGTGGTGCCAAATCAAAAGATTCAGTAGTTGGATTGAAGCGGGATGCCATGGCTTCAGCATAAACAAATGTTTGTCTTCCCAGCTCTATTGGTAATCACAAAGAATGTTATTTTTGTCCTTCACATTGTCAAACACCACCACGAAAAACCCCCTTGCATTGGGGTATATTTGCACTTCACCATCTAAAATGGGGTGCCAAGTATCAGTAATCCATCGATGTAAATCGACAAGGCCTAGCCAAAACCCCTGAAATCTCTTAATTATACCCAGCTCACAAAATATTTGACATTCTCAACAACTTCATTTGCAATTTCCCTATCAAGTGTAATTGAGGGGTTCAATCCAACACAATGCAAAGATTTGTGTACATTTTCTCCTCCCAGATCCCTTTTGATTTCTCTAGCCTTCCTCGCATGTTTTCCCTCCATTCTTCAAACCTCCTTTGGATCTGATGCTCGCCCAGATGATGCCCCCTGTAAGCAGTTCTTGACCTGTCCTTGCCTCCCATTTTGCCAAATCGAGGAATTTTTTCTTCCCTACTTCACCACTTCTATGTAAGGAGATGGTCCACAACTAGCAAACTGAGCACAACCAGAAGAAAATGGCACCTCCCAGCCACTGCAAACGCTAGTCGCGACAGGCCAAGGCGCACACAAAAACATCTCTATTAACAATAGTATTTTAGTTGGTAAAAATAAATGGTACTTTATTCCCTACCTTCAACATATTTTTTTAATTATCTAATAAAAATATAGCTCCAAGATTAATATGCTCAAATTTTACATGGACAGTGATTTTTAGTTGTTAGGTTTGATCTTGACCCTAAGTTTGATTTGCACCAAACATAATTATAACTAGCATAGTTGAGTATGTAAATAACTCTTAAATATATAGAGTAAAATAATTCTTAAATAATTTTGAAGTAAATAAGATAACTCTTAAATAAATGAAAAAAGTTCAAGAATGAATCTTTTGCAATAATATAAATTCATCATTTACTTAAAATTTATTTGATGAGATAGTTTTATTTAATTTTAGTTCATATCCTAATTATAACCCTAACTCCAACCCTAATTCTAATCCTAATGCTAGCCCTAACCCTAACCCTAATTCTAACCCTTGATATATTCCTAGTTCTAACCATAACCCTAACTCTAGCCATAGTTAAAACCCCACCTCTAATTTTAACCTTGCAACAACTTTGATTGTAACTCTAATCATAACTTTAATTCTAATACTAATTCAATGTATATCCCTAACCCCAATTATATTGCAAGTATAGCCATAAACCTAGTTCTAACCTTAATCCCAACCCTAATTGTAATCCTAGCCCTGAGTCTAATCATAATCATAATTATAACCCTAACACTAACTCTATCTCTAATTTTAATTCTAAATCTAACTCTAATTTTAATTCTAACATTAAGACAACTTTTAAAATGTGATTAAAGAGAGTGTTGTTTACATTTTTCTAACTATAAATGTAACCCATATTCTAACCTTGGTTGAAATTTAATTCAAACTCTCTCTATTTTTAATTCTACCCCAACCCAAATTTTAATCATAATTATAAGCCTAACCTAGTTCTAACCCTAAGTATAACTATAATTTTTAGCCCAAACTAGTTTTATCCCTAAATGTAACCCTAATTCCAACCCTAATTCTAACCTTAAACATAATTATGAACAATATAATATAATATAATATAATAATATAAATAAAGTAATATTATTATTTTTTAATATATATGTTTTAAATATATTAATAACATAAAATATTATTAATACAATTCTATATATTAATGGTGTATATTATAATTTATATATTATAATATAATATAATTATATCAAAATATCTATAATAATATTATTGTCATAATATCAATAATTAATATATTATTATTAATATAGTATTATAATATTAATATTATATAAAAGAAAATAATATTTTACTAATTATTATATTAAAAAATCAATATTAATAATAATACAATAATATTATTAGTTAATATAATCATATTAATTAGTTAAATAGTAAATTATTATATATTAATATTAATAATATATGTATACAATAAATAATAATTTGTAATAATTATTTATATTAAATTATAATAATTACTAATTAATAATAATATTAAATTACTATAATATTAATTAATTAATTAGGTAATCTATTGTTATTTATGATATAATAAATAATTATATTTACAATAAAATATTGCATTATGAAGTGTTTGAGTTTCTTTGTATCAATGAGTACTTCTTTATATAAACCATATCAACATGGTAGAATGGTGGAGCAACGACACTCTCAAGGCTTTTGGTGGCACCAGGGACTACAGTATGGAGGAGGTGCACAACCCAGATGGCCTTTCAATAATCAAAGGGGTAGAAATGGACAACAAAATAGAAGGATGGGTCCCTATGGGCCATGGAAGGCTCTGGTTAATCAAGATGCTAGGTTAAGGTTTATTGAGAAAGATAGTGGTAAGGGTTGGAAAGTTGATCAAATTGTTGGAAGATTCAGATTGACGACATTAACAGAAAAGGTGGACATCGCCCAAGTGCAGGCAAAGTTTTGGAGGCCTAAAAACTAAGTTGGACAGGTGAGCTCAAGCAAGGTAAACCCTAATCATGCCTCAGTGGTGTCGTTATTGTTAGAAAATAGGGAATGGAATGATTCAGTAAACTATCTTAAAGCTCATTCCTTTTTCATGAAGTGGGGGGGAAACTGGCCGACTTTCACAAAAATTGGGGCTTGGTGTGATGCTCATTGGGGTAAAACCTATGGCCTCAAAACCCTAGAGAATGGTTTTTATTTGGTGCTATGTCAAACAACTAAGGATAAGGATTGGATCTTGAATAGTGGCCCTTTCTTGATGGACGGGAGGGGTTTTCATATTTTGGACTGTGTTCCTAATTTCAATCCCAACTCTGCAGTAATCAAAGAAGTGCCTATTTGGATTAAGCTAAGGAATTTACCATAGGAGTATTGGGGTCAAGATATTCTAAAACAAATTGGAAACAAACTAGGAGTGTTTGTGAAGGCAGAGGAAATGGTGGATAAATTTGATTTCAATATGTTTCTTGGGGTCTGTATTTTGTGGCAATCTATTCACCCTCTTCCCAGGTTCCTAGAATTAAAGACTGGGGAGGGAGGTTGGTGACAAACTGTGGAGGTGGACAAAGAGATGGTGTCTTGCACACGGTGTCCTGGGAAGGAGTATTTTGGTGGTTTTTGTCCAAATATGGATAAGGGGAAAGACAACACAAAAATATTTAGTAAATGAATTGGTGAGTCTTTCAGAATCAGTTGATGGAGAAACCTAGTGGAATCAGTAGGTTTGGGGGTATTTGGGTGAGCATCTAAATTGGTCCTCTTCAGGCAATTCAGGTTTTTGTGGTTTAAACCTAAGGGCTCAGAAAGGTGATTTCGACCTAATCTTTGAAAATGGGTAAGCTTTGAAAGGTAGTCTAGTTTTGGAATCTAAAGATGCTTTGTTTGTAGAAAATGAAAACATTGTGGTGAATTCCTCGATGTTGGCGTATGATGAAAGCCTTCTAAATAATGGTGGGGGTTGCAGTGGAGAGGAAAATGAATTTCCTACATTAGATAATGTGTCAATTCTAGTTTCCCTTTCTCATATAGGGGAGGGGCTAGTGAGGGTTGATTCAGTCAGTCTTGAACCTTCTTTCTTCCCTCCTATGAATGACAGTGAAGTTAGACCATGTGCAACCAAGATGAGAAACCTAGAGTTTTCGAGGACCTAGTTGATTCAAGTTGCAAGCGACGAGACAATCATGAGACTTCTATTCCTCTAGATGTGGAACCTATGGCTGATGAGGATGAGGTCATATTCAAGGACATTCAAATTTCTCCCATTCGAAATCTTGAGAGTCAGTTTGAAGAAGTTAGAGATAGTGGGGGAAACATGGAAGACTCTAAATCAGATTTGGTCTCTGGTGAGGAGGAGGGAGAAGAAGATTTGTTAGGCATGCAGGAAAGCTTAGGGATAGTGGAAAAGAGGTCCCTCGAACAAACGTCTACTTTTAATCCAAAGGTGAAGGTTGGGGAAAAAAAGAGATGTGGACCTAAAACCAATCGAATGAGATTGGAACTGCCTAGTAATGTTGTTGTTCAAAGTAAATTGAGATCAAGAAAAGGCTATGCCTTTTCCCGGTAGCTATGAAAATCCTTTCATGGAATGTCAGGGGATGCAATGCCTCTGACAAAGTACGTTTGATCAAAAGATGCTTTGATAAAACAAGGCCTAATTTGGTGTTGCTTCAAGAAACAAAAATTAAGGAATGCGATTTTGATTCATTTAAAAGGTGTTTTAGTAGATGGAATTGTTGTCTTTCTAGAGCGGTGGGTGCTTCAGGGGGAATTGGTGTGTTATGGAATGACTCAATGGTTGAAGTTCAGCTCACTCGGCAAGATAGGTACTAGCAATGGCTGGATGTTAAATCCAAACAACTTGGTGTTAACTTCTCAGTCTTAAATGTTTATGGTCCGATAAATTCTAATCTAAAAAAGTGTCTTTGGCGTGACCTTTCTGCAATCTTAGGAGATGTGGAGGAAAGGATGTTTGTTTTGGGTGGTGATTTCAATGTTGTTTTGATGCCTTCTAATAAAATGGGAGGAGTTTGTTGGGCTGGTCATAATCAACAAAATTTTAGTGTTTTTGTTATTGGAAATGGCCTGTTTTAACTACCTTTTAAAAATGGCGAGTTCACCTAGACTAATCAAAGGAGTGGCTTTCTCAATATTGCTGAAAAGTTGAATCGTTTCTTTTTGGATGGGAATTGGGCCAACCATGGATGGACTTGTGAGGCAGATATTGTTCTTGTTTCTAGTTCTTATCACTATCCTATTAGCCTGAGAATTCAAGAAGAGATCACACCGGATCGATGCCCTTTCAAGTTTGAAGCTATGTGGTTCCGAGATGAAGGTTTTAAGGACTTGGTGGTGGACTGGTGGAGAAATTATCCTACCCGAGCTGGTAACAAAGCTTTTATCTTCTTTAAAAAATTCCAATTTCTTAAGGAACAACTCAAACGGTGGAATAGGGAGTCCTTTAGGAACATCTTTGTAGAGAAATTTCGATTGGAAGAGAGATTGAAATCTCTTCACTCCAAAGTAATTGAGAATGGAATGAACGAGGAGGATTTTTCTTTTGAAAAATGCCTTAATAAATAATATGTTGAAACCTTAGCTAGGGAAGAGATTTATTGGTGACAAAAATCGAGAGAAACTTGGTTAAAAGATGGTGATCGAAATACAAAGGTTTTTTGTAACTTTGCTAAGGTGCGAAAATCTTGTAATATTATTTTTTCAATAAAGGATTCTTTTGGAATTATGAGGAATAATGTTGATGAGGTTAATAAGGCTGTGGTTCATTATTTTAAGGAGGCCTTTTCTGATAGCTCGGCCTAGGTGCAATCTGATCCTAATATTTTAAACATCATTCCTAGTTGTATTTCTGAAGCTCATAATGAATTGCTCATGGGGGTTGTTAGTATCAGTGAAGTTAAGAAGGCTTCGTTTGGGCTGGGTGGTGATAAAGCTCAAGGCCCTGATGGTTTTTCAACAATATTTTTCCATAAATTATGGCACATTTTTGCCCACGATATTTGGGAGGTTATTGAGGAATCACGAAGGGATGGCTTTATCCTCAAGGATTTCAAAAACACGTTCATTGCCTTAATCCCAAAAAAGCAGATTGCCGAGTCTTTTGACTTTAGACCGATATCTTTATGAAAAACAATATATAAGATTATATCTAAAGTCATTGCTAACAGATTGAAGAAGGTTTTGGAGTCTGTCATTTATGTGGAGCAAAGTGGTTTCTCTCCAAATAGGTCTATTTTTGAAGGTATCATTGTAGCCCATGAAACTATTCACTCCATTCACTTGGAAAAAACTAAAAGAATGATGGTCAAGTTAGACATTAAAAGGGCTTATGATGAGGTTAATAGAGGTTTCTTGCTGAATTTCCTTGAGAAGTTTGGCTTTTCAAATGCTTGGGTGGCTTGGATTAAGAGTTGCATTTGCACACCACATTTCTTTGTTCTTGTGAATGAGAGTCCGCAAGGTTTCTTTGAGTCTAGTAAAGGGATAAGACAAAGAGATCCTATATCTCCTTTTCTTTTTATTATTCTGGCTGAGGTGTTAGGGAGGCTAATAACAAAGAGATGCAACACTGGTCTTTGGAAAGGAATTAAAATTGTTGATGGTATTAATCCTTTATCGCATTTACAATTTTTTTACGATACCTTTTTGATGGGTGAAGCCACTTTTTGAGAAGCTCGAGTGATGAAGGAGACTTTAGATGTGTATGGTAATGCTTCGGGGCAATGCATCAATTGGTGCAAATCTGAAATTTTCTTTTTTAACACTCCCATTCAAAAGCAGTTGGAGGTCTACAAAATTTTTGGAATGAAATCAGGGACTCTTCCTAGTAAGTATCTTGGTATTCCCCTTTTTGGGGGGGCTAGTAAATCTAACATTTGGAAAGATTTGGTGGATGTTTGTCTGAAGAGGTTGGATGGGTGGAAGAGTAAATGGTTAATGGATGCGGGGAGGCTTTTCATGTTTAAATTTGTTATTTTAGCGATCTTGGTGTATTCTATGATATGTATGAAACTCCCCAAGAAAGTGATAAGTACTATTGGCCAGCGAATGCGATTTTTTTTTGGAATGGTGCTAATGAGTAGGATAAAATCCCTCTCTTAGCATGGAACAATATTTTTCAATAAAAAGAGAATGGAGGGGCTAGCTTGAGGAATTGGCAAGTGATGAATGAAGCTCTTGGTGCTAAATTGGTTTGGAACATATATTCGAGACCATATCTTCTTTGGGTTAAAATCCTTAAGGCCAAATATCTGGATTCAGCTAAGGACCATAGGATCTTTACTATCAGGAATCCACCTAAGGGTTCAACTATTTGGAATTTCATAATTTCTTGTAGACTAGACATTATAAATCATATTTCCTGGTAGATTGGGAAGGGTTGAACACTAAATTTTGGGATGATTCTTGGTATAGCCAACCAAATTTGAGTGAAAATGATGATTTGCAGGAACTTAGAGTTCTTTTTAGTCATAAATTGGGTGTTAAGGTGCGTGATGACGTGGAGTAAAAAATGGGACCTTTTGGTAGAGAGTGGGTGTGGAAGAAGGTTGAAGGTGAAGGTTTATTTGTTCAGAAAATGGAAAGAATGAAGTCAATCTTTCGAGAAAGAAAGGTATTTTTATCTGATGGTAAGGAAAAAGTGGTGTGGTGTGGTTCTTTGAATGGGTGTTATGTTGTTAAAATTGGTTAACAACTTTTAGATCAGCAAGATGGAGATATATTTTGGTCCAAGAATTTGTGCTGGAGTAAGGTTTGTTTACAAAAAGCAGGCACATTTACATGGCTTGCAATGAAGGGAAGTATTTTATCAGGGGAAAGGAGAAAGAGACTTGGGTTTGCTGGTCCAACGAAGTGTGTGATGTGTGATGAAGCTTAAGAAACGGTGGACCATTTGCTCTTTCAATGCAAAATAGCAACGAAGTGTTGGGTGTATTTGAGAAGGAAACTTGGATGGCATGGACCACTTCAGAGGATTCTCAAAGAAGTCTTTAAGAGCTGGCCTACTTCGCATAGAAAATCTCTTCTTTCAAGTATTTGGTTTTGTAGTCCATCTATAGTGTTGTGGGAGATTTGGAAAGAGAGGAATAGGAGGATTTTTCTAGAGAAGGAGGATCTAAAGAGATTGTTGAATAGGATTGATCTCTCGATCAAGGAGGTGGTAGGTATTGTAGCCTCGTAGGCCTTGGTATTAAGGCTTCTTTATACCTTGGATGATAAAAGAATGCAAAGTGAATGGCTTGGAATAAATATAAGGGCTCATCAAAGTGCTGGTGAAGTGGATGAGAAAGTTGTTCATGAAGATGTTCATTGGGAAAATTTGTCACTTGGATGACATAAGGTGAATTTTGATGGGGCATCTAAAGGAAACCCTGGCCCCTCAGGGGCTAGAGGAGATTGGCAGGGGAATATTGTGGCCTTAGGGGCGAGAAGGATAGATGAAGGGACTAATAATGTTGTTGAGGCTAAGGCAACCTTGCTTGGGGTAGATTTGGCACGAATCGTAGGAGTTTGAAAATTACATCTTGAAGGTGATTCCATGATCATAACCCAAGCCATTGCAAATAGGGGTGCAATTGCTTGGCATCGACAGGGTCTAATCAGAGCCATTTTAAAAGAGCTGGAATGGTTTGAAGATTTTAAAGTAAGGCATACCCGTAGAATGGGAAATTGTGAAGCTGATTGTCTTTCAAAATGGGTGGTGTCATTTGCCAATATGGGGGATTCACATTTAGAAGATTTGAGGAACGTGCGGTTAGGGGTTTATAATTGGTGAGGAGTGTGTTTTTCATGGTGTTGGGGTGATGTGTGCAATGACCCTTTTACATGTGTTCGTTGCCTAGAGGATTATTTGTTGATTTCTTTCGAATCATGGAAATAATGGCTTTATTGTGTGTTTTCTATGAAATGACAAGAGAGGGGTATGAAATTATGTCTCTCACATTTCAAGGAGTTGGCAAGCGTCCTTTGATGATGTGGGTTGTCTTTTCAACATCGATCCTGCGATTGGGTATTATGTTGTGGCGGCGGTGGAAAGCTTCGCTTTAATGAAGCTCAGTTGGAGTGGTTCAGGTGATGATACCTGACACATGTTGGGGGTCTTTTTAAGGAAGGCTAGGTGGTGTAGCGTGTACCTAGAATTTGTAGAAAGGTTAGGTGCTAGGTCAGTGCTACTTTGGAATGATGGAAGCTATGTATTCATTCAAAACTAAGTTGCAACAAAAGGATTTTTTTGGTCCTATTTCAAAGTTTAGGCTTAAATTCATGTTGAAACGAACCTTTGATGATGTTTTTGAGGTGGTGTTGGATGCTCTGGGAAGGATGTTAATGGAAGAAACACACAGGGGCAGGATGAATGTCAAAATTGCTTCTATGATCTTTTCATGGGGTCTGGAATTAAACAAGGAGATTAAGGTTATCAGATGGGTAATGGACTCACTCTTTGATAAGGAATTATTATGGGGGATGGAATCCTTCCTGGAGTGGGTTGTCCTGGGGGTGGGCTATGATATCTTAGAGGGTTTTGACGACATGGAGGACACTGAGGAACTAGGAGTCGTTCCCTTTGTGAGGTGACGTAGGAGGTTAGATAAAGATGCATATAGAATGGAGATGTTGGTAGCTTGGTAAAATCTAAAATTTGTGTTAAAGCGACATGAATTTGATCCTAATCAAGCAGAGGTGGAAGTACCACATGCTTTTCCCAGGAAGAAGAACTCATAGAGAAGGGGTGGTGCTCGACAGGCTCTTGTTGGGAGATGTGTTGGTTAGTAGAGCAGGTGAGGTGGCTTTTTGGTTTTGTGCGAGTTGGTGAACAAGTTGTGCAATGGCGGTTGTTGGTTGGTGCGCGTATGTGTAGCTGGTGCTGTTGAACTGAATCACATATGAATGGATGCATTCGGTGCGGATATGCTCCTTTTGAATGGAGTTGGACTCTTCGGCAAATTTTTAGCATCTAATGGCTACTTTGGTATGGTTGGCGGGTGGGTTTATGGTGGGTAGTAGTGTTTTTTGAATAGACTATATGGGTAGTAGGTTTTGGCTTTTGGGTGGAAGCCCATGTACCTTCATGGGATTCATTTGTCACATATTGGTGGGCTGGGATTTGCTAGGGAATGGGATTACTGGTGTTTTGGGGAAGTTGCAACATGATGATGGTTAACTTTAGTTGTGTTTATGTAAAACTTTTTATTTGCTTATTAATAAAATATATAATATTATCGATCAAAAAAAATATATTTCATTAGGATTTAATTAATATAGTAATATATACTATATTATAATTATAATAATCTATATAAATAATTTATATAGATAATAATATAATCTATTAATAGTATATTGTAGTCTTACCTACAGTTATATTTTAAATTATTAAAAAAATTAAATATAAATATATATTATTATTTATATTTATGATATAGAATATCATTATTATTGTAATTAATTATTATTATTAATTATATAAATAATTATAAATTTATATATTTAAAATGTAACATCATGGACAACATTATATTGGTCAATGAAGTAATCCATTCAATCACAAAGGACAAAATGAGGTGTATGCTCATCAAGTTGGATGTATGCAAGGCCTATGATTGGGTGAAATGGTGTTTTTTGATGTTGATTATGGAGAAATTCAGTTTTAAATAGCTATGGCTTTGTTGGATGTTTGAATGCATCTCCACAGCTAGATTTTCAATCTTGGTGAATGGCTCCCTTTGCGGTTTTTTTGGCTCCTCCAATGGACTATGGCAAGGCGATTCGTTGTCCCCAACTTTGTTTGTAATCATGGTAGAGGCTATGGGGCACACATTCAAGCATTGGCACAATTCTAATAGGTGGAAAGGGGTGAGGGTTGATGCTGGCATTGACAATTTAACACATTCAATTTGTTGATGACACCATGTTGCTTGGGGAAGCTTCAATGGCTAAGATTGAAGGGTTTAAGGCCATCTTGGACAAATACACTTGGGTCTTGGGTGAATTCTTCAATATCAACAAATCTGAGATCTACTTTTTCAATACGCAGGTGTCTTTGCAGAGGAGGATTGTTGGGTTGCTTGGATTCCAAATCGGGTCTCTTCCCTTCAAATATTTGGGGGCACCTTTATTTAGCGACACAAGAAGATCTGCTCTTTGGGAGGAGGTTATCTCCAAGTGCAAAGAGCGCATTTCCACTTGGAAATGCAAATGGTTAACACTAGCTGGGTGTATCACAATGATCAAGTCAGTTCTTATAGCTATATCATTTTTTGTCATTTCCTCCTTCCACCTAAGGAACAAGGTGATTGGTGTGATGGAGGGAATACTAAAGAAGTTTCTATGGTTAGGTGCTAAGGAGGACAAGAAATTTCCACTTATTGGTTGGGACAAAGAGTGCTTGAGTAAGGATCAAGGGGGTGCAAGTTTGAGAAGCCTTGGAATGCAAAACTTGGCTCTTGGTGCGAAAATGTACCGTGAACCTCACAAACTCTGGGGCAAGGTACTATAGAAAAATATTTTGACACAAATGATCCAACAAGAATATTGATAGTGGCTAATTGTGGGGGTGGGTTGGCTGTGTGGCACTTTATTTGGGAATGTAGACCAATAATTATTGATCATCTCTCATGGAGGGTCAATAACAGGCGACAGGCAAACTTTTGGGAGGAATTATGGAATGAGATGATTCCCATGCAGGATATCCCCAGATTGGCTGAGGAAATGGAGGTGGTTAAAGCTTGATTTGGCCCAAAAGTGGTGGATTACATTGTCCTAGTCCATCTGAATCAAGTACGAAGTATGAATGGAAGAGTGTGGATAGCTTGCCGCTGTCCAATGATTTCAAGCATAAATTTTTGAGATGAGATTAGCAAAAGGAAAGCGCATTTAAGCAACAAAGAGGATTCTATCTTTTAGAGTGGTTCCAAATCAGGTGAATACTCAGCTCGATTGGGTTATTTGATCCAAAGGGAAACTCAACATACTAACAAATGGCCTGCTTGGGCTTGCTGACATCAATTTTTCTTGCCTAAGGCGAGGTCCTTTCTGTGGACAACTATGCACAAGCGAATTCTGACTGGAGAAAGGTTAAAATATCTTGGTATTCTTGGCCCTAGTCGATGCTTCCTTTGCAAGGCTAATGAGGAAATGGTGGATCATCTTTTGGTGAGTTGCCTCATTAACTCTCAATGTTGGGATTGGATGTATAATTTGTTAGGGTGGTTTGGACCGAGGCACAATAATTTAGTTGAACTAATTCGTAGTTGGACAAGGCTTAAAAGGAACTCAGTTTGGGCTCACCTTTGGTGGGTTGATCCATCTATGGTAGTGTGGAAAGTGTGGAAGGAAAGGAACAAGAGAGTGTTCTGCAATGAAGTAAAGAGTGTTGATTTTATCCTACAAAAAATTGAGGTTGGGCTATATGCAAGCTAATGAATGCAAAAATCCTATCCTTCGATGAAGGTGAGTTCTCTACTTGGGATAAATCTATTCGCAACAAGTGGTCAGGCTTAAAGCTCCCCAAGGAAATAGATTCTTATTAAAATGGCTTCTTTTGCTCTACCCTCTGGCTTGTCGGCAACTAGGTTTTCTCATGGCGGGATGAGATAGAGCTTTCTCGGTTCTACTTGACCTTCAGGCTATTGGCATTGCCCTTTCATGGATGTTGTGAGGGGGGCAAAGATGTTTGCTATGCAGGGTCGAGAGTTTGGTGTTAAGGTGATGGTGGGGCTTCAAAAATGGCCTCCTTTTGGGGCTCCTCCTGATCGTGAATCTATGCAGAATGGGGTTGGAACAGTTGCCAAGCGACATGAGAGGTGTTTGAAGCAGGGCGAAGAGTTGGTGTTGTCCTGTAAAGATTCAAAACAACCAAAATTGACGAAAGAGATGCAGCCTTTACACTGCGTAGAGATAACCTCAATGGTTTCTTTTGAAGATGACATTTCCAGTGAAGTGGGGGAGAGTGCAAAATATTTTGCAGAGTTAGGGTTGATTGGCAGATTTAGGGCTTTCTAGTCGGGTCTTGCAAACCTACATAAATGGATTTCTAAGACATGGTGCCTAGTGCTAGAGGGGGATGTTCAAATTTACCCTAATAGAAAAGGTTTTTTTTGTGGTTGTTTTTTATAATGAGAAGGATAGGAATTTTGTACTGTGTGATTATCAGTGGAGCTGGGAAGATAGATACATGCTAATGCTTAAGCCTTGGCATCTAGATTTCAACCCAATTTCTAAATCTTTCAGTTTGGTACCTATGTGGGTAAGACTTTTGAATCTTCCTTTACATTTTTTGTTTGAATTGTGCTTTGAAGCCATTGGTGACACATTGGGGAAATTTTTGGGTGTTGATGAGTGTTCATTGAATTTTTTGCACACTACATATGCACACATTCTTGTTGAAATGGATATTACTAAACACCTCCCAGTAGTTGCCTTCTTGAAATTTTTTGTTCGGGAGTGGAAGTAGTTGATAGATTATGAAGGTGTGTCATTTCGTTGTCGGTGTTGCTTCAACACGAGGCATATTGCCGAGAATTGTTCTCAGTGTAAGAGGGTTTTTGAGGCAACATGGTGGAAAGAGGTGACTCCACATCACTATTCAGTGGAAAAAGAAGAGTTGGATGGTTGTGAAGTGGGGAAGGAACCTAAAACGGAGAAGGGACCAACATCTACAAATGCTTTCATTCCTCCACAAAAGCCTGAAGAGCTAGGTGGAGGTATAGCAGTTGGGAAAAAGTTGGGCAGCATATCAAAGGTTGGGATGGGTGGTAGAGCAGAGTGTTTGAGCAGAGACTCCTCAAAAGAGAAAAGCATGTTGGCTAAGGAAATGGGCGAACCTTCATGGGAAGGTGATATGGAGGAGATTTGGCACAAGGTTCAGAGGAAGAAGAAGAAGAAGAAGAGGAAGGCAGATTTCAACATGATACTACGCTCTCATGACAAAAGGAAAACTAGAAAATAGGCTGCTAGAAATTATTTGTAATGATTACAATTTTTTGTTTTTCTTTGCTAATAGTCTACAGTTTCTAATTTCTTGTGTAGGGGAGGATTGTTGGGCTGTGGGGGAGGTTTCAGAATTATGTCTTTTGCTGTAAATGTTTTTGGCTGCTATTGTTAGTTGTATTACTCTTTTGATGAATAAAATCTTGCAGGTTATACCCGCCTTTACCGATCAAAAAAAAAATCTCCCCAAGGAAATCAAATCAACGATGGGGGCTTGTTTGAAGGCCAAATGGCTAGCTCCCCCGTCTAGAAGGCTGAAAATGAATTTTGAAGGGGCTTCCAAAGGAAACCCTAGGAAGGCTGGGATCGGATGTGTTCTGAGGAATGATAAGGGACAAGTAATTTGGGGCCCTCTCGAGGAAGATTGGATGGGCCACCAACAACGAATTTGAACTAGAGGCACTCGCTTGTGGATTATGGCTATGCAAGTCCACTGGCATAAAGGTGTTGGACATTGAAGGGGACTCCCTTCTCTATGTTAACACTATAAAATAAAAAAAGATCCCAAATTGGAAGCTTCAAGGTTGGGTCGATAGGATCTAGGATTCTTTGGATAATCTGGATGACTTCTTGATTAAGCATGTGTATCGTGAAGCAACCATGGCAACAATTTTTTTGGAAAACCAGGGGGTGTCAATGTATGACACTAAGAAGATTGCCTTTGGGCCTGGATGTAAGGCTAATCTTTGTGGGATCTTGGTTAGGGATTACAATGAAGGAAGTTGTGCTAGTTCTTCTTGACAGTGCTGGATGATGAGTGTTCTTCAATGTTTGGGTCATGCCTTGTTCGTCTGGCTTGGGCATGGTATGGTTGATGCGATTGTAACAGGTTCTTCTTGCGGTGTATGTTGCTAACTTATTATTTTTTTGTTGTGGCTGAAAATATGCACACCCATACAGGTCATGCCTCTCTATAATTTTTTAACTCCATTTACAGGAGTGGACCCCTTGTCCACAACTTACCTACAATTTTTTTTAACATAATAATATATATTTTTATTATATTTATATGATTATTTATACATGTGACCATATCCTGCTATCCTAATGGCTGATAATATTAAATTAAAGTTTATGATAATATTTTATAATATATTTGTTTGTTTGGTAAATCAATACTAAGGGGCACCACCCTAAAATCAACCATAGCCTTGCGACCCAATGGTGTCAAAACCAACTTTAAGCTTTCGCTCCGCTAGGCCTGATGGTGTCAAAACTGACTTTAAGCTTTCGCTCCATCGGTGCAAGTCGTGGGATTTGAACGTAGACTGCCCAACAACTATCTTTGCAACTTAACCATTGCACTGCAGGGTCAATCCCAATAATATTTTATAATATTAAGTTAATGTTTATGATAATATTTTATATTAAATAATTAATATTGTCTAATAATTATTAAATAGTACTTTAAATATATTTAATATAGTTGAAAATATATATTATATATTAAATGATAATTATTAAATATAAATATAATATATTTAGTATTAATGTTAAATATATTATATATTTTTAAATAAAAATGTTTTATAATAAAAAATAATCATTCATATAAATAATACTAAATATAGAAAGTTTCCTAGAGTAGATGGTGTCAAGCAAGAAACGGTCTGCAATGGGTGTTTTGAATTCTTCTAATGGCGTGAATGCAGGGGAGTCTGACAATAATGAGGATCTATTATGGGCTTTATTATTCAGTGGTTGTGTGGTGGGTGTGGAGGGTGTTCGATGGCGAATGCCTTTCCTTGTTCCTGGTAGGCTCCTTGTTGACCTGTTGCTTGTTGTGGTTTCAATTTTTTGCGAAAAGGGTGATGGCTTTGTTTCGGTTGTTGAAAATGGTGGGTTTTTTTATGGTGGTCTAGTGGTGTTGGCTAGACGAGTGTTCTTAGCATACCCTTCTTCTTGTAGTGGTGCTTGCTACTCCTGGTTTTTGGTCTACTATTTGGCCTTTTGCCCTGGGGCTGTGGTCACTTGTGGCGTTTGGTTCTCAGGTGCCTTGCAATATTGGTGGTGTGGACAGTTTGGTGTGTTGTCTACATTTGGTGTTCAGTCTCCTACCTTTGAGACTATGGCCTCTTCATTGTCTGGGCTTGGTTTCTGTCGTAGGTTTCTTTTCTGAACTTTTTTGTGCTCTGCCTCTCTGCTCGGTTGGGTAGATGTGCTCCAATATGGTGTTGCATTCCCTCTTCAATGTTCTCCTTGATGGGGGCTATGGAATTGTGGTGGTTGGTGGTTTTTTGGTGCTTTTCCTTTCTTCATTGGTGATGGGGGTCCTCCTGCTAATGGTGCTTGTGCTTGACTAGTGATACCCTATGTCTATTGGTTTCTCTGTTGGTTCCTCTTTCTCCTACAATTTGAGGAGTGTGGGTTCTTTTAGTAAGTGCCTCTCGAGGTTGTGGAGACCCTATCTTGTGATGGGGTGGGATTTGTGCTTCAATAAGATTTCCTGATTGATGGAAGTGGTTGCTAGTTTAGTGCTTATGGTTGGATGGTGGAGGGGGCTCCACCCTGCTTCGACATTGCATGTCTTTCTCTTGGGTACCTGCTATCATGGTGTGGCTTGGATATGCCTAGTTTCTTTGTGGGATCAATTTATTTTTTCCTGGAAGGGGTATATCCTTTGTGGCTTGCAGTGGGTCTCTTGTTTAAGGGGATACCCTGGTTTGTTGATTGCCTCAATTGGAGGATGGGGTATTTTCTGAGGAAGGATTTATTGGTTGGTTGGTTGTTGTGTTCCTTCCTATTATTTATGTCCATCTAGATGCCTTGGGAGGAGGTGTTTGCCTTTTCTACTAGAGTTCTTGCTTGCTACCATGTTCTACAAACACTGTATTCAATAGAGGTGAATATTTCTCCTATTAAGGTGGAGCCCTCTCCTATTGAGGTGGAGTTGGAGGTTGTAGAATTGGTGGGAAGTATTTATCTCCTTTGTTGGTTCCTATTGAGGTGGAGTGTGCTTGCTTTGGAGGGAAGTTTTTTTGGTAGTTTTGGTCCCCACTTCTTCCTCTCCTATAGAGGGGAGCCCCATCCTTTTAAGGTGGTTTTGGGGTTGGTGTCTAGTTGGTTGGTGCAATTTGAAGAACGTATCTCTGCAATAATTTATGATTCTTACCCCTCTTTTGGTGGGAATCTGTTAAGCTCAGTTTTGTCTAATTTGAGTGGAAGATCGGTTGCAGTCCAACTACTATAGGTGGTTTGTGGCCTGGTTGTTTCAGGCACTCTTTAGGGCTTGCCGTGTTGTGGGTTGTTCTTGGCTCAAGGCCTTTGATGTGTCTTCATCCTTGAATTAGGATTGTGGTTTGTCTTAAGTGTTATGTTGCTCCTGGTTTTGGTGCCAGGAATGGATTGTTTGTCTATCTTTGACTTTGGACTGCTATTGGTTCTGAGTGTTTTCTCACTCCTGGTTTTCTACTGACTAGGTGCTATTTATTTTTCTGCTATATTTCTGTGGTGTTTCCGTTGGTGTCGTGTCTCTGTTTCATTGGCAAGGTTTGTGACTTTGTTGTTTGGAAGTGTCTTTTTCTTACTCTATAAAAGGTTCTTGGTCCTTTCAAAACCTTGCTTACCTTATCAAATATATTAATACTAAATATATTATATTTTATATTTAATAATTATCATTTAATATATAATATATTTTTTAAACTATATTAAATATATTTAAATTACTATTTAATAATTATTAGACAATATTAATTATTTAATATAAAATATTATTAGAAATATTAATTTAATATTATATTCAATATTAATCATTAATGTTTATCATAATATTAATTATTAATTAATATTTAATAATATATTATTTGTTCTAATATACTAAATTTATATAATTATTCTAAAGTATATTATTTATTGGCTAATTATAATATACTTATATTTAAACATTACGTAAGAATATATTATTATATTCTTTTTTTACATTCATATTATTTTTTATACAATAATAACTAACAATTTTTTTTTTTTTGTGTGTTGTGAGTGTTACCATTAAGGGGGTAACTACCAAAATCAATTTCAAAACATGCATCATGGGTGTATCCCATGCACCCCTGCTTCCTTGTTTTATTTAGTATTTCTTGGTCATATGTTGTGTCCATTTTTCCATGTAGTTCTATTTTTCCCCGTGTCTTTATGAGTATTTTCATTAGTCTATATGTTCTCACGGTAGCCAGATATTGATTAGACCTTCCTTTATATTTATCATTCCAACATATGAATTTAGACTTGTCACATGTGTAGGCAACTACCCAAAGTACTAATGTTTTAACATTGCAGAGCCGAGGTTTCACGTTTCACAGGTCCTCTCTAGAAGCTTATATTGTAATCATTTTAGGGAGCGTGTTTCCATTCTTTGCTACAGCCATGAGGTTCCATGATTGCCCGCTGTTGCATGGAGTGATATGAGCCGAGGCACGTGTGAGTCTCATAGCTTTGGTTTTCCTCTCTTTCCCTTTTGTTTTAATTTATTTAATGGAAAATGAACTATACTAGTTTATCCTTCTTGTTTTTAAACCAGTTTCTAAGTTGCTACGTTAATCGTTATGGACACCCCGATTTTCTTGTCAAGCACCAAATCACAATTATCCTTTTCGGGGCCTGTAACTGATCGTCGTTTGAAGGGTTTATTGTGGAGGCCAGATAGTCTCACCATTAAAGTCGTTAAGATGATTTTGGGAAGGAGATTTGTTGATTCAGGTGAGCGTTATCGTGTGAATTCTAATATTACTTCTCATTTTGTTGCCTCACTGTTGGACCTTCGTTTCTCAAAGGAAATGATTGCTCATCTATCACACCTTATTTTCAAATCTACATTTCTGCAAGGTTTAGAGGTGGTGTTGATGGTTGCTTGTTTAGGTGATGGGATTCCCCTTCCTCATGATTTACTGTGTCCTGCAGCCGAGCTCCATCCCTTTATACCTGACATTTATGAGCCAAGATATTGGATGCATTGATTTCGCACCAAGACAATGTATGATTTCTTGAAGCGCTTTTACCACCTTGTGCCAACTCAGGACACTAAGTGGCTTTCACTATTCACTGCTTATGAAGATTAGGGGATTCCCTATATATATTTGGTTGGAAATATATGTTTATGAGATTTTATTAACTCAGTCGTTTAGTGTCCCCATTTTGGCATCTAACAACTAGGGTAATTAGGGCACCGTTATAAACTTGGTTTTTTGTGACGTTGGATCGATTTGTAAGACTCTCAGACATTTAAAAATATAATATACAATATATTGTTATTATTAAGATGCTCGTTCAGTTTAAAGATTCATGTCATGGCAAGTGGAATCTAGAATTTTGGTAGTATTATTCCATTTATGATTTGCATCTGGCATATAAAAATATTATTTAAAAGATGATGCTAAAATTTAATGAATTTTTTTTTTTTTAAGGTTAATGCAAATGTTTACATAATATGTTTTTTAATAGTGGTTTAGTGCTCTTAATTAGACATATGTTCAATTGGGTCCAAAATAAATTTGTAAAGAACTTATTCAAGATGGAGGCTTTTACTGCTTTTGTGATTGTGTTCGATGAGCTTCAAGTTTTAAAACTTGAAAACGTTATATTTTTGCATCAAGATTTTCTTTGCATGTTGTGTATATTCAAGCACCAAATTAGCTTGAAAGTGGGTTTTTTGTAATCATAAGGAACATAGCTAATTTTAGGTCCCACCTGTGCCCTAATCTTGTTTTCGCCAAAAAATTTATTTCATACACAATGTTGCCTATGGGAGCCATGAAGGATAATTGTAAGATACCAACTTTGTGTGCCTATCCAATTAAGTTTTAATTGTTTCAAAGGCACCAAGATCACTTGAATGTGTTTCACAGTTCCAAGTCATTGTTGGGTTTAAGGCTTTATAGTTTAAGTTTGTTACTTGAAGTAATAATGCTTTTTGATGTGTCTTTTAATTATAATCTGACAGTGTTATTTAGCGAACCCATTTGCCCTTGTCATGAATTTATCTAGTTTTAAGAGCAATTGCTAGTGTGTTTTGCCTGTGTTTTAGTGCTCTTAAATGAACCAAGACAAAGTTTGTAAAGAGATTTTACACTTTTGGAGACCTTTCCAACTTTTTTGGGGTTTACATGGCTGCTAAAACCCACTTGGGCCCAACCATGATATTGTCTTCCTTTTAGTACCTATGCATGTCGTCACACAATCCTGAGATTGAGATGATAGCTCAAATGGGTTTAGTATGATACATGTAAAAAATTTGTGCTTTTATCCAGTTTAGGATCTTTGTAAGCTTTGTAATTGGGATCAATATGCTTCTTGCTTTAGTTTATGAGCCCATTCTGATATGCTTGTGAAAAGCTGTAAGTATCAGAGTTTCATTATGGCTCTCAAGTGGTAGGCTCAATTACGTTTGTTTTCCTATGAGCGAATTGGTGCATATCTGACGTTTATAACTGTTAGAGTCCTTTGTTTTATCTCTCAGCTTTAATTTGAATTTGAAAATTGACAGTCTCAATGGCACCTAGAGTAAGTTTAAAAAGATGTTGCTAATGTTTTGAGGGAGGAAGTAAATCTTCTATGAAGCAAGTTTGTCTCAACATGCTGTGTATATTTAGAAGTATTTGATCGTTCAAGCATCAATTTCATTTGAAGATGGGTTTCCATTGATTGTAAGGAACATGTTTACAGCCTTTTAGATCCCATACCCACTCAATTGGATCTTTGTAGGATAAATAAAATTTATACTTTGTGACCCTATCCAATAATGAGATTTGTAAGCTTTTGTAATTAGGTACAATATGCTTCTTGCTTTTGTTTTTGGTGACATTATGAGATGTATATCAAAAGATGTAAAATCCATATTTTTGCTATGTTTCACAAGTACCAACTCACTTGAATTTGATTCCCAGTAACCAACATGGCTCATGTCTATTTCGTAATTGATTTAAGATTTAAATGTTTGAGTGTATTTCATACTTGAGGTTGATTATGTTAACACAACCCCTTCAGTTCCCAGGCTTTAGAACTATCAGTGTTGCATTTTAAATTTGTGATACATGAGATTAGATATGTTATAGTTTTATTCTAACTTATCAGAGATTCGTTTTGTTATAGTTTTTGTGCTTTAGTTTGTTCATATTCAGCTTGTTTGTCTTCCAATGCTTGGCTTTATTTTGTCTATGCTTTAATTTCAAATTTTGGTTGTTTAGTTGATTTGGATGTTTAATGTTTTTCAATTCAGTATTTTCCTCTTAGTCTTAAAAACCTCATGAGACTTTTAACAATGTTGTTAATTAGTTGGTTAGGAGTACTTACCTGATTGGTGGATGCTCTTACCTGCCTCCACTGTTTTTCCTTATTTGTCTCTTGTGTCTGCTTCTTTTTGGTCCTCTAATATAATATTTTCCAATCTCGTCCACTTATCCGCATTTGCTTCTATTTTGCACTCTTCCTTTTGTAATACACCTTGGTTTTCTAGTGTGTCTTCTACGTTATTGGCTTCTCTATAGGTGTGGGAAATTGTGTAGTCTTCCATTTTTTCCAAATTTCCCCACATTTTTTGAATCCAGCTCTTCAGTTTCCAATTCAAGGTGCATCTCTTTGGTATTGCTTGTATACATAGCAAGGAATCCCCTTCTATGTCCACATTTTTGATGTTTTTTGACTATACAACCATAGACCCATGGCTAAAGCCTCCATTTCGGCTTCATTGTTGGTTGTTGATACTATTTTCTTCGATATTGCCCATACCAACTGGCCTTTATTATTCCTTATTGTGCATCCTGCCCTTGCTGGTCTTGGGTTTCCCTTTGTTGAACCATCAAATTTTAGCTTATATCTATCTCCCTTTGGGGCTCTCCACTTTAACCCTTTTTTGTTCTTTGCTTTTTCTTTAAAGTCTCCTTTTGCTCTTTTTAAATTCACCCACTTTTTTTGTAGCTCCTCATCCCACTTGGTGAATATTGTGCCACTCTTTATTTTATTCTTTGTGTTTAGCAGTTCACTTATCCCTTTCTTTATTTGTTGTACAAGTACCTCTACCTCCATTGACTTCTCTTGGAAGATTCTTCAGTTTCTTTCCTTCCAAATGTGCCAGACTATCATAGATGGAGCAACTATCCAAGTTATCCCAAAGCGTCTTTTTCCTTCCTTTTGGTCAACTAGTGATCCATTCTTTGAGGTTCTCTTGTCTTGGGCCTTTCCAACCTGTTATATTATCAATCCAATCCCAACATTTCAATGCATATGTACAATCCAATAATAGATGATTGACGTCTTCATTATTTTTGTAACACAATACACATCTGTTCGGGCCTTGAATGCCCATTTTGTTTAGTCTATCCATTGTGAGTATTCCCTTGTGTAGTGCAGACCATAGGAAGGCTCTTGCCTTGGGGAGGATAGCTAGATGCCAACATAGTTTTGTCGGCCACTCTGGGCTTGATTTAATTGCTTGTTGAATTTGATAACCCATTTTGACTGAGTACTCTCTAAATTTGGCACCACACCAAATGATTTCATTCTCTTCCTCATTAAGTAGAATTCTCCTCTTGTGTAGTTCCTCTTTCAACCTTGTTTTAACTTCTATGGGTATTGGAAAGGGCTCTATATCAATCCATTCTTGTTGTAGGCCATATTTTGAGTTAGTCATTTTAACATATCCTATCAGTTTTGTCCCATATGCACTTTCTATGGCTTCTTTATTTTCCTTTATCCCTTCGATTTCATCCAGTGGCTTGTGACCATTCCAAGAATCTGACCAGAAATTGGCTTGTTTACCATTATTGATCTTCTAAGTAAGATGATCTATTATGAGCTTCCTACTTTCCCAAAGGAACTTCCATATAGTTGAACCCCCTTCAACTGTTGCCACTATTGATATTCTGTTAGGATTGGTGAAATCTAAATATTTTGCTTGAAGTACTTTGCACCATAATCATTTAGGTGCTCTATACATTTCCATGTCAATTTGGCGCCTAGTGCTAGGTTTTGTTCCTTCAATTTCCTTAGGCCTGTCCCACCTCCATTTTTTGATATACATGCTTTATCCTAGTGTAGCAGCGATATTTTCTTTTCCTCTTTTGCCCCTTCCTATAGAAATTTCTTAAAGTAGCCTTCTAGTGCGGATTCTACCTTGTGTGTTATTCTGAAGCATGACATGACATAGATTGGTATTGTTGATAGTACGGATTTAATTGTTAATATTTATATCCCACCCTAGATACTCAAAAACACTTTTAATTTTTGTAATTATGACAAATGAATGATCTAAATTTTGATTGAATAATGTATGACATGATGATTGTGATTGAATTTTGTTTGAGCAATGAGAATATGCCATTATGATATGAGCTATGATTTATTTCAGAAGGAATATATTGTGTTTCGATGCCCTAGAAAAAGAAAAGTTTACTTTCAGTTAATGCATAGATAGAGATTATGCAATGGAGATTTTATGATATTTAGATATCAGAATAATTTTTCGTTTGTTTGGAGTTTGATGTAGGGTAGCACATATTGCAATCTCTAGAGGGAAAGTATCATTTGAGTAGAGAGGTAATGTTGGGATGCTTTGGAAATTTCCATCTGACCTAGGGTTAGGTCAAAAGGATCTAGGAACCCTAGAAGAGTGTAATAAAAGTTTGTTTTGAGGTAAGTTTCTTCTGTGATGTTTTAGATGAGGTTTTAGAGTTTTGAAACCAATCTTCCTTCCTGATGGGAAACCTTATTTTTGCTTATGAACTTGTTGGTAAGATATTCCTATATTTTGAGTTTGATAATTGTGCTAGTTGGCCTTAATATATATATATATATATATATATATATACTGCCATTATTAATATTCCACCAAGCAAAGAGTAACACTGATGCATGATATCGCCTAGAGACATTTAATTATATAATCGAATACCTTCTTAAGGTTGAAAGACCAATGTTTGAATAAATAAGTAATTAAGTGATTATAATTGTAAAGTGAATATTTTATTAAAAAATTTAAAAAGAGGAAGTTACTTTGGTTGCCGCCAATCTATTGAGGGAAAGATTTAAATATTTAAAATATATATAATGTTAACCCACATGATGAAAATAAATAGTGGGGGCCACCTTGAGCAAGTGAATGAGTTGTATTTTCTTGATTTTATTATTAAATCTATCAATGTCATTTTGGACGTTAGCTAAAATTTAGCTAAGATGGTTTCTTAATTCTTATTTCTTGGTGGTGTTGAAATGAAGGAAATCGAGCATAGCATATGGGCCACCCTTTAAACTCATCTTTGGAATTATATTGAAAGATATATCTTAGTTCGAACTCCTTATTGTGGAAGTTGATAAATTTCAGGAGGTAGTTATGATAACCAACTTACTTGCATTCAACTTGTTTAGTATTAGCTTTATTTTGTAAAAAGAAACTCATAATTTGGGAGGGACGGATAATCTGGGAGGAGATTGGATGTTTTTGTTGAGAGGAGGAGAGGAGTCGAAGCTGAGAATAGAAGAACTATTCTAAGCAAGACATCTTTTTAAAAGAGGAAGAGACTAGACGTCTACAGTTTAAGCTAAGTGTTGAGCTAAGGAGATATCAAAAGTTCTTGCTTTCAGTTAGCTCATTTTTCAGAACTATCAACTTCAAAATTTTATTCCACGCACGTACTAATCTATGAGTGATTTAATTTTGTGAGACATAAGTGCCATCTTGATACAAGAAACGTCCATGAGAATATTTGCAACATGCATTTTAGTCTCTTAATTCCTTATAAATGCTTTCTTGATAAAAGAAGAGTCTATGGGAATATTTGCAGCATGCATTTTCTTCTCTTAATTCAATATAGGCGCTTTCTTGATAAAATAAAAGCTAGGAGTATATTTCCAACGTGTGTTTTATGTGTTAGAAAAATGCCATTGTTCTTGCTTGTAATATGTTTTAGTAGAACATGATTAAGGTGAGCCTATAGCAGCAAGATTGCTTATTTATGCCTTTTATAGATGAAATTCCTAGCTATAGTTTCTTGGCGCCAAACCATTTCACTGGATATTTTGGAAAGAGCCTCATAGGATGAATCTGTAGCATGTTTTAGTATGCTAATGTTTCTATTTCTTGCATGAAATGACAAGAAGTCAAGAAGGTTAGCACGAAGCTTCACCAAGAATAATGATATTATTAAAGAATGTCAAAAATAAAAATGATAGATTGAACATGCAATTGTTTGGATAATGTATGAAAGAGATTTTCAAATAAAGAAAATATAAGAATTGTTTGTTATTGATTTTAATAGTTAATTCATGGTTTATGATCGCTTACCACTTGGTATCATGCCATGCATGCCATATATATGGTCAGCATGTGTTAAGTGCAATATGAGCAATGAAATTGTCTTGAAGTTTTTAAAAGGGTTTTGTTTGCCTTCTTGTTTTAAAAACCCTATTATTTTCTCTTTTAGGAGTGTTCAAGTAAAAACCCTAGTATTATGTATATTGGTTTTACAAAGCCAAGAAGAGTATGTTTTATTTGTAAAAACCCTAATATTATGTATGATGGTCACACATGGAAGGTAACCAAGAAAAGTGTGTTATGTTTGTAAACCCTAAAGTAGGTCATGAGTGGTTACCCTAGGATAGGTGTCCTTTAATGAGTATAGAGCAGAGAAAAAGTCTCTCAGAAGCCCTATATTAGAAGAGTTTTCCAAGTTGAGCAAGGTGGGTGAGTCTATACAGATGTACGAAACTATGACCATAGTAGGTGTAGGTGCCACTGACTGCACTTTAGTACTCATAGTAACAAAAATACCTAACTAACCAGAGTTGCCAACTTAGTAGGAATGTATCCTTAGTAGCATGGCAGAGTCAGTTAGGTAGGGTTTACCACCAAAGCTCATATGGCACTACTTGAGGGTTTCCAACTTTTCCTTTCATAAAAAGGGAAGGGCCCCTTCTAGTTAGGAAGGTGTGCGAGGAACTGCACAAGTCCGTGGTTGGCAGAAAAGCACTTAGATGATGGTTTCCCTCACATGCAGATGGCAAGCCAAGTCTTGGAAGACACAAAATCCAAATGAGGATTTCTAATCTCTTACCTCTGTATTTCTTGCTATAGTACTTGAATTTATGAATTCAATTTTGTTCATGTTCTTAAGTAGAATACTATCTTACTTGTTATTATGGCAGCAATGATTGCATCTTGCTTTGTTATTTTATTAAAAAAAAAATGCTCTAGTTGAGTGAGATATCTTAATTGATTTTAAGTTCAAAGTAATGTGGATCTAACATGTGGTATCAAAGAATGATTACATGCTAGGGCCTATGATCCCATTACACAGTTATAGATTTGTGTTTTTTTCTAAAGTAATATGAACCATCATGTGCCAGACATGGTAAGAACCAAACAAACTGCATGTAAGTCTATAGCAGGGAACACCCGTTACTTGCAGTTTAAGAAGGAGCGAGCAACGTTAACCAAGTATGTAGAAGTAAAGAATGTTGAGGGTGAAGGGTAGTTGAAGGATAATGAGACCTTCACCCATGCTATGGAAAGGATTCATGATGTAAAGGCAAAAATTAAATGGTCTGAGAAAACGACTGCTAGGATCCAAGCTAATTTGGACAGGAAATTGCCTCCTACCCCTCATGTACCAAGTGAAGGCAACAGTAATAATCCTTTGAAGAGACAAAAGAATGACAAGGAGCACCTGCATGTGCAACCGCCTCCCGAAATAATTGTAATAAGTTATGACGAGTCTGAGGACTATACACCTCTGACACCCTAAATAAGTGGAATCTCATATATATGTATGCAAATGTTGCCAATAAATAAAACCCTTATGCAAATGTTGCAAGTAAATAAAATATTATGCAAAGTTAGTTGATAAATAAAGTACTTTTGTGTATGTGGAAACCATCTTGTGATAGAACCAAAATTTACAAATTATATGCAACTAAAACCTATGTTGTGTTAATTGATGTATTAATGCAAATGGAAGGGATTTTAACCTTAAACTAATATAATGTTTAGTTGTAACTCCAGGTGCAATAACTGGAAGGAAGACGTGAGGTTGGTCAGACCTCAAGCAATACTAAAAATAAGATAGATCAATTGTTGGCACTCCTTCAAGACACCAGAGCCCGGGTAACCCACTTGGAATCAGAAAGAGCCAGGAAGGAGCCCTTAAATGGGGGTGACACTAGAAGTCACCATGAGGATTCTATACCGAGTGAATAGGAGGATGAGTAGGTGGAAGGGGGAACTCGTGACTCTGGAAAAGATCTAATAACCCTTGATCTGTCACATGATATGAGAAAAGTGAAACCCTCAAAATTTGATGGGGCAGAATCTGGTGATGGCGCTAAGACATGGCTGGTGGAAATGGAAAAGTATTTTGAAATTAGAGATTACATCGTGGACAAGAAGGCATTGTGGGGAGCTTACAAATTATCGAGAGAAGCATCCACTTGGTGGACGAGCAAGAAGATGCAATTATGAGAAAAGTCCAAGGGGTTGACATGGTCAGAGTTTGTGGCCATATTTATGCAGAGGTGGCTTCCACAGTTGTTTTATGATTAGAAGCTATCTGATTTTAAAAAATTGACTCAGGGAGACCTTTCAGTTAACCAGTACTGGGAGAAATTCATTTGTCTCTTTTAGTATGTTCCCTAGTACCATGGAGATGAATATTTCTGGGTTTGAAATTTTATATTTGGACTAAAACCCCAGATTGGGTGACAAGTGGATTTGTTGGGTCCAACTTCTATGGATCAAGCATACAAAAAATCAATCAAGCAAGAACAAAGATTGCAATCCATAGTTGTTGATAGGGAGAGGAAAAAGAAAACTAATTTGTCTTCAACTCCTGAACCCTTTAAAAAGAAGGGGGACAAGCCAAACTTCCATCATAAAAATGATAAAGGTCATCGAGATCAGAGGGGTGGTGGTCGAAGGGACAGGAAAGGAGGGAACAATCAGAAAAAACTACAACAATAAGAAAAGTCAGGACGTTGGGAAACCCACCGAGAGAAGGGATCCACTCAGAGGATGTTTCATGTGTGGTGGGGACCATTATGCAAATCAATATCCCATGAAATCAGTCAGACCATCCCCTAGAGGAAATCCATTACCATCTCAGCAAGTTGCGTTCTAGCAACACATACATGTAGTAGTTGATAACCATCAAGTTGAATATCAGATTACTCCAATTGAGACTTCAGGTAAGTTTTTTGGAACCCCATTTCAATTCTTATTGACATTGAAGCAACTAAATGCTTCATATCACCTAGGGTTTTGAACAAGATATCTAGAAAGGTTGGTAACATGCAAAATACTTGGTCAGTAGAATATGACAACTAGTCAAAGGCTCAGGTAGAGCAATATTTAATTGAGGCCCAAATTGATTTACCACGTTTGACCCTTTTTAGTTGCATTGCAAAAATCGGCCTTATCTGGACTGGCCTTATAGCTCCTTGAATGAACACCTCTTACCATCTTAGCAAGTTGCGTTCCAGCAATGCATACATGTGGCAGTTGATAACCGTCAAGTTGAATATCAGATTACTCCAATTGAGACTTAAGGTAGGTTGTTTGCAACCCCTATTTCAATTCTTATTGACACCAGAGCAACTTAATGCTTCGTATCACCTAGGGTTTTGAACAAGATATCTAGAAAGGTTGGATACATGCAAAATACTTGGTCAATAGAATATGACAACCAGTCAAAGGCTCAGGTAGAGCAATGTTTATTTGAGTCCCAAATTGATTTACCCAGTTTCTCAACTGAAGTAAACCTTTGCATGGCTCCCCTGGGTACTTATGATGTAATCCTAGTAATCAATTGGCTATGGAGGCACATAGCACAAGTAGATTGCTTTTCCAAGACGATGGAGTGTCTAGACGATCTAGGGCATAAGGTGTTCATTGAAGGAGTTGTAAGGCTAGTCAAGATAAGGCAGATTTTTGCCATGCAACTAAAAAGGGCCAAACGTAAGGGTTGTCAATTATTTGAGAGGAAAGATTCTAAATGGGATAAGTATCCCTACCTTTCAGATTATGCAAATCTCTTCCCTAAAGAATTACCTGGTTTTCCACCCAAAAGGGCTTTTGATTTCACCATTGATATACAGGCGGGGGCTGAAATAATGTCTAAAGCTCCTTATCATATGACGACTATAAAATTGATGGAGCTAAAAGCTCAATTGTAGGAACTTCTAGAAAAGGTCTAATTTGACCTACTGTTTCACCTTGGGGAGTGTCGACAATCTTTGTTAAAAAGAAGGACGATACACTTAGGTTATGCATTGATTATCGGATGCTTAATAAGGAAACCATCAAGAATAGATATCCCTTGCCACACATAAATGATCTTTTTGATCAAATGCGAGGGGAAATCATGTTTTCTAAGATCTATCTGTGATCAAGCTATCATCAACTAAGATTGAAGGAGGAGGACATCCACAAAACAACCTTTAGAACCAAATATGGCCATTATGAATTCACTATATTACCCTTTGGGTTAACAAATGCCCCTGCTGCATTTATGAAATTAATGAATAGTGTGTTCAGGGACTGTTTAGACAAGTTTGTGCTGGTGTTTTTGGATGGTATTCTGATATACTCCAAGAACGAAGAAGAAAACCTTCAACATTTGCAATTTGTGCTTCAACGGTTGAGAGAAAATAAACTTTACGAAAAATTGTCCAACTGCTCATTTTTCCAAAAGGAAGTACAGTACTTAGGGCATATTATATCTACAGACGAAATTGCGATAGATCTAGCTAAAATTAAGGCCATTCTAGAATGGCAAGAGCCGAAGAATGTGCAGGAGGTCCGAAGTTTCATGGGGGGGTACTATAGTAAATTTGTGGCTAATTTCTCTCGAATTGCATGTCCCATCACATCTCTTCAGAGAAAAGGGAAAAGATTTGTTTGGACTGATAAGTGTCAAGAAGCTTTTGGAATTCTGAAAGAAAAGCTAACAATAGAACTGGTACTAGAAGTACTAGATCCAGAAATAAATTTTATGGTCACCAAAGACACCTCAGGTGAAGGGTTGGGTAGCCACTACTTGAGGGTTTCCAACTTTGTCTTTTGTAAGAAGCGAAGGGTCCCTTCCAGTTAGGAAGGTGTGTGGGGGACCGCACCAGTTCAAGGTTGGCAGAAAATCACTCAAATGATGGTTTCCCTCACATGCAGATGGCGACCTAAGTCTTGGAAGACACATAATCCAAATAAGGATTTCTAATCTCTTACCTCTATATTTCTTGCTATAGTACTTGAATTTATGAATTCAGTTTTTTTCATGTTCTTAAGTAGAATACTATCTTACTTGTTATTATGGTAGCAATGATTGCATCTTTCTTTGTTGTTTTATTCAAAAAAAATGCTCCAGTTGAGTGAGATATCTTAATTGATTTTAAATTCAAAGTAATGTGGATCTAACATGTGGTATCAGAGCACGGTTGCATGCTAGGGCCTATGATTATATTACACTATTATAGATTTGTGTTTTTTGTAAACTAATATGAACCATTTTGTGCCAGACATGGTTAGACCAAACAAACTACATGTAAGTTTATAGCAGGGAACGCTCGTTACTTGGAGTGTAAGAAGGAGCGAGCAACATTAACCAAGTCTGTAGAAGGAAAGAACATTGAGGGTGAAGGGTAGCTGAAGGAGAATGAGACCTTCGCCCATGCTATGGAAAGGATCCGTGATGTAAAGGAAAAAATTAAATGGTCTAAGAAAGCAGTTGCCAACATCCAAGCTAACTTGGACAAAAAATTGCCTTCTACCCCTCATGTACCAAGTGAAGGCGGCAGTAATAATCATTTGAAGATACAAAAGAATGACAAGGAGAACCCGCGTGTGCAAACTCCTCCCGAAATAATTGTAATAAGTTTCGACGAGTTTGAGGACTATACACCTCTGACACCCTAAATAAGTGGAATATCATATATATGTATGCAAATGTTGCCAATAAATAAAACCCTTATGCAAATGTTGTAAATAAATAAAATATTATGCAAAGGTTGTTGATAAATAAATTACTTTTGTGTACGTGAAAACCATCTTGTGATAAAACTAAAATTTGCAAAATTTATGCAACTAAAACATATGATGTGTTAATTGATGCATTAATGCAAATGGAAGGGATTTTAACCTTAAACTAATATAGCATTTAGTTGTAACTCTAAGTAGAGGATAACCTTAAAACATGCGTACGCGTAGTAAACCAGAAGGAAGACGTGAGGTTGGTCAGACCTGAGGCAATATTGAAAATAAGATAGATCAATTGTTGGCACTCCTTCAAGACACCAGAGCCTAGGTAACCCACCTGGAATCAGAAAGATCCAGGAAGGAGCCCTCAAATGGGGGTGACATTGGAAGTCACCATTAGGATTCTATACCGAGTGAACAGGAGGATGAGACTGTGAAAGGGGGAACTCGTGACTGTAGAAAAGATCGGATAACCTTGGATCTGTCGCATGATATTGGAAAATTGAATCCCTCAAAATTTGATGGGGCAGAATCTGGTGATGTCGTTGAGGTATGGTTGGTGGAAATGGAAAAGTATTTTGAAATTAGAGATTACACTGAGGACAAGAAGGCGTTGTGGGGAGCTTACAAATTATCGGGAGAAGCGTCCACTTGGTGGACAAGCAAGAAGATGAAGATGGAATTAGGAGCAAAGGCCAAGGGGTTGACATGGTCAGAGTTTGTGGCCATATTTAGGTAGAGGTGGTTTGCACAGTTGTTTTGCGATCAAAAGCTATCTTATTTCCAAAATTTGACTCAGGGAGACCTTTTAGTTAACCAGTACTGGGAGAGATTCATTTGTCTCATAAATTATGTTCCCTAGTACCATGGAGATGAATATTTCTGTGTCTGAAAGTTTATATTGGGACTGAAACCCCATATTGGGGGACAAGTGGATTTGTTGGGTCCAACTTCTATAGATCAAGTATACAAAAAAGCAATCAAGTAGGAACAAAGATTGCAATCCATAGCTGCTGATAGGGAGAGGAAAAAGAAAACTAATTTGTCTTCGACTCTTAAACCCTTTAAAAAGAAGGGGTACTTCCAACATAAAAATGATAAAGGTCATTGAGATCAGAGGGGTGGTGGTCAAAGGGACACAAAAGGCAGGAACAATCAAAACAACTACAACAATAAGAAAAGTTAGGACGCTGGGAAACCCACCGAGAGAAGGGGTCCACTCGGAGGATGTTTCACGTGTGGTGGGGACCATTATGCAAATCAATGTCCCATGAAATCAGTCAGACCATCTCCTAGAGGAAATCCATTACCATCTTAGCAAGTTGTGTTCCAACAACGCATACATGTAGCAGTTGATAACCGTCAAGTTGAATATCAGATTACTCCAATTGAGACTTAAGGTAAGTTGTTTGGAACCCCTATTTCAATTCTTATTGACGCTGGAGCAACTAAATGCTTTGTATCACCTAGGGTTTTGAACAATATATCTAGAAAGGTTGGTTACATGCAAAATACTTGGTCAGTAGAATACGATAACCAGTCAAAGGCTCAGGTAGAGCAATGTTTATTTGAGGCCCAAATTGATTTACCCAGTTTCTCAACCGAAGTAAACCTTTACATGGCTCCCCTGGGTACTTATGATGTAATCCTAGGAATCAATTGGCTATGGAGGCATATAGCCCAAGTAAATTGCTTTTCCAAGACGATGGAGTGTCTAGACGATCTAGGGCATAAGGTGTTCATTCAAGGAGTTGTTAGGCCAGTCAAGATAAAGCATATTTCTGCCATGCAACTAAAAAGGGCCAAACGTAAGGGTTGTCAGTTATTTGAGAGGAAAGATTCCAAATGGGATAAGTATCCCTACCTTTGGGATTATGTAGATGTCTTCCCTGAAGAATTACCTGGTTTACCACCCAAAAGGGATTTTAATTTCACCATTGATATATAGTTGGGGGCTAAACTAATGTCTAAAGGTCCTTATCGTATGATGACTACAAAATTGATGGAGATAAAAGCTCAACTGTAGGAACTTCTAGAAAAGGTCTGATTCGACCTAGTGTTTTGCCTTGGGGAGCATCGGTAATCTTTGTTAAAAAGAAGGATGATACACTTAGGTTATGCATTAATTATTGGATGCTCAATAAGGAAACCATCAAGAATAGATATCCCTTGCCACACATAGATGATCTTTTTGATCAAATGCGACAGGCAACAGTGTTTTCTAAGATCGATCTACGATCAAGCTATCATCAACTAAGATTGAAGGAGGAGGACATCCAAAAAACAACCTTTAGAACTAGATATGGCCATTATGAATTCAATGTATTACCCTTTGGGTTAACAAATTCCCCAGTTGCATTTATGAACTTAATGAATAGTGTGTTCAGGGACTATTTAGGCAAGTTTGTGTTGGTGTTTTTGGATGATATTATGATATACTCCAAGAACGAAGAAGAAAACCTTCAACATTTGCAATTTGTGATTCAACGGCTGAGAGAAAATAAAATTTACAAAAAAATGTCCAAGTGCTAATTTTTCCAGAAGGAAGTACAGTACTTAGGGCATATTATATTTGCAAACAAAATTGCAGTAGATTTGGCTAAAATTAAGGCCATTCTAGAATGGCTAGAGCCGAAGACTGTGCAGGAGGTCTGAAGTTTCATGGAGCTGGTTGGATACTATAGAATTTTTTTGGCTAATTTCTCTCGAATTGCATGTCCCATCACATCTCTTCAAAGAAAAGGGAAAATATTTGTTTGGACTAATAAGTGTCAAGAAGCTTTTGGAATTTTGAAAGAAAAGCTAACAATATAATTAGTACTACAAGTACCAGATCCAGAAGGACATTTTGTGGTCACCACAGATGCCTCGGGTGAAGGGTTGGGTTGGCACTACTTGAGAGTTTCCAACTTTGTCTTTCGTAAGAAGGGAAGGGCCACTTCTAGTTAGGAAGGTGTGCGAGGGACTACACCAGTTTGTGGTTGGCAGAAAAGCACTCAAATGATGGTTTCTCTCACATGTAGATGGCGACCTGAGTCTTGGAAGATGTAGAATCCAGATGAGGATTTCTAATCTCTTACCTTTGTATTTCTTGCTATAGTACTTGAATTTATGAATTCAGTTTTGTTCATGTTTTTAAGTAGAATACTATCTTACTTGTTATTATGCCAGCAATGATTTCATCTTGCTTTGTTATTTTATTAAAAAAAAATGCTCTTATCGAGTGAGATATCTTAATTGATTTTAAGTTCAAAGTAATGTGGTTCTAAAATGTGGTATTAGAGCATAGTTGCATGCTAGGGCCTATGAGTCCATTACACAGTTATATATTTATGGTTTTTGTAAACTAATACGAACCATTTTGTGCCAGACATGGTAAGAACCAAACAAACTGCATGTAAGTCTATAGCAGGGAATGCTTATTACTTGCAGTGTAAGAAGGAGCGAGCAACATTAACCAAGTCTGTAGATGGAAGGAACGTTGAGGGTGAAGGCTAGCTGAAGGAGAATGAGACCTTCGCCCATGCTATGGAAAGGATCCATGATGTAAAGGCAAAAATTAAATGGTCTGAGAAAGCGGCTGCCAACATCCAAGCTGATTTGGGCAGGAAACTGCCTCCTACTCATCATGTACCAAGTGAAGGTACTAGTAATAATCCTTTGAAGAGACATAAGAATGACAAGTAGCACTCGCATGTGCAACCTCCTCCTAAAATAATTGTAATAAGTTTCGATGAGTCTGAGGACTATACACCTCTGACACCCTAAATAAGCGGAATCTCATATATATGTATGCAAATGTTGCCAATAAATAAAACCCTTATGAAAATGTTTCAAGTAAATAAAATATTATGCAAAGGTAGTTGATAAATAAAGTACTTTTGTGTATGTGGAAACCATCTTGTGATAGAACTAAAATTTGCAAAATTTATGCAACAAAAACTTATGTTCTGTTAATTGATGCATTAATGCAAATGGAAGGGATTTTAACCTTAAACTAATATAACGTTTAGTTGTAACTCCAAGTAGATGACAACTTTAAAATATGCGTACGTGCAGTAATCTGGAAGGAAGACATGAGGATGTTCAAACCTCCAACAATATTGAAAATAAGATAGATCAATTATTGGCACTCCTTCAAGACATTGGAGCCTGGGTAACCCACCTAGAATCAGAAAGAGCTAGGAAGGAGCCCTCAAATGGGGGTGACACTGGAAGTCACCATTAGGATTCTATATCGAGTGAATAGGAGGATGAGACTATGGAAGGGGGAACTCGTGACTCTAGAAAAGATCGGATAACCTTGGATCTATCGCATGATATGAGAAAACTGAATCCCTCCAAATTTGATGGGGTAGAATCTGGTGATGCCGTTGAGTCATGGTTGGTGGCAATGGAAAAGTATTTTGAAATTAGAGATTACACCGAGGACAAGAAGGCGTTGTGGGGAGCTTACAAATTATTGGGAGAAGCATCCACTTGGTGGATGAAAAAGAAGATGAAATTAGAAGCAAAGGCCAAGGGGTTGACATGGTCAGAGTTTGTGGCCATATTTAGGTAGAGGTGGTTTCCACAGTTGTTTTACGATCAAAAGTTGTCTGATTTCCAAAATTTGACTTAGGGAGACCTTTCAGTTAACCAGTACTGGGAGAAATTCATTTGTCTCCTAAAGTATGTTCCCCAGTACCATGGAGATGAATATTTTTGGGTTTGAAAGTTTATATTGGGACTGAAACCCCATATTGGGGGACAAGTGGATTTGTTGGGTCCAACTTCTATGGATCAAGCATACAAAAAAGCAATCAAGCGGGAACAAAGATTGCAATCCATAGCTACTGATAGGGAAAGGAAAAAGAAAACTAATTTGTCTTCGACTCCTAAACCCTTTAAAAAGAAGGGGGACAAGCCAGAATTCCAGCATAAAAATGATAAAGGTCACCAAGATCAGAGGGGTGGTGGTCGAAGGGACAGGAAAGGCAGGAACAATCAAAACAACTACAACAATAAGAAAAGTTAGGACACTGGGAAACCCACCGAGAGAAGGGGTCCGCCCGGAGGATGTTTCACATGTGGTGGGGACCATTATGCAAATGAGTGTCCCATGAAATTAGCTGGACCATCCTCCAGAGGAAATCCATTACTATCTCAATAAGTTGGTTTCCAACAATGCATACATGTAGCAGTTGATAACCGTCAAGTTGAATATCATATTACTCCAATTGAGACTTTAGGTAAGTTGTTTGGAACCCCCATTTCAATTCTTATTGACACCGGAGCAACTGAATGCTTCATATCACCTAGGGTTTTGAACAAGATATCTAGAAAGGTTGGTTACATGCATAATACTTGGTCAGTAGAATATGACAACTAGTCAAAGGCTCGGGTAGAGCAATGTTTCTTTGAGGCCCAAATTGATTTACCCAGTTTCTCAACCGAATTAAACCTTTACATGGCTCCCCTGGGTACTTATGATGTAATCCTAGGATTCAATTGGCTATGGAAGAACATAGCCCAAGTAGATTGCTTCTCCAAGATGGTGGAGTGTCTAGACAATCTAGGGCATAAGGTGTTCATTCAAGGAGCTGTAAGGCCAGTCAAGATAAGGAAATTTTTTGCCATGCAACTAAAAATGGCCAAACATAAGGGTTGTCGGTTATTTGCAGTCAAGATGGAGGAAATAGTAAAGTCGAGTGAAATCTGAGAAATAACTTTCTTTAATGATTTGATGTATTGTGAATCCCATAGAACTATAATAGGGGATTGTGGGGAAGTTTCAGAGAGGAAAGATTTTAAATGGGATAAGTATCCCTACCTTTGGGATTATGCGGATGTCTTCCCTAAAGGATTACCTGGTTTGCCACCCAAAAGGGCTTTTGATTTCACCATTGATATACCGGCAGGGGCTGAACTAATGTCTAAAGCTCCTTATCATATGACGACTACAAAATTGATGGAGCTAAAAGCTCACCTGCAAGAACTTCTAGAAAAGGTCTAATCCGACCTAGTTTTTTGCCTTGGGGAGCACTGTTAATCTTTGTTAAAAAGAAGGATGGTACACTTAGTTTATGCATTGATTATCAGATGCTCAATAAGGCAACCATCAAGAATAGATATCCCTTGCCACACATAGATTATCTTTTTGATCAAATGTGAGGGGTAGCAGTGTTTTTTAAGATTGATCTACGATCAAGCTATCATCAACTAAGATTGAAGGAGGAGGACATCGACAAGACAACCTTTAGAACCAGATATGGCCATTATATATTCATTGTATTACCCTTTGGGTTAACAAATACCCCAACTGCATTTATGATTTAATGAACAGTGGGTTCAGGGACTGTTTAGACAAGTTTGTGCTGGTGTTTTTGGATGATATTCTGATATACTCCAAGAATGAAGAAGAAAACCTTCAACATTTGCAGTTTGTGCTTCAATGGCTGAGAGAAAATAAACTTTACGAAAAATTGTCCAAGTACTCATTTTTCCAAAAGAAAGTAAAGTACTTAGGGCATATTATATCTGCAGACAGAATTGTGGTAGATCTAGCTACAATTAAGGGTATTCTAGAATGGCTAGAGTTTAAGAATGTGTAGGAGGTCTGAAGTTTCATGGGGCTGGTCGGATACTATAGAAAATTTATTTCTAATTTCTCTTGAATTGCATGTCCCATCACATCTCTTCAGAGGAAAGGGAACAAATTTGTTTGGACTGATAAGTGCCAAGAAGCTTTTGGAATTTTGAAAGAAAATCTAACAATAGAACCGATACTACAAGTACCAGATCCATAAGTATATTTTGTGGTCACCACAAATGCCTTGGGTGAAGGGTTGGGTGGTGTACTCATGCAATACATAAGAGTCATTGCCTCTGAATCTTGGAAATTGAAAAACTATGAGAAAAACTATGCTTCGTATGATCTCAAATTGGCTGCAATTGTGAACGCATTGCAAGTGTGGAGGCATTACTTGCTGGGAAAACCCTTTGAATTAAGATCTGACCAGCATGGGTTGTAGTATCTATTTACTCAACCAAATCTGAATGGTCCACAAAGGAGGTGGCTTGAGCTAATATCAGACTATGATTTTGAAATCAGCTACATCAAAGGGAAAGAGAATTGGGTAGCAAATGCTTTGAGTAGAAGGAGGCACATATCCTCTATTATGACTATTCAGACAAACCTATGAGATCAGGTACTTTAGTTCTCTGAAGGTGATGAATACTATAATCAGGTTACGGAAGCCTTATTTAAAGATCCTCAAGATCATAGATATGATGGGTTTCAGTTTGATATTGACGAGGTGCTTAGGTACAAGGGAAGGATGTACATTCTAGACTCAGGGGAGTTAAGAAAGTTGGTTCTTCAAGAAGCTCATAATGCGCTCTATTCTGGACATCCAGGAGTAACTAAACTTGTGGAGGATATTAGACCATTGTATTTCTGGAAAGGGATGAAAAGGGATGTCACAAGATATGTGGCAGAGTGTTTAGAATGCCAAAGAGTTAAAGCAGAACATCAACACCCGACATGATTACTATATCCACACAAGATTCCCAAGTGGAAGTGGCAAGTAATTAGCATGGAATTTATGTAGGGGCTTCCAATGTTCAGAAACATGCACAACACAATTTTGGTGGTGGTAGATAAGCTTACTAAGGTAGCGCACTTTATTCTGGGGAACCTAACTGATGGGGCACCCATAATAGCAAGAAAATTTGTGCAAGAAATATTCAGGTTGCACGGGGTCCTAGAAAAGATTATTTCTGACGAGGATGCTAGAATGACCTCCAGATTTTGGCAAACACTTTTCACATCCCCTGGAACCCAACTAAATATAAGCTCGGTGTATCACCTGGAGACTGATGGTTAGACAAAAAGGGTGAACCAAGTATTGGAGGACCTTCTAAGAGTTTATTGCATGGATCAACAGTACAAGTGGGAAGATTATCTTTCGCTTGTCAATTTTTCTTACAATAATTCATATCATTCTACCATTAAGATGGCACCATTTGAGGCATTATATGGGTGCAAGTGTAACACTCCTATAAGTTGGGACAAACTAGAAGATAGGATTAGCCTTGGCCTCGAAATGCTCTCAGAGATGGAAGAATAGATCAGGATGATCAGGAAAATATTAGAGAAGCCAATTATAGGCAAAAGAGTTATGCAGATGCCAAAATAACTCCTAGATGGTTCTCAGTTGGAGACAAGGTTTTGTTAAGGGTCAAACCTCAGAAAAGTGCCATTAGATTTGGGAAGTCTGCAAAGTTAGCACCACGTTATGTTGGACCATTTGAGGTTTTGGAGGAAATTAATCTTGTGGCCTATCAGATTGCTCTACTGCCAGTCTTGTCTAGAATGCACAATGTCTTTCATGTTTCATATTTGAAAAAATATATTCCTGGCAGTAATCATGTGATTGATTGGAATGCCTTGCAGGTGTAGGATCTAGAGTGGTAATGATAGAGCCCATCAGGGTGCTCGAGATGCGTAAGATCCATCTACACAACTGTGAAGTCACTCAATGCAAGGTCCAATGGGACCAATACACTGAGGATGGTGCCACCTGGGAAGATATCCAGGATATTAAGCAAATATTTCCTCATCTCTTGGAGGATTATGAGATTCCTTTTTAATTTGTATACTTTAACTTATTTTTTGTTTTAAGAACTTGAATATCATCGAGGATGATGAATCTTAAGGGGGGGGAGATGTTACATCCCGCCCTAGATACTCAAAAACACTTTTACTTTTTGTAATTATGACAAATGAATGATCTAAATTTTGATTGAATAATGCATGACATGATGAGATCTTCTGTGATTGAATTTTGTTTGAGCAATGAGAATTATGCCAGTATGATATGAGCTATGATTTATTTCAGAAGGAATATATTGTGTTTTGATGCCTTAAACAAGAAAAGTTTACTTTCAGTTAATGCATAGATAGAGATTATGTAATGGAGATTTTATGATATTTAGATATCAGACTAATTTTCGTTTGTTTGGAGTTTGATGCAAGATAGCACGTACCACAATCTCCAGAGGAGGGAAAGTATCATCTGAGTAGAGAGGTAATGTTGGGATGCTCTAGAAACTGCCATCTGAGCTAGGGTTAGGTCAATAGGATCTAGGAACCCTAGAAGAGTGTAATAGAAGTCCGTTTTGAGGTAAGTTTCTTGTGTGACATTTTAGATGTGGTTTTGTCGTAGTAGGTTTTAGGGTTTTGTTGATGGTGAAGATGACACAAACAACATTAAAACAATATATTTCTACTCTATTTCTCCTGAAAAAGAAAGACAACATATAGTAGCCTAACTCCCAAGGTCTTGGTAGTTGGTTCTCAACTATCTGGTGTCACTCAATCAGTTCATGCAACTGTAATATTCAAGGGGCCTGTGCTGGTAACAAAAGATTCAAGCAATGACTCATTTTACCGACCGCTTTAGTAAATCAATGGGGTTTTCAAATAAAAGAAAAAGATAGGACAAAGGGGTAAACCAGTAAGTATGAATCAAATTTATCTAGTATCTGGACATATACCTTCAACAATGAATGTATCCTAACAAATCATAAAACCATAAGATGACACAATCTATAGCATAATCTATAACACTGCATACATTTTAGGTGCTTAATTAACTTTGCAATTACTCTTCACAAATATTTCAAGGGTTTCAAAACAACACACATTCATTCATCATCAAGATTATAGATCAACAGACTTTTTAATAACTTCAACTCAATGACAATCTAATAAGATAATCCTTAAATCTGATTCCTTCAAATGACTTTCATCATTCAAGAAACTCTTATGTTCAGCACAATCACTGCATACAGATAGATTATAACTTATCAGCCTTATCAAACAAACAATTTAATTCTAAATACCATATTTCAAGAAAACCTGTAATTCTATTAACCATAAAAGATCAAGTACAATGTATCTATGTAAAATCACTACAAAATTCTATCTCCTAGCATTAGGTAAGCCAATCCAATTCTCAATTAGCCGACCTTTACAATATGATACCCATCAGGTATTTATAGATATACAAAAGTTCAAACTCTACTTCTAATTTTAGGTTATCCACCTTTTTAGGAACTAGACTCTCTTGGAAACTCAGATCAATTCGATCTTGAGTTCTTACATTTAAACATTCAGTCTTAACTAAAAATAGAAGATAGAAGAAAAGAAAAGAAAAGAAGTCATGCGCCCCCAAGACTGTCAGTGTTGTATGCATGCAACATGCAAGGAAGGAGAGCATCATGCATGCAGAGACTCATGCATGCGAAGCTGGATCTGCAATAAACTCATCATAGTTGGTGAAGACTTGTTGTAATGTATCCATCTCTGGCCCATCAATCCAGCTATCCTCAAACTCGATTCGATCCAATTCTGCTGCAACAAATTCCCTCATACTTTTTATTTTTATTAACTCTCTCCCAACAACTTTTATCTCTTCTTTGAACTCTACTAGTCAATCTAACATCAACTCTCCACCATCATCTTCTTTTTGCATAAGTCCTTTGAATCTTTCATCCCACTTTTCCTTTATTTGATTAAAAGGCATGCCCTCTTTTGTAAATGCATTTATATCTACAATAATGGCAATAACTACTTCTAACTCTTCCAATTGCTCGGTCAAATTATTAACAGTCTCTTGAATTTCATTCCTATGCTTACATAAAAATTCAGTCCTAAATCGGAGCATACGAGAAGTTTTCTCCACAAAATCCTTGTTGTCTTCCTCAAGTATGGATTGTTCCAGAAGAGTTGTTAGAGGCAATTCACTCACCTTTTGTAACTTCTGACTATATTCTTTATACTCTTCTCCTTGTTTCTCTAATGCCTCAATGTATTGATACATTTCTTTAACTAACCCTTTTGTGTCCTTATAGGCTTCAAAACCCTCAACCAAAACTTCTCCTACTTCTCGGTTTAACTTGTCTACCCATCGGTCTACCATCTCCGCTTTGCCTTTTACCTGTACCAAATCATCTACCTCCTTTTTGCTTAACAAAATAGGAGTCTCAATGGCTGCTACCTGTTGTGATCTTGGAGAGGAGACACTCTTCAAGAATGTAGTTGATCTAATTGAGCTTTAAGCTCATCCTTTTTTTGCTTGTCCTTGATCATTCTTGACTTGGTCGTTGAAGCCACCACCTCAATCAAATTCATTTGCTGATTTCTAGTGGGTCTTCCCAAATTGACCGTACTCAGTTGATAATCCGTTAGCTGCATATCCCCTACCTCCTTTTCTGTCATTGGCATGGCACATTCAGCAACAATTTCTCCTTTGTCTGTGAGGCGGGTAGAATGTAGAATTTTAGCCTTCTTTTTAGGCCTCTCCTGCTTAATTCCTTTCATCATGTCCTCCCAATTGAGAGGTTGTGAAGGTATTACTGCCCTCTTCTACAAGTCCAGTTTTAGCCATGTAGGAGCACTTGGAGCAGTAGTCATCATAGAGGAAGAGGGAGCAATAACTGTAGAAGGTGGCTGCATATTTACCTGGGATTGAGAGTCAACCCTTGCTTTCTCTTGTTGTTCTTGTAGTATATGCATTTGCACAAGCTTTTCAGCCTCTTCTCTATCCTTCTGTTCTTGTATTTTCTTATCTTCCTCTTCTTTCCTCAACCTCTCTTCCTCCAATTGATTTCTCTCTACTCTTTCTTTTTCCAACCTTTCCTTTTCTAATTCTTCCTTCTCTATTCTTTCTCTTTCTAGAGCTTCCCTTTCCAATTTCTCTTTTTCTAAGGCCTCTAGTCTTTCCCTTTCTAACCTTTCTGCCTCCAAAGTCTTAAGTTTTTCAGCTTCTGCTTCTTCTTCCTGTTGTTTCTTAATCAGCTCCTCGACCTCCTTTTCCTTCCTTATCTTTTCTGCTTCTTCTTCTATTTGTCGAGCTTCCTCTGCAAGTTTCAGTTTGGCAACCAAGATCTCTCTTTCCCTCTGGTTCCTTGCCTTCTCCTCCTCAAGGTCATGGATCTTTTGTATCAACTCTAACTTGTCATTTTTTGCTTTAACTTTAAGCTCATGTTCTCGTTGCCTCCTTTGCTTCTCTACTTCATCATCTATTGCCTTAATTTCAACTTGTTTTGACTTTAATTGTTGTTGGTGAAGTAGAGCATCAACTTGTACCTTAGCATCCATTTCTTTTTGTCTCTTTGTTGCAGCCCTTGCATCAGACTTTCTTTTTGCCTCTTCAAACATCTTCCATTGCTTTTCTTGTGTTAGAATCTGCTCAATATTCTCCTCTAAAGGCATGTTTTCTTGCAAATCCTTTTCTGACAGAGTTTCATCTGAATCTGTCTCAACTTCCAGAACTTCTTCCTCCACTTCTTTTCCCTTAGCAGCTTCAACCATGGTATGAAGAGCTCCTTCTTGAATCTCTTTACTCTTCTTTCTTGTAAGTGAGGCTTGGGCGGATGATTCACCTAATGTAGGTGTTGAAACAACAAATCGTACTGGAACATCTCCTTCTTGTGTTTCCTCTCCATCATCTACCACCTCAAATTCTATTTCTTCAATGTCCGAAGGAAGGAATTCTAATGGCTCTTTGGGAGGTGTCTTTCTCTTAATTCTCTTATATCCTTTACCCTTTTTAAGAACTAGTCCTTGAGAAGCTTGAGTTCTTAGCACTAACCATTGCACACTTCTATCCAACACTATCCTTCCAATCTTCTTCATATCAGTTGTTTCTTCAGCATCCCAATCAATTGGATCCAGGCTCTTGGTGCCAATGTTCAACGCTTCATAGGATGGATCCAACACCATTCCATCATCCACCTAGGTGTCAGGAATGTTTTCTTTAACACCAAGCTCTGACATGAGTGAGACCGATAATCTTTCATAATTCTTCTTTCTCAAGTCATACTCATCTTGCCGATCACTCCAAAAGTCTTCTAACAAATTAAAATGTCTAGTGAACATTGAAGGTAATAAGGCATACATCTTCTTCTTCAGATCAAAATACTTACGAGCTATATACAATCCCAATTTCAACTGTATCAACTCATTACAGACCACCTTTACTCCCTTCAAGTGTTGACAGCTATATTCACCCAACTTCATGGGAAATTTATGACATCCAGTTTTATGCTTAATCCCAAATCAAGCATTAACTCCAATAGCTTGATATACAAACTCCATTAGCACCATCTTGTTACTGCAACACCTTGGAAGTAAATGTGGATGACCTTAAAAACCAAATAACTTGGAGTATGTAAATTTGGGGTACTGGATGTACCAACATCCCCATTCAGCAATGAACACCATGGCTTCTTGACTTAACCGGTATCCTGCATCTCCATTCAATTGATTGATGACCACATATAAAAATGCATCACTGACTCTTCTGAAATGAGTCTCAGCAACCTGAAGAGATAAATGGTCATAGTGCTCCCATACCTTCTTTTGTCCATCCAAGGCTCCCATTATGCCCACTCTGTTCAAACCTGGGAAAACACCCAACCTTGCTGCAATATATTCAATGTAAGAAGTCATAAAGAAACACTTGGTTTCTCTGATCCTGGTTAACCGATCATGTATGGCATCAGAGACAATCATTGACCAATTAAACTATTGTTCTCCTTTCAAGATAGTCTGAATAAAAGGAAACATCCACTCCTTGAAGTAAAATGCATCCCTCTTTCCAAACACCCTAGACAACATCACAATCAACCTTGCTACCTCTTCATAGAAATCTGCCCTCTTTGGCTGATCTACAAGCTTGGTTAGAGATTTCTTTTCTGTCTTCAACCACTTCTTGTTCAAGTGAGATTTATTCAATCCCTTATACCTACTACATTGCTCCAAGGCCTCTGCCTCATTTAATTGCACCAAGTTCTTTGGATCTGAAACATCAAGTATACTCTGAAATGCTTGAGGAGTGAGATTAATAATCACATTGTCTTGTGAATCCATGCATAGTCTTGTAGCAGGATTGTAAGCACTGGCTACTGTCATGATTAACTCTGGGCACTGGATAGATATAGGAAATAAAGTGATATGAGCTAACCCAGAGCTGACAATTCTTTTCGTAGTCAATGTAATATCCTTATCAAATGCTTTTGAATACCACTCCTCAAAATTATATTAACCTAAATTGGTATCAGTGATATCTGACCAATTTGATTCCACCTTGCTCACCTTCACAATCGAACTCCTGTGATTATACCTTAAGGTATAAGGCAGTTGTTCTGGCTTTAACTTCTTTGGTTTTGATGCTACCTTTGATGTTTCTGGTGTTGCCTTTGATGTCTCTGCAGGCTGCTTTCTCCGAGCAGCTTCCCCTGATATTCCTAACATCATTCAACTTTCCTGCAAGCAAAACCTCTAATTAGATCTTTAGATATTATCATAAAACATGCTCTAAAAACCATACTTTTCATATATGCACCAGAGGCAGAACCAGGCAGAAACACAACCTAAAACAGTCACTTTTACAATATTGCCAGACTCGGAGCCAAAACCGATATAGATATTTCATTAATAATAAACGGGCTCGGAGTCAGAATCGGAAAGGTTATCGGAACCAGGATCGGAATGGAAAACGGATTTGGTTTTCTTCAGATTTTCATTTTTTCATATTCTATTTTCGTTTTGCCTCCGCTTCTGACTTGGTCACTATTATTTTGAAAGAAGATTTTCTCATTATGCGCGGAGCCGGATATGGGATAGAAATGGAACCGATACCTTTTGCAAAACAAAATTCTCAAGTTCAAGATCGATTCCGATCCTGTCTCTGCCTAGGTTGACCATGAAGTCATCAAAAGATTTTATTGATTTAACCTATAACCCCATGACTAAAACCAAGGTCGTATTAGATGAAAAGAGGCTTTAAAAACACTATACGCGTATGACCATGGGGAAAGACTGAATCCTAAGGTATCATATTTTATTCATTTAAAAGTGATCACAGAGACCAACGAAACTCTAATCTAAGAAACACGATAAAAACTAGGGCATGGATTTTAAACCTTGCCATTTACCAAAATGCAAAACGCGACAAAACCCTAAGTAAAAAAATGATGAATTAATTAACCCTAACTCACTGTAAATCTCTAATCTACCCTAATCACCATTTAAAACCTAAATTTAATCTAACTCACTGCAAATCTCTAATCTACCTCACTGTAAATTTCTAATCTAACTAACCACCATTTAAAACCTAAACTTAATCTAACTCACTGCAAATCCAAAACAACATGACGCAATCACGACTAAAGCATGAAAGCGACTGTGCCCTAAAATAGAAAGAACTAAAAATACAAGTAAAAGAAACAAAGAACATAACTAGACAAACAAAATAAAACAAGACCCTACTCAAACAAGCACGCCAAGAAACATGAAATCATTTGAAAATGACATGATTCAGAGCATGGGCAAACATACATATAAAACACGCAACAGTAAATAAAACAAAGAACAACAACAAGAAAACCTACCTCGAAAACACAAGAACCCAGGTAACCTTCTGAACTGATCCGCTTGCAACAATCTTCTCCTCCTTCAATCTTTTTGCTCAAATGAACTCTGCCGCTGCTCTTTCGTGCTCTTCAAATCTCTTAATAATGATAATAATGACTCTTTTAATCCTTAAATGAAAGTAAAAATGAAGATTTCTACCTACACGACCAACTGTCATTAATGCATTAACACGCAGTTAAGGCGGAGTCGGAATTGAAAGTGAACCAACACTTCACAACAGTGCGACTCCAGTCAAAAAGTCAACGATCCAAAAAGCGGCGGGGGCGGAACTAAAATGGAAACTAATTCAAAACCTTTTAAGAAATTTCCAAACTTCATTCCAATTCTGGTTCCGGGTCCTCCAACTAAACACAAAACAAAACCAAACGCAAAAAGCAAAACAAAAGACCGACATAATAAACTAAACAAAAAGACATAGACCAAACCAAAAGTCAAAATAGCGGAGGTGGGATTGGAATCGATTATGATTTTGCAATTTTCAGTAAAGACTAAGTTAACACCCACTCCGGCTCCAGGTCTGCTAAAGACAAAACAAAAGACATAAAGAAAAGACTGTCGGGATGGAAACCAAAACAAGTTTCAAAAGAACTATCAGAACTCGATTCAGTTCCGGTTCTGATTCCGACAGAGAAACCAAAGAAAAACAAAGTATTGGCAAAACTAGACTCCAAACTTTGTTTCAAAAACAACTAAGTACAAAAATAACAAAGGGGGACCCATTTTGACCAAGGCAAAAGATGGGGTGGTTATGCAAGGCATAATAGGTTTTGAAACTAATCTTCCTTCCTGACGGGAAACCTTATTTTTGCTTATGAACTCGTTGGTAAGATATTCCTATCTTTTGAGTTTGATAATTGTGCCAGTTGGCCTTACTATATATATACTTCCATTATTAATATCCCACTAAGCAAAGAGTAACAATGATACATGATATCGCCTAGAGACATTTAATTATAAAATTGAATACCTTAAGGTTGAAAGACCGATGTTTTAATAAATAAGTAATTAAGTGATTATAATTCTAAAGTGAATATTTTATTAAAATTTTAAAAAGAGGAAGTTACTTTGGTTGTCGCCAATCTATTAAGGGAAAGATTTAAATATTTAAAATATATATATATGTTAACCCACATGTTGAAAATAAATAGTGGGGGCCACCTTGAGTTGGCAAATGAGTTATATTTTCCTGATTTTATTTTTAAATTTAACAATTTCATTTTGGAAGTTAGCTAAACTTTAGCTAAGATGGTTTCTTAATTATTATTTATTGGTGCCATTGAAATGAAGGAAATCGAGCATAGCATATGGGCCACCCTTTAAACTCGTCTTTGGAATTATATTGCAAGATACATCTTAGTTCAAACTCCTTATTGTGGAGATTGAGAAATTTTAGGAGGTAGTTATGATAACCACCTTACTTGCATTCGACTTGTTTAGTATTAGCTTTATTTTTTTAAAGAAACTCATAAGTTGGGAGGGACGGATAATCTGGGAGGAGATTGGATGTTTTTGTTGAGAGGAGGAGAGGAGTCAAAGCTGAGAATAAAAGAACTATTCTAAGCATGAGATCTTTTTAAAAGAGGAAGAGACTAGAAGTCTACAACATAAGCTAAGTGTTGAGCTGAGGAGATATAAGAAGTTCTTGCTTTCGGCTAGCTCATTTTTCAGAACTATCAACTTCAAAATTTTATTCCAGGCACGTACTACTCTCTGAGTGATTTATTTTTGTGAGTTATAAGTGCCATCTTGATACATGAAACGTCCATGAGAATATTTGCAACATGCATTTCAATCTCTTAATTCCTTATAAATGATTTCTTGATAAAATAAGAGTCTATGGGAATATTTGTAGCATGCATTTTCTTCTCTTAATTCAATATAGGCGCTTTCTTGATAAAAAAAAAGCCAAGAGCATATTTGCAACGTTTCTTTTATGTCTTAGACAAATGCCACTATTCTTGCTTGTAATATGTTTTAGTACAACATGACTAAGGTGAGCCTATAGCAGCAAGATTGCTTATTTATGCCTTTTATAGATGAAATTCCTAGCTACAATTTCTTGGCACCAAACCGTTTCAGTGGATATTTTGGAAAGAGCCTCATAGGACGAATCTGTAGCATGTTTTAGTATTCCAATGTTTATGTTTCTTGCACGAAATGACAAGAAGTCAAGAGGGTTAGCATGAAGCTTGACCAAGAATAATGATATTATTAAAGAATTTCAAGAATCAAAATGATAGATTGAACATGCAATTGTTTGGATAATGTATGAAAGAGCTTTTCAAATAAAGAAAATATACGAGTTGTTTGCTGTCGATTTTAAGAGTTAATTCCTGGCTTATGATTGCTTACCACTTGGTATCATGCCATGCATGCTATATAGATGGTCAACATGTGTTAAGTGCAATATGAGCAATGAAATTGTCTTGAAGTTTTTAAAAGGGTTTTGTTTGCCTTCTTATTTTAAAATCCCTATTATTTTCTCTTTTAGGAGTGTTCAAGTAAAAACCCTAGTATTATTTATACTGATTTTATGTGGCAGGTAGCCAAGAAGAGTGTGTTTTATTTGTAAAAACCCTAGTATTATGCATGATGGTCACACATGGTAGGTAGCCAGGAAAAGTGTGTTTTGTTTGTAAAGCCTAAAGTAGGTCATGAGAGGTTGCCCTAGGATGGGTGTCCTTGTATGAGTAAAGGGCGAAGAGAATGTCTCTCAGAAGTCCTAGATTAGAAGAGTTTTCCAAGTCGAGCAAGGTGGGTGAGTCTATATAGATGTACGCAACTATGGCCATAGTAGGTGCAAGTGCTATTGACTGCACTTTAGTACTCACAGTAACCCAGATACCTAACTAACTAGAGTTGCCATCTTAGTAGGAAAGTATCCTTAGTAGCATGGCAAAGTTAGTTAGGTAGGGTTTACCACCAAAGCTCAGATGACAGTACTTGAGGGTTTCCAACTTTTCCTTTCATAAGAAGGGAAGGGCCCCTTCCAGTTAAGAAGGTGTGTGGGGGACTGCACGAGTCTGTGGTTGGCGGAAAAGTACTCAAATGATGGTTTCCCTTACATGCAGATGGCGAGCCGAGTTTTGGAAGACACAAAATCCAAATGAGGATTTATAATCTCTTACCTATGTATCTCTTGCTATAGTAATTGAATTTATGAATTCAATTTTGTTCATGTTCTTAAGTAGAATACTATATTACTTGTTATTATGACAACAATGATTGTGTCTTGCTTTGTTGTTTTATTAAAAAAAAAATGCTCTAGTTGAGTGAGATATCTTAATTGATTTTATGTTCAAAGTAACATGGATCTAACAAATATCCTACTTGCTATTGTTAGCCATTTGTTTTTCCATTTCGTGGCTTTTTGTCTGCACTTTTCTATTACCTCCAACCAATTTTGCATTTTGCAAGGCCCTGAAAGCAGGGCAGCCCCCAAGTATTTTGTGGGTATTTTTGCTATTGTTATTTCCAGGTATCTTGCTATTCTTCTTTGTGTGGCATTTTTGGTGTTGAAAAACATTATTGAAGATTTATCTTTATTTTTCAATTGTCTTGAACATGCCATATATTCATCAGGCATTTCTTTAATTGTTGTTGCTTCATTCATTATGGCCTCTCCTGCTAGGATGGTATCATCTGCAAATTTTGTGTGGGATATTGGGTCAATTCTAGGGGCCACCCTTATTCCCTTCCATAAGTTGCTCTCCTTCTTCCTTTTGATAGCCCTACTTAGGACTTCCACCATTATAATGAATAGGAAAGGGGACAGTAGGTCCTCTTCGCACAATGCATTTGTTCCTTTAAAGAAACCACATATTGAGCCATTTACAATTAGTGAATATCTAACTGTGGATATGCACTGTTGAATCCAAGATATCCATTTATCATTGAAGCCAAATCTCCTTAAGACCTCTAGAAGGAATCCTCATTTGACTCTGTCATAGGCCTTACTTATGTCCAACTTTATTAGCATTCCCTTAATTTTTTCTGTCTGTATTAAGTGTACCACTTTTTTTGCCACTATTATGCTATCAGTTATCTCTTGGCCTAGGCAGAAACTACTCCGTTCCTCTGAAATTAATTTGTCGAGAACTTCTTTAAGGTGGTTTTCCAATATTTTGGTGATGATTTTGTAGACCGTGTTACATAGTTAAATTGGTATATAGTCATTAAGCAACCTACATTCCTGCTTCTTGGGGATTATTATTTATAAGTGTTTTGTTCATATCTTTGAAAAATTTGCCTTTGGTTCTAAACTCTTCTTCTGCCTTCCACACATCGTCCCCTACTGTGTCCAACTTTTTTGGTAAAAAATGGTCGGGAAACCATCAGGTCCGGGTGCTTTCTCTGGGTGTAGCCGAAAAGTGGCCATTTTGACCTCTTCCAGTGTGAAAGCTCTAGTTAGTCTATTGTTTTCTTCTTTTGCGATTAAACCTGGTAGGCAGTCTAGCAGTGATTCATTTTCATTAATTGGACTTGTTCTAGCATTCCCCAGGATATCTCTAAAATGTTGATTGCCTCTTCTTCTATATCTTTCTTTTCTTTTGTAATTCCCCCTCCTTCTATTCTTACTTCATTAATTCTACTAAAGGACCTTCTGGCTTTTGTAGTTGCATGGAATGACTTACTGGTTGCATTCCTTTTTTAAGCCACATCTCTCTGCTTTTGTCCTTCCAGAAGGCCTCTTCTCTTGCTAGTAATTCCCCGTGGTAGTCTTTTACCTATTTTTCTTTTTGATAGTTGCTCCTTGAACATTCTGTGTTTTATGATTTTATTATTCAAAAATCCAGTTCTTTGTCAATAATGTTTTTTCTTGAAAAATGTTCTTGAATACCTCTTTTTCCAGCTTTTCAATTTTCATTTATGAGCTGTAGTTTTTTATTGAATATAAATTATGGGGTTCCTTTGATACTGATTTCCTTCCACCAATTGTCTATGAGATCTATTATTTTCATCTCTATCCACATAATTTCAAACTTGAAATAGTTTTTGACAATGATTGGGCCTATTTTAAATTCTAGCTGAACCAGGTAATGGTTTGAAGTTGAGACTGGGAGAATGGTAGCTCCTGCTTGTATTTCCAATTCTACCCATTTTTTGGATATCAAAAACCTATCAAGTCATTCTGCTATGTTTATGAAGCCTTCTCTTATGTTAGTCAAGTGAATTTTCCATTTGAGGTCAAGCAATCCCTAACATTGTTTGCTTCTGCAAATTCCCTAAAATCAACCATATTTTTTGTAACTTTCTTTGAACCTCCACTTTTTTCTCTCAGATTCATGACGGCATTGAAATCACCCCCTAATATGAACAGGTGATCTCCAATATGATTAATTCTGTTTGTTATTGCATTCCAGGTTTCCATTTTATCCATTGTTTGTGTGGGACCGTAAATGTTGAAGAGATGGAATTCCATATTGGTATCAAGGATAGTAACTTTGCATTCCATCCAATGACAGTGGGCTTGGATTGACTTCATTTGGATGCTTTTTTTCTTCCAGAGAATAGCCAATCCCCTTATTGCTCCCATGGCCTCTTGGAATGTTCCTTCCCAAATCGTGCGATGTTTCAAAAACCTCTTTGCTTCTTTTTTGTCTAGTTTTGTTTCCTGAATCAACATAATAACTGAGGCAATTTTCTCCATATGATGCTTAACCAAGCATCATTTGTTAGGGGCATTCAAACCCCTAAAATTCCATGTGGTAATATTCATTGCTCTCCAAGGGAGGTCTTTCCTCCCTTGGATATCAGAAAACTAGATATTCTCACCATTTTTCAATTGCCTCTTCTTCTCTCTTTTGTTTGCTTGTCTTCCTGCCTCTCCCTTTCTTTTTCCTACCCAGTACTCTTGCCGCAGACTAACTAATACTCCTTGGGTCAATGATGTCCACTTCATTTTCTTCTGATTTCTCTTTCTCCCCATCTATATGCTCAAAGTCCAATGCTTCTTCTTCCTTATCTCTTTCTTGAATATCTACACTTTGGGCTTCTAGAGCTTCTAATATGTATTTCACTTTTTTCTAGCTTGGGATCTCTATTTTTTGGTCCTTAGATTTGCTGGGGTTTGTGTTCTTGGGCTCTTTAACTTTGTTTCCTGGTTTGCTTCCTCCCTTACCCTAGCACTGGATCTCTTTTTTCCTCCATACCCACTTTGTCTTCACCTCTTTTCCTTGATTTCGAATACTTGTTGCGTTTTGTTCTCTGGTCTCTTTTTTCTTCCACACCATTTCCCTACCTTGTTGGTTCTTGTTACTTGATAATACCAAAGCTAGGTTGCCACCCATTTGTTGTTTTTTATCTTGTTGTTTGCCTTCTTTTTTGAAATTTGCTTTTGTATGCTTCCTGCTTCAACATCTAAGGCATTTTTTTTTGTCTTCTTCCACTTCTAACTTTTGCAACCAGTGTGTTCCATTAACACATAGCATGGCTTCCTTGGGAATTTTCTGAATCGTTGCTATTTTGACCCTTGCATACAGACAAGAATCACCGTTAAACGGTTCTTCATTAATTTATAATATGGTTCCCAATGTTCTACCTATTTTTTCTAAACATTCTTCTGACCAATAATCAAATGATAGGTTGTATAGTCGAATCCAAATTGGTCTTTCATATGGGTCAGTTTGGAGTGGATTAAAATTTTGTGACCATTTCTACATATAACTTGGGTTTCCATCTACCTCCCAATTTCCTCCATCTAGGATCTTGTCCCTCTCTTCCATGTTGGTGAATATTGTGGCAGAGTAGCTTTTTGGGAGAAACTTGACTAGATTCAGAGTTTCCCAATTATTATTTATCCAACTCCTGATTTTTTCCCTTGTCATCCTGGGCCTAATATCCCTATAGATGATCACAAAATTTTCCAAAATCCTCAAGTCTCCTTCCGCCTCGTTGGTTAAGTCTATTGTAGTGTGATTTTTGTGCGAGTCTAATTTGCATTCTTTGCGTGAGCCACTTTCCCTTTCTTCCATTTTGCATAATTGCTAGGGCTCTATCACATGGATTCGATTTGGTTCACTATTTTGCTAATTCGTTAGTTTTCTGCTTATAATTTATCCAAGAAATGCTTTTGAGACTTTCGAAATTGCACCAGGTGCTTTTCACATTCGCACTTTTGATATTTTCGTATTCGCAATTCTGATTTTTTCGTAGGCAAATCTTTGTCTATATTTTATAACTAACAATATATTACCATTCATATTAAATAAAATTTAAATAATATTAATGATTAATATAATCATTAATATATTTTATAATGATATATACTATATTTACTATTAATAATAATTAATAATGAATAATCCTTATTATATAATTATTATCATTATTATACAATGACATATAATATATTTAAACTATTAGTTAATAATTATTAACTAATATGCATGAATTTGATTCAAAGGGCACAAAAATAATAATTATATTAACTAATAATAATAATTATTAATAAATATTTTCAAACTATATTTAACATTATATTATTTCATATTATTTAAATTTTATTAATATATTATGATTAACATGAATTAATATATTATAGTATATTAAGGATTATTTTATAATATATTTATATAATAGTATTTTTTATTATATAATTATCATCATTTTTTTATATAATATATATCCACCAAATTTATATAATAATAATAATTTTTTTATTATATAATTATTATTTATTTATTTAGATAATGAAAAAGAATTGCTTGAAGGATTAGACAGGGTGAAAAACTATAGTAAAAAAGTAAGTTTCCTTAAAAACCTCACATTTCACATTTTGAAACTAATTATATTTTGTTTAACTTTCAAAAATTCTAACTTGTAATTGGTTGGAAGGTACATGCATCATAATAGATTTTAAGTAGTTTTCATTAAATTTGCATGTACTAATATGTTCAAAAATGATTAAACTTCCTCAGTTAATCAAATCACCAATAAATAATTTCTAAAATATCTTTTGTTAAAAAATTCAGATCTTTGAGTTAAGTTCAAAACATTGAAAAACACAAATATTTGTCTTAAACTAAAAAATTCCCACATTTCATTTGCTAATAGATAATCTATTAGCTCATTAAACAATTTGGAAAACAATAAACTATAGTGCTTGCTTCTACCAAAAAGTGACATGAAAATAATTGACTCCACTATTAATTGTTTTATAATGAAAATGAATAGAGTTAAAAATATAAATTTGTTTCATCAAATTTATTTTATCTATCATTCTATTGAAATTAGTTGTGACGAAATAAGTTATTATTTTTATTGAATTATTTATTATGACCTAATGAAATCTAAGGGATGTGTTAGTATTCCTCTAAGGGGAGGTCCCCATGCTCTTTAGTTTATTTCGGTTAGTAATCACTGTTCAATTTATTTAGGAATTATTTGTGAAGTTGGTGATCCCCATGAATATTCAATTTTTCTATTTACAATCTTAAATTTGTATTTATAATATTAATAATATTTTATATAATAAAAAAATGAAAAAAAAATATTAAAAAGAGAAATAAATTTGTGAAATCACGTAGATTTTTGACAATATATAATTATTGCCTGTTTCTAACCTCCCATACTTATTTTCAATTCAAAATAAGAAAATATTCTAAATTATCCTTTTTCAATAATAAAATTTATGCATGAAAGACTCTTTAAAATTTAAGCAAAAACACATTTAAATAGTGACATAAAAACCTAAGATAATAATAATGTATAAAATAAACACTAGATATCAAATAACAAAGGTGTACTTGCAGCTGTACTTTATATAGATGCGATAAGCTCTCGATTTCTCTGGTAATCAAATAAAAAAAATGTGTATATGTGCAGAGCATCATAAAACCCTTAATAGACCTAAATAAATTTCCAATCGCAAGATAATTGTAGGTTATCATGCCATGTCAGGAAAGTTCCATTGTGAAAATCGTGATAAAATAAATGCTGTGATGAGAATTCAAGTACGTGGTGAAATTGAAAGCGAAGAATGGTGTTAGAGATGAAGTCAATAATGTGTTCCCCTGTTGCGAATCGAACGTCCTTCCTGTCTGCTCTAATCTACACGAGACGCCATCATCGATGTAATAAAAATAGTCAGAATATACTATGGGCATGGGGAAGAAGAGAGAATTTTTGGGCAGCATCCATGGTGTCAGAGAAGGCTTCCATTTGTACAGCTGATGAATTGCATTATGTAAAGGTGCCCAACTCTGATTGGACCCTAGCTCTCTGGCGCTACAATCCTCCACCGCAGGTCGGCATTATTATTTCCATTCACTTCATCTATAATCATTGCTACTGAGAATTTTATTTATTTGTTCGGATACTGGTTTGTTTACGGATGGTGCAGGCTCCTTCCAGAAATCATCCGGTTCTTCTTCTGTCTGGCGTCGGAACGAATGCCATTGGGTACGACCTTTCTCCTGAGGTATATATATGTATATCTATACCATTCTTCTTTCCTTTGTAATAAAGAGATACTGTGAATCAGATTATGAACACACTTTCATGCTTAAATAAGTCCTAAATTTATTCTTCTTCACAAATTATGTGCACTACATCTCTTTTCTAGTATTCTTCCAAGACGACATGGAGCCTTGAGGTGAAAGTGCCCTATATGTATTAGCACAATCATTCGGTCTGTTGTGTTAGCATTCTTTTAACTCTCGATCGAACATTGTCAGTGGTTTCAGTCATGTCTTGTGAGCCTTGTCTAGCTTGAGATAGTTATCATGCGATGAAATTATGAGATTCTGGTTGCAGGCAGTTTTGAAACCAGGTGGCATATTCCACTAGTTGACTTGTAATTCCCTAATTTCTAGCTTTTAACTTAATTTGGCATTGCCTTAGTTGCATTTATTTATTTATTTTGTGAATTCCCTTCACTGAATGACCTTCGGTGTCACAATTGAAGGGCATACATTCTGTCAAATTTGCACTGGACTTGACCTTATTTATCACTGCCGCTGTTTTTATGTCAAATTTTTATCGCGACCTGCGATCTCCAACCTACAACCAACCTTGTCCGATGGGGGAATGCCGCACTCAGCGAGTTGGATGTAGTAGTTTGCCCAGTCATGTCTCCAGAAGATTTGAACCCACATTATTTTGAAAGGCCCAATGCTCTAATCACGGGACCTTATTGTGTGGAACAAAACCTAAGTGTGCATTATTGGATGTGTTTTTTCTCCTTTTCGCTTTTTCTGATCACTGGGAAACGAGCTTTAAGTCCTTCGACTTTAGGTCAAAATCTACTGGGACTTGAAATGACCCTCATCACTTATTCCCCTTAAGACATGCCCAAGCCTCCATGCATCTAAGAATAGAATCCTCGCATGCTTTACATGAACCAAACACCTCTGTCAGTCAATCACAACCACTGTAAATACGCATCACCAGAGACAATAGCACAGACTTTGATTTGACAAAAATAGATTAATATAGTAATTTGTTAGTAGCATAGAGATATTGACGTTATTCTGCAAAACGTTACCTCTACTCAAAGGAACTAGCACCGTCAACAGAAAAGTCTAGCATAGGCTTTATTTATAAATAATGTAATTGTGTACCCTTATTAATGTATTTATATGTAACTTTATAACGTAGCTAGGCTCCTATCCATTTCCTCCTGTAGCCTTGTTTAAAGTGGCATCTCCAATGCATTATCTCACATCAGCGACTGGTAATTAGGAATCTCGGGGTTGCTGCATCTCGGATGCTATGGAAAATTTTACTGGCTACTTAGTGCCAATTGATTATTTTCTGTCATTTAAAAGGATAAATTTTCACCATTTGGAAATTGTGATTTATCTCAATTTCTATCAAAATTTAAAATTCTAAAAATATGTATATACTTTCTTAAAATGTTCCCTAACAGAAACCAAGCAATTTTTTGGAGGGAAGTTGTTGGAAATATTATATCATCCATAGTTGGAATACTTGCCATTTCCAAGTACTTGGCAAGCCTGAAAAACTCGGCTCGGAAAAAACTTGGCAAAAACTCGGGAACTTAAAAAATTGCTTAAACTTCACTCAAAATGCATTTTTTTTGCAAAATTCAAAGATAAGATGCAATAAATGAGTACAAATAAGAAACAAGTTGTATTTGATTGATTTGAAAGAAAATTGGATACAAAATGGCATCCTCATGTGGAATGCTCAATGCGCTGATATGATAATAGTCTGAAACAAAATGAAAATAGTAAATTGTTTTTGTAAAACTAAAAGTAAATACTACATAAACATTAATATATTTCAATTTTTAGAAATTCACATGAATCACATCTTCCTCTTCCCATGTCTAGATCTCAGTAAGGGACTGGAAGAGGGTGTAATTGTAGGACTCTGCTCTTGTTGTGCCTGTGGCTCCTCAACCTCCATCCTAGATGTAGATCCTCCTGCAGCTGCTGGTGGTGCCACTGGCAATGACTCCTCCTTAGGGTCATCCTCAAGGTCATCCAATGAGAATGTAAATCCACCCTCCTCCATTGCCCGTCACTCTAAATCATAAATCTCATCCTCGGTATACAATGGAGGCTGCTCCCCTCGCCCTGTCCAATCACTGTATGGATCTATCTCATCCAAATCAATTGGATCATCATATGATATTTCCTCTACCTTTCTTGTGTGCAATCGAAGATTATATTGCACATAGCCAAGGTCATTGAGGCGTTTTTGAGCGAGTTTGTTCCTTTTTTTTGTGTGGATGGCCTCAAAACAAGCTCCAATTGCGCTCACTATTGGACGAACTACAAGGCTGGCTCAAGACACGAAGGGCAAATTTTTGAAGATTTGGAGTTTTTCCACCCCAATTTGTCCACCAAACATCTACAAAAAAAGAGGAAGAGTTAGAAAATTGTAACTTGTAACTTGTAATTATCAATTTTTCATTTTTGTAACTTGTAAATTTCAAATTTTATACTTGGTGGCAGCCTAGTTACTACTCTCTTTGCCAAGTTTGAAGAGAAGAGTGCACCCCTTTTTTCCCTGTAACTTTGCAATTCGTTAACAATGCAGTTTGCCTCGTCAGGCGTGGATGTCATCCGCTGAATGCAAGTAGTGAGGCCCTCCATAACCTCTCTAGTAGGATCTGCATAGGTGCCTGAATGGATGAAACGGGGGTTCAAGAAGTACCTTGCTGCATGGATAGGTTGGTGGAGTTGATTGTTCCACCTCTTGTCAATAATCTCCCAAATGGGATCAAACTTGAGGCTGTCACCCTTATAATAATTTCTAATAGCCTCCTTGGCCCTATCCATGCCCTCATAAAGATACCCCATTGGGGTTTGATCCCCATCCACCAAATGGAGCACTCTAACCAAGGGCTCTGACACCTACAATATAAATTTAAAAATGCAAAAAAAGATTAGAGTTACAATTTAGTAATTTACAAATTTACAATGAAAGACATTAACTTTAAGAAAAATGTTCAATTTGAATTTAGATTCAAACTCAAAGTTTTGAAGTTACCTTCACAATCTCTGTTGCTCTTTGTGCAAAGAGGGGCTCAAAGACAATGTTTTGAACTCTTTCTCCTTTTGACTTCTTCGAATAAGGTGAGTCTATCCATGCTTGACTCACAAACATTTGTTTCAAAGCCGTCAATGCACCAAGAATGCTTTGCAACGTTAAGAAAACCGTTGCAAACCTTGTCACTTCGGGTCTCACTAATTCTCTCCCTTTGGTGTGCTCCCCCATCAAGTAAAGAAGCCAAGGGTGATTGTAGATATATTTAGTGATCCTCCTTCCATCCTCTACAATCGCTGTGACGCAATCTAATTTGCCTATGTCCTCCAAAAGAAGGTCAAGGACATGGGCAACAAATGGTGCTCAAAATATTGTGTAGTGTCTATTTTGGAGGATTCTTCCTGCTGCCACATATGCTGCTGCATTGTCAGTTACGATTTGCACCACATTTTCAAGCCCAACCTCCATGCACACTTGCTCCAACATTCTAGCCAAATTTTCTGCATTTTTTACTATGCTGGAGGCATCCACGAATTTCAAGAACACCACCTTATTTTTGCAAGAAACTAAAAAATTAATGATGGTACGGTTTTTTCCATCCGTCCACCCATCAAAAAGAATAGTGCAGCCATATTTTTGCCATTCTTCTCTTTGTTCTTCTATCGCTGCCCTTGCCCTTTCAGTTGCATTAGAAAGCAACCTACAAGTACAAAGTGAAAATAAGTACACAATTTTAATTTGTAAACAAAAAAATAACTTAAATTAATCATAAATTAAACTTAAAAAACATAAATTAAAGAACATAAACTAACCTCCCACTCAAGTCTTTGCGCGAAGGTGCCTTGTAGCCTTTCCCTGCAACTGTCAATGTGGTCACCAAATTTCCCCAGTAAGGTGAGCTTGCCACATTGAAAGGGATGTTGTTGAAGTACCAAAAATCGGCACAAGCAATATCTGCATGCTCATGCACCTCCTTATTCCACCTAGTTGCCTTTAAAGAAGGTTGTGCACTAGGTGTGTTTCTAGGCACAAAAAAATCACCAATGCGTGAACCCGTGGCTGTAGGTGTCCGTGTTGATCCTGCCCTTGGTACTCTACTAGAGGTAGATGAAGGGATGGAGGTGGCGGTGGGTTGCAGTGATTGCCTTTGCACACGTGGACCATGAAGTGAGGCCACTATACCGGCTGCTACATCATCATCATCAGACAATGACTCAAGGTTGACTGCAACACCTTGAGAAGAAGCTATGGCAGCTTGTATTGCTGCTTTTGCCTTCGCTCTTTGCACCTTTTTTTCTTCTGTAGCGGAAAATATTGCATTCATTTGTCTTTTTATTTCCTCATTGGTGTTTGTGCAAGCCTTAGCATCATGTCTAGGGATGCTTGCAAGGTGGTATTTGAGGCGATTGATGCCTCCACAGTATACATTTTACATCTAATGCAATACACTGATCCAGGTTCTGGTCTTTCATATGCATATTTCCAAGCAGGATCTCTAGCTCCTGCTAGACGAGTGCCTACATATTCCCCACTCCTAGGCACAAATGGGGTTGAGGTAGGGGTAGAAGCGGATTCAGAAGCCATTAACAGTTAACCTACACACACAAAGTAAAAACACAAGTTGTTAGTTTTTTGATAGAAAATTAAAAAACAAGCTAAATTAGATTAAATCAAAATTGAAAATAGATTACTTTAAATTAGTAAAATCTAAAGTAATCTAAGATTCTAAACATTTTCATAAAAAAAAAAAAGGATTAAAAAAAGAAAATAATAAACTAGGGTTACAAAAAAATGTGAAAAAAATGTAAAAATCAGAAAAACTACTTTAAATTAGTAACAAATTAAGCTAGTATATAATTTTAAACATGTTTTCAACAAACAAGAAGAATCAAAATAAAAAAAATAGCTAGGGTTTAAAGAAAATTTGAAAAAAATGAAAAAATCAGCAAAATATGTAAAAAAATCAGAAAAAAGTGTTACAAATTCTTGTTTTGATGAATCTAAATCTTCTTTTCAACAATATAAATGTATTTAAATCTATTTTATAGTTCATTCATGATGTTTTTAAAACATACAATCAACAAAAATGGAGAAAAATGAAAAAAAAAAAGAACAAGAAAAATTAGAAAACCTACCTAGAAATCCAATTTGCCTTTGATATCCGATGAAAATTTTATTCAAATCTCGTCTCCTCAATGCAAAATGCTTTGAACTGGGTTTTTGCTTTGCCAAGAGTGAAAACAACTTAGAAAATGAAATGCAAATGAGCTTTTGGCCGGCTGCAGGCTCAATGCCTGATCGCGTAGGTTTTTTTTAAAAACTCGATGAAAAAACGGCGAGTTTTTCCAAAAAGTTCTTACCGTAAATACTCGTTTTCCAAAAATACTTGCGAGTTTTTGGTGAGTAGTTCAACTATGATATCATCTATGGTTAGTTTATTAGGTTAGTAAATAATTAAATATATATACATCAGACATGTTAGTAGTTAGTTTGTTGTTGGGTCATGGGTGTATGGAGGTTAGAAAGGTGGTTATAATGGGAAAAAGGGCTTTATAAAGCGAATGCTATTAGAGCAGTTGTAGTTTAAATCTTGGAGAAGATGAGGTGTGACAATGGTTGAAGATATGATAGGAGGAGATGCTGACTGCATGTGAGATTGCTATTGTCTCAGAAATCATGGCATCATTCTTAGCAAGGAGGGTTTGGTGCCGAGCCATAGGGTTTTTTCATATTCTCATTTACTGGGCAATTGATAATATAATTATTTGCCATTCTAATCGCTGGCCTTTATATCAGACTAGAATGGAGCACTATAAAGTATAATATCAGAAAAGACAAAATGGCAGAGGCAGACTATTGAATGTTTTCTTGTTTCTTCAGAAAAAGAGACTTCATGAAGTGAAAGCCATCAAATCTGCTGTCATGGAGGGCACCAAGTTCCATTGAAGAGATCCTTGGTGCACCCCAGCATCCATAGGTGAGTGCCATACACTGATTCCAGCAACTATAAAGTCTTTTCCGTGCAGGCTATAAGCTGTTAACAAGCAGTTGAAACCCCTGCATAAACAAAAGAGGTGTGCTAAAGAAAGACATTCATTAAACTGCGATGTACTTATCTGCCAAAGGTAAGTTTGTTGATGGTTTATTGTCATTTACTGATTCTTGTCAGGGGTGGTCAAGGTCTTTCTTTGATGAAAATACTTAAAAAGTCTCTCAAACTTTATGTCTAAAGGGGCACAGGTCACTATTTATATAGCAACAAACTTGTATCACCTTGTGCAATGTAATGTCCCCTACTTGGTGTATGCCTGAATTTGCCTTAAGGGACAATTACACAACATAAAATTGTTTAACAAAGAATATTCCATAGCAAATTATATAATATATATTGAACTTTTAAGAATAAATGAACTATTAACATTATGAAATAATGAACAACTTAAATCTGAATCTAATCTATAGACTCTTTCCTAATAACCAATCATGGTAGGGATGAGAGAGGAACGTATGATAGGGTGCCAAAACAAGGAACATCCACCAAGACAATCCCTCTAGCATCCTTCCCAATCATGTTTCCTTCCCAATCTTACACATGATTGCTAAAAGAGAAGGATGTAGATCATAAGAATATAAATAAGTTCACTTTTTCCCTTATTTAGCAATTTAGACATAATATATCTCTCCTTATTGTATGTTAGTCATTATGAAATTAGATATGTATATATACTTATATGACTAGCAACTATTATATGTTAAATGCATATGCAACCACTGCACACCAATCACTTATGAGATCAATAACTGCTGCTTTTCTGAATGCAGATTTTATTATATTTTCTGATTTTCTTCCATATCAGACTTTATTGATTTCATTCCTTGATGTCTCTCCCTCACTTCTCAAATGTCTTTTATATCTTTAGTGATTCATGGAAAGAGACATCTCTTTGGAAAGAGATGTCCATACCAAAAGACACATCTCTTCACATAGTCATATTCTTATGAATAGGCATGTCCCTTAGTTACGAAAACTGCCTTTAAACTAATTGATTTAATCGCTGTCTTATGGAAGATGATCGCTACCCCTCAACACATTAATCACTGTTTTCCTTAACACATGTTTGTTGCCTTTGTTTAGGATAATTGTTGTGTTGTACCCCAAATTAAAATTTTTGCTACACTTACATTTTGAAGAAATGGTAAAAGTCTTGTCAAAAATTGTCAAAAAAGGTCGAAAAATGGATTTTGCATGTCATGCATGAAGGTCAAAAACTCAAAATTTTCAAAAATCTGAGGATCTAGGTCTACTCAGAGCGACCTTGTCTACAAAACTCGGATCTCAGTTTTTCGGCCCTAAATTTTAGGAAATTTTCTAAAAATAGACTTTTTTTTGGGTTTCTTCTCAAATGGATGCTGGCAAAAATTTCTAAAAATAGAATGTTTGACTCTAGGGGTTCAAATTGATTTTGATTGGCTTAAAATACTTCCTCATCAGGTTGGTCCCGTCAGAATCGTCAAAAGATCAGTTTTGCCCTAATGGGTCTATTCTGCTTTTTCAGAAGCTAAATCGGGAGCTCCAAGGTCATCAATGGAGGTTGCTCAACTGCTAGGTGTCAGATTCGAAGCCTCAGGCATTGCACAAATCAAGAAACGACGACAAATGTTCGAGAAACGAGGAACGAAGGAAGGAAGTTGGAGAATCTTGAAAATGGTAAAAATTTGGCTAAGTCTAGAGATGCTAGGCGCCCCTGCCCAATCTAGGTGCCTAGCCACTCATTCCTTAGAATATTTTTAGTCTTAAACAGTCAAAGCAACGACAAACATGGAGCGGTGAACGAAGAACAAAGGAAGGTGAAAAATTGCAAATAAAAACTAACACTGGAGAGTAAAAGCGCCCCTGCTAGCCAGGGGTGCCCAACCTTTCAAGGTGCCAGATGGTGGAATTAGGGTTTGTGCTTCCAAGACAACTTGCTCATAATTCCTTTGGCTCTGTAGTGAATCCAACAACAGGTTCATTAAATCTATCAGTTAGTCAAAAATGTGGATCAAACAGAGAAGTCCTGGCAGAGGAGCAAAATGTAAATCATGAAAATCATTGAAAATATTTTGTTTGGAGAATAAAGGCACCCCAGGTAGCCAGGGGTGCCTAGGGTTTTGAGCAACCAAATTCAGAGATTAGGGTTTGCAAATATGATCATTGTCTTCGGAATTCTGCAAGCTTCACAGTGGATATCTCAGCGAGCTCATCAGATTCTTCAGTCACTCGCAATTGCAGATCAAGCGGAGGACAGATCATGGAGGATAAATTTGAGAGATTGAAAAAGGGCTAAAAATGGTTAAGTTTGGTGATCATGGGTGCCCAAACTTTTGGGTATTTAGAAAGTGAAATTAGGGTTTGAGACCTCCAACAACTTTTCTTTAGAATTGAACCACCTCTTCAATGAAGTCAACAACAAGCTCGTCAGATTTGTCAAGCACTAGTTATGTTAGATTGAACGGAGGGATAAAATCTTGCAAAATGAGGAAAGTCAAAAGCAAAGTTGATAATCTCAGAAAATAATCTAACTCTGGAGGAGTTGGGTGCCCCAGGCAGCCAAGGGTGCCCAAGCTTTTGACCCCCTAAAATTAGTTTTCCGGGCCAGTCACCTCCAAAACAGTCTTTCTAGAATCCTTTGAGCTATCCAACGAATCCAGCAGTCAACTCATCGGACTTCTTGAACTGTCAGAAATGCAAATTCAACAGAGAATTCATCTGAAAGTTAGAAAACACATAAATTGAAGAACATCAGAAAAATGGCTAACACTGGGAGCCATGGGCGCCCCAGCTAGCCAGGGGCACCCATGATTTTGGGAGTCCAAATGATGTTTTTATCAAATGTTGCCTCCAGGACCATCATCTTAGATTCAATCAAGCTCCGCAATGAGATAATCAGCCAGTTCACAGGAGTCATTGAGCGCTTGGAATCAAGGATCCAATTGAGGTCAAAATCAAGCAAAAAAGTTGAATATTTCAAAAAATGGCCGAGTTTGCCAAGAAGGGCATCCAAGTTTTCATGCCTTAGAGAAATTTCCAAATTTTCATCATTCGACTCTCAAATAGCGTCCACATTCAACGAACCTGCTCAAGATTGGCTTCAAAAGATTTAAAGTTGGAGAATAAAGCATTTTATTTATCCTCAAAACCTATTTAAGATGTCTTTGGCATTCATTATTCACAATTTTTTGCAGGTGGCGTCCAAAACAAGAGAGGAGGAAACAAATAATTTTATTCATTTCAAGATTTGAAGGCCAAAACGTGGTGCTTTTTCGAAGTTCTTCATATTTTTTAGATCAGCTCACATAGAGGCTCACTTTTTCATGCTTCAAATTTCTAGGGCATCAATTTTCAGAAGAGGGGGGTCATCTTTTTCGATTTTCAACAATCTGGGTTAGTTTGGTTTTTGAGTGTCTACAACTTTGGAAAAAATTTCAACTTTCAAGAAATTGCTTTTTTCACGCATGTCCAAGAAATCCTCAGTATTTTTAAAATCTAATCAACTGGATTCATCCAAAACGTGATTTTGCACAAAACCCAACTCTTAGCTTTTTTCAGGAAAATCCTCAAATTTTAGGGTTTTTGCTTTTTCAATCAGCCATCAATATTTTCCAAATCTGATCATCTGGGTCCTTCTAAAACGTGATTCTCAACAAAACCCAAGTCCCAACCTTTTTTCGGAAAATTGCTTTTTCAAGAGAAATTAACAAGCTATTTTTAGCTTTTTGTGCAAAACTTGTCCGAGCATAGTCAAGTTTATAGTCAAAGTTCGAGTTTTTCAGCATGGAGTACTCTCCCATCGAATTCAGAACCAAGTCGGTGTTGTATCATGATTTCATCAAAACTTTTGAAATTGATTTGCATCATATAAAACCAGTGTTCAATTTGCGTGCTTTGAAAAACACAGGCAATGTTGCAATCAAACACCTTGGTCATTCTGGATTACTTGCAATAGCATGAATTCCCATCTCAGTGCAAATTTTAGAGTTTGTAATTGCTTGTGTCAAACATTAACCCAACAACACGAGAAATTCAAGCAATAGATGGGCGGGTTGTTTGTAGCCTCAAGCCAAACGATGTTGAAAAGTGCTTTTCAATACTACTTTGGTCAGAAAGTTTTGTTATCTCCATTGAAGAGTGTGAAAAAGTGTGGCACATGCACAAGGATAAATACGAGAAGAAATTTGCACAAAGATGGTTGAAGGAGAGACACAATACTTTGCCAAAGAACGTTGGGTGAGGAGAATTCAAGGAGGAGTTTGCAATAATGATCACTCTACTCAACCGAGTCACTGGTCAAGCAGAAGCCACTAAATTCCAGCCTTGGATGTTTTATATCATCTCTCACATCATGAATGAAATAGAGCTCTATGACTGGCCGACCTTGATCAATGATAGTCTCCACCATCAGATGACAAAATCTTTCAAAATCCATGAGTTTCACATGATTTCCTACCTTGTCTACCTAGTGGCCTTTCAAGGCAAATTCAGAGGGTTGAATATCGTAGGGACTCTGGATGTTCAACATGTTTACCATCATTACCCTCAGCTAGAGTTTTTAGAGTTAGCACATCATTATAGGCGGGTGAATGATGTATTCTTGATGCATACAGTTAGAGACTTAGACAATGAGCTGCATGTATGGATTTCATTAGTTGCTAAGCCAACAATGGCGGAGTGGGCTGATTGGTTCATCCAGTTTCCTACATTCTCCTACATCAGAGTGTATGGCTTCTCAAGTAGTCCAGTCATGTTGCTGAGGTATCCCACGAATGAGGTGGTTTTCATGGAGTTTCTGAGGCAAGTGTATGAAGTTCACACGTTCTTGTGGAATTGAAAGAAGGCTGCTTTTAGTTTTCTAGTTGAGATGGGTATTGTTGTGACCTTTTTCACACATCACCCCATCAAGATGGGGACCCTAAATTTTGCTCCATTCTGGTCTTTTGGCTTTGGTTCGCTCTCTCTCTGGTCTCTGGTCCTTCCGGGGATTGTCCCGTTGTTTGACCCAGGTTGAAATATTGGTCAAGTCTGTGTAATTAGGGTTTTCATCCTTCAGGCTTATTTAAGGTCAGACTGAGTTATAAAATTGAAATCTAAGCTTAGAGCAGCAGTCAGAAGACTTCCAGCAGAGTCCCCCTAAATTTTCACTGTATTCCGGCAACTTACTATTTTTAGTAAGTATTCAATTTGGGACTATTTTATTGAGATTTTGGAATTCTGTCAGTTCCACTGCATCCGGGTAACATCAAGCTGCCTACACGTAAATTTTGAGCCAGATCAGACGACTTACTATTTTTGGCATTTTGGGCTTTAAGAGCCATTTTCAGGGTTTCCACATGGGCTTTTCAGATGCATGTCTGGAGAATCCTTCTGGGTTTTCCAAAACCTTCGCAGTGATGTAACATGCAAACCGAGACAACCACTTTCAGAGTTCAGCCTTCGGAGGCTATTTTTAGGGTTCGCATGCAGTGTTTTTCAACGCATGTCGGGTTTTTCTTCATGGGTTTTTCGAGAGCTTCGCAACGGTGTGGCTTGCAAGCAGAGAAGATCGAGTTTTGAGGACTTACTATTTTTAGCCAGTACATGCATGCAGACCAGTTTTCTGGGTTTTTCTGGGGTTTTTGAGATCCCGCAGGCAATATGACATGCAAAACCATCCGGCAGTGGATGAGTCACTTTTCAGACAGTTTCTATTTTTAGCAGGTACACTCCGGCAGCCGCCCAACACTCCAGTCCAGCAAGCAGAACGACATGCAGAAGGAACGAAGTCAAACGGAGACCGTTCGGGATACATGCAAATCAAATTAGGGTTTCCACTTTATAGGGGGTAAAATCCAAAAATAGCCGAAACAAAGTACCCCACCCATGTCAGCACACTTCAAGGTACCTGCTGGCAAAATTTGAGCAAAGTCGGAGAACTTACTATTTTTAGTAAGTCAGGGCACGGCTATAAATAGCAGGTCTGCACCCGAGGTTGGCATCCGAGTAACACTCAAGCTATCAAGATCAAGCGTTGCAACTTTCAGGCAAAACAGAGCTACTAAAGTCAGAAAGTCAAACTTACTATAAATAGCAGGTGGCTATAAATAGCAGGTCAGGGCAGAGGACTGACAAAACAGGTTCACAAGGCAGTGAATATCATCTGATGAAATTTTCAGGCAAAACGGAGCCTTAGAGGTTGAAAATCAAGGGATTTGCTAAAAATAGCACAACTTGCTAAAAATAGAATGCAAGAGCAGGGGCAGGCAGAGGCTTGAAAATTGTCTAAGGCAGAAATAAAAGTAGACCCATGAAAATGCGCCCACCTTGATGACTCTCTTAAAACTCCTAAGGCATAAAACAGAAGCTCATACCTCAAAATGCGCCCTCAAGGAAAGAGAGAGGTAAAAAGTTTCTAAGTCATGAAAACGAAAGTGGAACCTATGAAATGCGCCCATGGTGGAAATGAAAGTAGACCCATGAAAATGCGCCCACCTCAAGGATTGAAGCCTTGAAAAGTTTCTAAGGCAAAAACAAAAGTAGACCCATGAAAATGCGCCCACCTCAAGGATTGAAGCCTTGAAAAGTTTCTAAGGCAAAAACAAAAGCTCACCTAGTAAAATGCGCCCACCTCAAGGATTGAAGACTAAAAAGTTTCTAAGGCAAAAACAAAAGTAGCCCCTTCCAAATGCGCCCACCTAGCAAAACAGAAGCATGGCCTAGCATTTGCGCCCAAGGAGAGGTGAGGGAGTTTGAGAAAATTGAAAAACACCTAAGGCATAAAACAGAAGCTCATACCTCAAAATGCGCCCAAGGTGTAAAGTGAGCTCGATAAAATATTCTAAGGCACACAAACGAAAGTGTCAAGGGTGAAATGCGCCCTCAAAGGAAAATGAAAGCTTGGCCTAGCATTTGCGCCCATGATGAAGAGGAGATGGCCGAAATTTTCCTAAGGCATGAAGTGAAAGTAGAGAGGTCAAAATGCGCCCTCAAGGAAGGTGAGGATATGAAATATTTCTAAGGCATAAAATGAAAGTAGAGAGGTCAAAATGCACCCAAGGCAAGATAAAGTGGCTAGGACTTGGAGAAATTTCTAAGTCAAGAAAATGAAAGTTCAAGACCCCATATGCGCCCAAGGTTGCTGGAGAAAATTTCCTAAGGCAACGAAATAAAAGTGGAACCTAGCAAATGCGCCCTCACCTTGAAAGGATATTCTAACTGTTTGAGAATTTTCTAAGTGAGAAATCAAGGCTTGCATGAGTAAAATACGCCAAGGTTGCTGGAGAAAATTTCCTAAGGCAACAAAATAAAAGTAGACACATGAAAGTGCGCCAGAGGTGTAAAGTGAAGGAATTTTTTTTTAATGAAATAAATATTTCATCAAAATGTATACGCCTGTGGTAGAGAAAGTGCTAGAAAATTTTTTCTAAGTGATATAACACTTCACTAGGGAAAAATACGCCCTTGGCATGGAAGGATGATTTGATGAGTTTTAAAATTCTCCAAAGGCAGTTGAAAGTTGACGAATTTTTTCAAGGGGAAGATTTGATATCGATGAATATTTTCCATGGGTCAAGTGAAAATCAAATGAACCCGTTTAAAAGGCACCCATGAGTTGGGAAATTTTAAAATTAATTTCCTAAGGGAAATTTTAATATTCTCAGAGGAAATTCGTTTTGCCTAGATTATTTTCCTGACAGAAGTTAAATCTCAAAGGACGAATTATTTCGAGCACGCAAACAATTTTTAATCGCCCGGAGTTGAACATTTTAATGAGAGAATTTAAAATGTCTAAGGCAAATTTTATGAAATCGAAGATTTAAATGACAGACATTTTAAAAGTTGGAAATATATTTACAACTCCCACGAATTTCTTTCGAGTTGAATTTATTTAAACACTGCGAGATTTTAAAATGGAATTCAAGTGATTGTTTTTTCTCGCGAGCTGTTAACTGGCAGACTAAGAGGAAAATTCGAAATTTGAAGAAGAAGGAATCATTATTAATGGCGACTGCCATAATGACCGGCTGACGACTAGCCCACTACTGCGCTTGAATTAGAAGATTCCGAACGAAGAGAGTGGAAAATTGATGAAGGTGCTAAAAATAGCCCCAGCACTACTTAGCAGGATTCTCCGGGAAAAGTTATTTAAACAATCTCTTCTCTCATTTCTCCTCACATTGTTTCGAAGTTGAAGTTGCTGAAGAAGTTCTTGAGAGATTGAAATATTTTCCAAGTGGTTGAGGAGAGAAATTCTGTGAGAGTTTATTTTATTTCGGAGTGTTGAGTTGCTGAAAGTGCGAAGTGCTGGAGAAATTTTCATTTGCCGAGACTCTTTCTTTCGAAGAGCTGAAAGTGTGTTGCTGCAACTTCGAAGTTCAAGGTTGAAGTTATTTTCCGGAGTTGCTGGAGAATTTAATTCTCAAAGAGCTGAAAGTGGAGTTGCTGCGAAGTTCGAAGTTGTATACTGGAGAGCTAAGATTTTATTTCCAGATTGTTGAAGTCGCTGCAGACTTGCAAAATTGTAGAAGATTTCTTTTCTCTGGAGATCTTTATTTTCAAGCTACTGAAAGTCGAAGTGTTGAAGAAGTTTAAACATTGAGAAGTTGAGGAAGTTGAAATTTCATATTGCTGGCAACTCTTTATTCCTCTAATTGCTGAAGTTGACAAAGTGAAGTCAAGGTTCGAACTATTTGTGCTGGAGAAATTAGCTACATTACTGAAAGTTATCAGCTTGCTGCGTTTTTTCTTCACCAGTCAGAAGTGCAGTTGCTGAAAGTTGTCTCTAAACTCAGAGATTTTTATACAGTACGAGGTTTGGAGTTAGAAATTTATGCTGAGAAATTTTATTTTCAAAGCTAACTCCGTATTCGCAGCCATCTCGGGAATTGTTTTATTTTATTAAAAATCTGCAATCTAGCTTATTCTTCTATTTTATTTTGCAGATGGCTGGCGCAAAGGATGTTGCAGGAACAAGCAGAGCCGCAGGCAGGGCTGCAAACACTGAAGCGGGCAAGGCTGGCTCATCCCGGCAGGCAATGATTAAAAGGCTCGCTAAGCCATTTCTCCCAAAGTCAGCAATAGTTTCAAAATTGGCGGGATTAAATGACACCAACCTTGGTTCATTTAATCTAAATGCACTCAAATCGAGGATGTTCGGGCTAGGGGGCCATCAACCATCCGTCACGGCACATAATATAATGAAGAGTGGAATCTACGCAGCTGCTAGTTTTCTGCCAGCAATTCAGTGTCCGGAGCTGATTATGGAGTGTGCCAATCACTACAAGCCAGAACGTAGGACGATTGTCTCTCCGGATGGTAAACTACTCGCCAACTTCACGCCGGATGCCATCGGAGAAGCATTTGGGATTCCAACTGCTGAGGAGATGTTATACAGAACAAATAAGAGGGCAGACAAGATGTACTCTTCCTCTTTCGAAAGAGTCACTGCAGTCATCAACAGAGTTTGGATGCAGAAGCCGAGGCCACCCCGCACTAAGCTCCCGAAGCAGATAATTGCCGAGGACGTGAAACAAGAATACTGTGATTTGATAATGATGCTGAGCCGGGTGAATGGGAGTGCACAGGCTTACATTTTCGAGCCTTGGATGTTCTACTTCATCGAGATCATCTTAGAAGGAAAAGAGTGTGTCGATTGGGCTAGGATGATTAGCAACCACATCGATGAGCAATTCAGGAGCTTGAAGGTGACGAAGACTTTCTACATGAGCTCATATGTGATTTACATGTTGGCCAGAATGACTAAATACAGAGGGATTTCGTATAAAGAGCCAATCGGCTGTGCCCCTGGTCAATTCAAAATTCATGAAGCCTGCACACAGCTACATTTGGCTAACATTGCCAACTATAAACGGGCAAATGATGCATTCACAATGCACATTGCAAGGACGCTTCAGCAAAGGACGCAGCAGAGAATATCTAAAGAAGCACAGACGCTGATTGAGGAATATGGGTATTGGCTGATCCAATTCCCGAAATTCACATATATTAGGCTGCAGGGGTTCACTTCGTATCCGTATCGGTTACCGCGATACCCCACTGATCACATAGTAATGCTTGAGATATCTAGGCAATTGATTGCCTACGATAAGATTCAGAAAAGGAAAAAGAAGGGTGGGCTTGATTTCCCTATCACCATGGGAAATTCCATTGAGGTGTGTCCCTCTTTGCAGGCAGCCTGAGAGGCAGAGGACGAGCTACAATCTTATCATTTGTCATATCACACAGGCAGGCAGGATTTCGATCCTTACGGGAACATCCGGATGATACAGAACGTTGAATACCGGCACAGAGCTCATCTGGAGGACTTCTAGGCAAATGCAGTGGATGAGGCTGAGATAAGAAGAAGGATGTTTTCCAGACTTCCTCTCAAGTTGATTAGAGAATGTGAGATTATTCCGGTTCCCGACCAGGTGGAGGAGGATGTCAACGTCATGCAACCCGACTATGGGTCAGTTAGGGATACTCCTGTCCCACCACCTGATTGGTCCGAGCCAGAGATCATGGACTTGGACACTCTTTCTATCCCGGTGATGACTTTTACCGGGACTTGGGTCGACAGACATGTATGCAGACTTAAGAGCAAGTCGATCGCCCTTACTTACAGCTTGATGGGTGACCCAAGGCCGTTATCGGTAAAAAGAGGGAAACAAATTGCTTTCCGGACATGAGGCACAAGTGGAATGCCAACCGGCCGATCACGTTGAGGATAGAACAAAGCATCACCCGTGCACTCGACTCAATCGCCGAGGTTTAGAGTGGTTTCATTATTCTTAGATCCGAGGCGGGGATTAGAGGAAGAGCGGGGACTTGAGGAGGTAGATCAGCCCAACGCCCGGGAATCAGCTAGTGTCAGTTTATCCAGGGGCGGCCAACATGAGGAGGAAGAGGAAACAATGGCCGACACCCATTTTCAGCAGATGTTGGACACGACTTTGGAAGAAGAGGAAAACACAGAACAAGGGACCCAAGGGTCGGGAGATACCCAGCTTATAGAGGAGGATGAGCCTGAGCAGACCAGTGCAAGAAGAGAGGAAGTGCACGAGATGGAGGCAACAGAAGATCAGCCCCTTGTCATTTGTAATCCACAGCAGACAGTGCCTGATTGGCTTTCCGACAGAATGAGGAGAGAACCCGAGGATGACACGGATCCGGCCATTGAGATGGAGGAGTTCCTTAGGAGGATCAGTGCGCCACCAGAGAAGAGAAGGGCCCGAAAGTTTTCAAAGATCTCAACCGACGAGTCAGGCTCTCGCACGCTTCAGGTGGCTATTCCGAGGGAAGATTGTGATCGAACCGAGGAGAGGCCTGAAAATTATGTGATCACCACAGTAGAGTTGGGTCGTCCTACGGGAGCCCAAGTTATCGAGGAGTTCGATAACTCCTATCAGGCATTGAAGGATCAGTTGCTCCGCACGGAGGGGAAGTATAAGAAATTGAAGAAGGAGCACAAAACCTTGATAGGATATATGCAGAATCTAGCACGTCCAGGTGAACCAGCAGACCCGGCAGTGGAACGTCCATCGGAGCTTCCGAATGAGTCAGTTGTTGCCTTAGAGGATTTGAAGAAAATGGAAACGGAGGCGGACAAGTGGGTTAGCCGTGTTCATGCTGAGACAGGGAAATTCATGGAGGACCTTGCCGATGCTTATCGACAGGCCTCAAATATTTTGGCACGGATGGATATAGTAGATCAGGCCTGGGGTGATACTCGCATCTATCAAACGAAGACTGTACTTCGTTTGGGGGCTTTGATGCATGTACCTCTAGAAACCTTAGTGGATGGAGGTGTAATTCAGAGAGGTGATAGGTACGATTTCACCGGTTGGTACTCCTCGGTGGTCACAGGCCGTGGATTTCACGACGCAGCAAGGGCAGATTCAGCTAAAGTGAAGAAGGCAATGGGCAACATCTTGGGGGGAGTCCTCAATACATTAGAAGCCATATTTGCTAGAAAGTTGGTCCCAGAGGAGATAACTGCTGATGGTTTGAAAAGTAGACTGCCTCCATTCTTCTCAGCTGCGAGGTCACTTGTCCTGGATGACTTTGAGAATGTCTCCACGTTCTCTAGTATAATTCAGCATACCCAGGACGCCTTAGTGACATGGAAGAAATCTTGCATCAGATACGGACAGACGGTAGCAGTCTTGGAGTTCCAGCTCAACCATATTCCACCGATCTCTACACAGGAGGTTGAAGCAGTATTGGCCCGGTTGATCGAGTTTGCTATCCGGGAGAAGGCCAGTGGGAACGCGCTGCTTGATGAGGATCTTCTTGATGATGGTAGTGGCATTAATTGCTCATTATGATTCCTGCGGGAGTGGAGAATATTCTGTGCATTCATTGCCCACTCCTCTCTGTGGCGGTTTTTAGGGCAGAAACCCTAATCAGGGCATAGGTGGCTCAATCTGAGCCCTTCATTGTAATTTGATCTGAACCGTCCATTGAATTGGACTTATTATAAAAGGGGCATCCCCCCTCATTTGTAATCTATTAGACATTAGATCAAGAATTGAATCAGAGCGAGAGTAGAAGGCATATAGCATTTAGCTTAGAAGTTAGCTTAGATTGAGGAGGAAAGGAAGTTTTCCCATTGAGGACTTTGTAAGAAGTTGTTGTGAACACTCTCATAATATAAAGATTTATCATTGTTTGGTGGTTCTATCTTCTATTGTGAGCAGCTAGCAAGGCTTGTTCGTCTTTCCAATTCAAGTGGATAGAGTAGAATAGACTTTGTTTATGCAAGTAGTTGTTAATTGTGGAGTGTGGCGTTGTGATTCGAGCATATCTTCTTTCATCCATACCACTAGCGGGCTTACTGATGGTAAGTTCGCCTTGCGTGGTCAACTGGAGTATTAGAACTTAACTTCGATTGTGGCTCATATGTTTGTATGCGTCGTAGTGATGGTATGAACATGTGTCATAGTGTGAACACCTTTCTCATCCTCTGAAGATTGCACCAACTTTGTCGGAGTTGTTCGAAAGGAGACAAAGCAAAGTTTGGTTTGAAGATTGTTTAAGTCGATCCTCGTCCACCATCCTTTAGAAGTAGATTTGTAGAATCCCTATCCCTATCCCCTTTTAATTCTGCATTTCCGAGTCAGTTTAGATACCAGAACAATATCGCCAAATCATTCATGTCCTAATTGCTTCACGGAGTTGAACAACTACGTAAGTCCCCTTGAAATAACCAGCAGAACTCATCAACCAACTGAGTCTATTCACGATAAAAGGAACCTTGGAGTCGAACACATGAACTTTCAAGCAATCTTAGCATGTGGGACACTTTGATCAAGAGAGAATAGAGTGACCGTTGGGCAACTTTATTTTGTGCTGGTGTTGTCATAAAAGGCACGTCAACACAGCCGTGATGAGACAATTCCCAGGTCTATCTACAAAAGGGAATCGGATTTCTACACCTATATACAATTATTTCTACTAGCTAGAATTGAAGGAAAACCATCACCATTTCAGGAGGGTCACCGATGCTTTCTTTGCGCCTTTGCTTTTCAGTTTTGATCCAACTCTTGAGAAAAAGAGTGTCTGATGAAGCCTACAAAGTGGTGAGTAAAGTCGGATGCATATATCTTCAATTCCCGACTTTTACTTACATAAGGGCAGGATGCTACATT
>CM021106.1:453931494-453958789 GCA_007115665.2 Sequoiadendron giganteum
CATGGAGCGGTGAACGAAGAACAAAGGAAGGTGAAAAATTGCAAATAAAAACTAACACTGGAGAGTAAAAGCGCCCCTGCTAGCCAGGGGTGCCCAACCTTTCAAGGTGCCAGATGGTGGAATTAGGGTTTGTGCTTCCAAGACAACTTGCTCATAATTCCTTTGGCTCTGTAGTGAATCCAACAACAGGTTCATTAAATCTATCAGTTAGTCAAAAATGTGGATCAAACAGAGAAGTCCTGGCAGAGGAGCAAAATGTAAATCATGAAAATCATTGAAAATATTTTGTTTGGAGAATAAAGGCACCCCAGGTAGCCAGGGGTGCCTAGGGTTTTGAGCAACCAAATTCAGAGATTAGGGTTTGCAAATATGATCATTGTCTTCGGAATTCTGCAAGCTTCACAGTGGATATCTCAGCGAGCTCATCAGATTCTTCAGTCACTCGCAATTGCAGATCAAGCGGAGGACAGATCATGGAGGATAAATTTGAGAGATTGAAAAAGGGCTAAAAATGGTTAAGTTTGGTGATCATGGGTGCCCAAACTTTTGGGTATTTAGAAAGTGAAATTAGGGTTTGAGACCTCCAACAACTTTTCTTTAGAATTGAACCACCTCTTCAATGAAGTCAACAACAAGCTCGTCAGATTTGTCAAGCACTAGTTATGTTAGATTGAACGGAGGGATAAAATCTTGCAAAATGAGGAAAGTCAAAAGCAAAGTTGATAATCTCAGAAAATAATCTAACTCTGGAGGAGTTGGGTGCCCCAGGCAGCCAAGGGTGCCCAAGCTTTTGACCCCCTAAAATTAGTTTTCCGGGCCAGTCACCTCCAAAACAGTCTTTCTAGAATCCTTTGAGCTATCCAACGAATCCAGCAGTCAACTCATCGGACTTCTTGAACTGTCAGAAATGCAAATTCAACAGAGAATTCATCTGAAAGTTAGAAAACACATAAATTGAAGAACATCAGAAAAATGGCTAACACTGGGAGCCATGGGCGCCCCAGCTAGCCAGGGGCACCCATGATTTTGGGAGTCCAAATGATGTTTTTATCAAATGTTGCCTCCAGGACCATCATCTTAGATTCAATCAAGCTCCGCAATGAGATAATCAGCCAGTTCACAGGAGTCATTGAGCGCTTGGAATCAAGGATCCAATTGAGGTCAAAATCAAGCAAAAAAGTTGAATATTTCAAAAAATGGCCGAGTTTGCCAAGAAGGGCATCCAAGTTTTCATGCCTTAGAGAAATTTCCAAATTTTCATCATTCGACTCTCAAATAGCGTCCACATTCAACGAACCTGCTCAAGATTGGCTTCAAAAGATTTAAAGTTGGAGAATAAAGCATTTTATTTATCCTCAAAACCTATTTAAGATGTCTTTGGCATTCATTATTCACAATTTTTTGCAGGTGGCGTCCAAAACAAGAGAGGAGGAAACAAATAATTTTATTCATTTCAAGATTTGAAGGCCAAAACGTGGTGCTTTTTCGAAGTTCTTCATATTTTTTAGATCAGCTCACATAGAGGCTCACTTTTTCATGCTTCAAATTTCTAGGGCATCAATTTTCAGAAGAGGGGGGTCATCTTTTTCGATTTTCAACAATCTGGGTTAGTTTGGTTTTTGAGTGTCTACAACTTTGGAAAAAATTTCAACTTTCAAGAAATTGCTTTTTTCACGCATGTCCAAGAAATCCTCAGTATTTTTAAAATCTAATCAACTGGATTCATCCAAAACGTGATTTTGCACAAAACCCAACTCTTAGCTTTTTTCAGGAAAATCCTCAAATTTTAGGGTTTTTGCTTTTTCAATCAGCCATCAATATTTTCCAAATCTGATCATCTGGGTCCTTCTAAAACGTGATTCTCAACAAAACCCAAGTCCCAACCTTTTTTCGGAAAATTGCTTTTTCAAGAGAAATTAACAAGCTATTTTTAGCTTTTTGTGCAAAACTTGTCCGAGCATAGTCAAGTTTATAGTCAAAGTTCGAGTTTTTCAGCATGGAGTACTCTCCCATCGAATTCAGAACCAAGTCGGTGTTGTATCATGATTTCATCAAAACTTTTGAAATTGATTTGCATCATATAAAACCAGTGTTCAATTTGCGTGCTTTGAAAAACACAGGCAATGTTGCAATCAAACACCTTGGTCATTCTGGATTACTTGCAATAGCATGAATTCCCATCTCAGTGCAAATTTTAGAGTTTGTAATTGCTTGTGTCAAACATTAACCCAACAACACGAGAAATTCAAGCAATAGATGGGCGGGTTGTTTGTAGCCTCAAGCCAAACGATGTTGAAAAGTGCTTTTCAATACTACTTTGGTCAGAAAGTTTTGTTATCTCCATTGAAGAGTGTGAAAAAGTGTGGCACATGCACAAGGATAAATACGAGAAGAAATTTGCACAAAGATGGTTGAAGGAGAGACACAATACTTTGCCAAAGAACGTTGGGTGAGGAGAATTCAAGGAGGAGTTTGCAATAATGATCACTCTACTCAACCGAGTCACTGGTCAAGCAGAAGCCACTAAATTCCAGCCTTGGATGTTTTATATCATCTCTCACATCATGAATGAAATAGAGCTCTATGACTGGCCGACCTTGATCAATGATAGTCTCCACCATCAGATGACAAAATCTTTCAAAATCCATGAGTTTCACATGATTTCCTACCTTGTCTACCTAGTGGCCTTTCAAGGCAAATTCAGAGGGTTGAATATCGTAGGGACTCTGGATGTTCAACATGTTTACCATCATTACCCTCAGCTAGAGTTTTTAGAGTTAGCACATCATTATAGGCGGGTGAATGATGTATTCTTGATGCATACAGTTAGAGACTTAGACAATGAGCTGCATGTATGGATTTCATTAGTTGCTAAGCCAACAATGGCGGAGTGGGCTGATTGGTTCATCCAGTTTCCTACATTCTCCTACATCAGAGTGTATGGCTTCTCAAGTAGTCCAGTCATGTTGCTGAGGTATCCCACGAATGAGGTGGTTTTCATGGAGTTTCTGAGGCAAGTGTATGAAGTTCACACGTTCTTGTGGAATTGAAAGAAGGCTGCTTTTAGTTTTCTAGTTGAGATGGGTATCTACAGATGTAGATCCTTGGCTGATGCCAGGGTGATGGGAGATGAATTATCAAAATTTGGCCTCAAGTTGTTCAACGAGAGGTGATCATACGATCTTTGTGGCCTTTTTGCATCCCGTCTTGGTCAAAATCAAGCACATGTGCCCGTAGTTGAAGATTTTTGGGCTAATTGCGAGGACGAATTTGAAGTACAAAAGCACAGTAATAGCAGATTCACGCTCCAACAGATGGCTGATTTCTTGTCGGAGGATATAGAAGGATTGACCAATGATGATGGAGAAGTACTTCCTATATACGCCAGAAGTCAAATTGAGCAACAACCACTTCCATAAGTCAATTAGTCTTTCAAAGAAAGTGCTTCAATTGAAGAAAGAACAAGTCGAGTTGTTAAAAACAACAGGATTTTCCTAAAACTCAAGAGAAGACGGAAGGAAGCTATTCTAGTCGCAAAGCTGCCAATAGTGCAATCATCCCTACCTTCTTCTTCCAAACCAAAACCAAGAATGAAGGATATGAGCCACTCTCCAGAAGGTTTGAAGATTGGTAGAACGTCAAAGAATGTAAGAATAAAGTTAGATTTCTCCGATGCAGTTCATCAAGAGCTGCCGGTAGTTGTATCTGTAGTTCCACCGGAAGAGCCCACGCCACAAGCAAAAGCAGTGCCATTGACTCCTGATTCTCCACCATCGCCGAGGTCTTCTCCGATCCATATTGATTTAGAAAATGAAGAAGTTGATGAAGTTGAAGTTGAATCTCCCCGAGAAGTTAGTAAAGACACCTCATTTTGGCTTGAGAACGTCTTGGGAAGGAAGAGGAGGGGGCCTTCATATCAGCCGAACTTTGCAGAGCATGGCAATGTTTACCAAGATGCACTTGCATAGAAACCAAAGAAACAAGTTCATATGGAGAAGAATCCAAGGGTGAGATTATCATTGAGACTGCTACGCCCCCAGAAGATAAAAATATTGATGAGGTGGAGATTGATGATTTCACGATTGTCAAGGCCAATCTCGGCAGAAGCACTTGGCATGTCGATGTGAATATATTCAAGGTTGCAACAAGAAATCTAAAGGAAATAGTACTAAAAGATGGAGAGGATAAGGCAGCCATCAAGGCTGAAAATGGGCAACTCCGGCAATATATTTCTAGTCTTCTTCACAGCACTTCACAGGCTACTCAATTGCTTCCACATATTCTAGAGACACCGGCTGATCAACATCGGTTAAGACGGTTGTGTATGGGAAGCATATGCGGGATTGGATAGAGGAGTTCATCATCAAGGGCAGATTTGTGCTTTCAAAGATGTATCAATTAAGGTATAACGTCCATGATCTGTGCCAAGTGATTCAGGAGTTTGAGCAATGTATGGTGGAGGTGAAACCAATGCACGAGATTATCATTGCAGATTTGAAGACAACACATGATTCCGTGGTTGTTAAAGAACATAAAAGACATATTATTGCATGGAGAGAACGTCACCTCTTCAAGGTGAAAACTTATGAAGGAATATCTGAAGAACTAGCTGAATATAGACAAAAGATTGTTGATGTCCTTAGATTCATAAGTGTATTTATTTCAGAGATCCCTTGTCGGTATTGTTGTCATGATGGCAGTTTCACTGAACTTGATGAAGTGCAAGTTGAATTCCAGAATCTTGTTCATGACAGTTTTAGTGGTGATCTTGTTGCCGAAAAGATGAGTTAGATTGCCGTGATGTTGACAAGATTCGATAAAGCGACTGATGAGGTCAAAGATTTCCTAAGATCAATTGCAGAAGGCAAGGAAATCTTGGAAAAACGGAATTTTGCTATAGATAGTATTGATGCTCTTGATAGAGAGGTAGTTTCTAGCTTTTTGGCGGATGTGGTTGAGATTTAAAGCAACAACGAACTTGAAGCTTTCTCTGAGCTTTCTTTCTATTCTTGTTTCATCCTTATCCATTCTTTGTGAAAGAGAAAGAATCAAGTTGCAATAGTTGGCACTTTCCTTGTTTTTTGCTTTCATAGTTTGTTAGATAGTTATCTTGTTTGAGTTTTAGAAATAAAGTTTGCATGTTGGCATGTTTGGTTGTAAAAGTAAGGAGATTTGAGGGTTCCCTACTCCTCTGCTTGTGTATAAATAAGGGCAGCCTTGCCCATTTTTCTGGAACGGTTATTGTGATAGCAAATTGTTGAGCCTACTTTGCTTGCAAGTTGCTATTCAGTGTCAATTCACTTATTGTAAGAGCAAGCTTGTATGCTTGCCTTTGCTGCAAGATATTGTTCAGTTTATGTGTTATTTGTGCCAATGTATTCAAATTGATCACTAAACTGTAAGCCTGTTATTGCTACAATCCTGCTGTCCTAGAAGTGTAATCTTTGTTTTTTGAAATTTGAGAAAAGGAAATCTTATGCCTGTTTTGCTGCTTTGATCTACTGCCTTAGGTTTCTGTTTGATGTGTTTCACTTATATAATCTTTATTTCAGCTTGCATCTAAAGTACAATGAGTCTAAAGGTGTGTGTTGGAAGTGAGTTTATGTGAGTTTTGTGTCAAAGAATCAATTCCTTGTTTACTTTTAACTCTCAAGCTTTGAGTTTACTTGAGTTGTTAAAAGCATCATTAGAGTAGGCTTAGTCGTAGTTGAAGTTCAAAAAGAGAAAATCTCAGCTATGGCGTTAGAGTTTTATAACCTTGTGTTCTTAGCTGAATGAAAAGATTGGCAATTAGTTTTAGTTTACTTTCTTTAAGCAACATCAACAAAGAGGGAGCTTCCCCTCCTAATTCGAAGATTAGTTAATCTATGCATAGCTATTCATTTCTAATTCACATACCAGAGGTGCGAATTGAAACGCCAACATGAGTATAGCAGTAGACATAATCAGAAGATGGAATGTCATTATATATATACATATATATATAGGTTCATATAAAATGATTATGGGAAGATTGAAATGAATTAGAAATAATTATATGTATATTTACGATTATGCATTAATGATGCTTGCAAAAATTATTGAGCCTTATAAGTAATTCTGATTCTTTAATATATGTATGAATAATAGAATCAATAATTGTGGTGTGATAATGTGAAATACATATTCTAAATCATTAATCTATCTATAACTTGACAAGCAATCATAGGGAAGAGAAGAGGAAATGCAAGGTAGGGGAGCAAATACGAGATCACCATCTAAGTAGACCACCACATGTTGGATGTCCAATGTTCCTGCCACTTGTGGCCAAGAGTGTGAGTGTCTGCTCTTGGGCTTAGATAGGAGGATTTCCGAGCACCATATTGCAATTTCCTTTCCAACCTCTACGATGGTTGATTATTGGGGAAATCACAAATCATAAGGATGGATAAGGCAACATGGATAGGGAATGTAGGTACAAGTTTACCCACTAATTAGACCACCCCATGCTAGATGTCCAACACGCCTACCACTTGGTGCCAAGAGGGTGAGTGTCCGCTTTTGGGCTTAGTGGGGATAGCTTCGGGTAGACTTATCATTTTCCCATCCAATCCCTTTTATGATTAGACTCCCATTATGCATTTGAAATAGTTGAGAATTTACATGGTTCAAATAGATCAAACCTTTATGTTGATCATATGAGTTATATTCCAATAATAGCTAACATGATTGCAGGACCTAAACCAAGATTTATCTTCTTAAAGCATTTAATTCGGAAAGTTATAACCCTAACTACATTAAATTTGTGATGCTAAGGCAAGATTTAGGGTAATTCCCAAAAGGGACATTACAGATATCTATATTTAGAGAAGGGGGACCCATCACCCCCGAGGCTTCAGGTCACAGGAGAGCCCCAAGGAATGGGCTGCCCTAAACTACCTCGGGTTTGCTAGACGGATTGAAAAGGACAAGGTATTGAGGTTGAAAAGGAAGGGCAAACAACTTGCCGCTTTCCTTTTGCTAAAACTAGATGTTCGCAGGGTCAAAAGAGCCGACTTCAAAGGTTCGGTCTGCTGCCCAGATAGTTCACTGTCTAAGGACGACAGTGCAAATCTCAGACTCCAGTGTAGCGCCCTGGTGTCTCAGGGATGCACTGGCGTCTTGTATGGATAGAGGTCCAGGGAACAGACAAAAACACAAGAAGTCTACTTAACTATCCGACTGTTTAATGTTATATGTTTTAACAAAATATGAAAAAAGTACAGAAATTGCAAATACATAAAAGGAATACTAGAAATAAGCTATTCTAGAAATGACAAAGAGAGTGGGAAAATATACCTTTTCACCCACGAGTTGATTCTTCAAGTAGCTCCACTCAAAAGCACCTACACACACTGAAATGAGAAAAAATGTTGGGCTATGTTCGAGGTCTTCCTCAGTTAGACCCCCGTTTTGGTCTTCCCACCTCCATGGACAGCCAGATAGCCACAAAGTGTAGAAAGCGATGGAGAAAGTAGAAAGGAAATAGTATTGCTAAGTAGAGAGCACACACAACTAGAATGCTACTCAATAAACAAGATGATGCAATGGACAACAAAGCACAATATCACCTTCTCAACTATGAGCACTCAAGGCCAATAGCGGAAGGAAGAATCTTGATGATCCTTTAATAGCAATGGTGTTGCAACAAGAACATGGTGTTAGAGCCAAAATGAAGAGCTTGCAGCCAAGAGAAGTAGTGTAGAAGCAAGAGAATGAGAGTAGAATGAGCTAGAATGCAAAAGAGAGTGAAGTAAGTGATTAGAAGCCAAGAGAGAGTCTAAGAGAGTGAAAGAGATGAGAATTGATAGGTTTGAATTAGCAAAAGGTGGTAAAAGGCCCGAATTTCGTCGGTCAAGGAGGTAGAAGACGTTACACTTCGCACCCAATAGGAAATGTAATGTTTCTGCTAATTCCAAGGGTGGGAATCCTATCAGGACGAGAAACGTGGCGCACAGACGTGCCCGACATAAATTCCTCCACCGACACAAAAAGATGCGGCCAGGTGATGGAGCAAGGTGGGGGCGAAGGATTTTGCATCATTGAATTTATATTTTCTAAGGTAAGGGTGATGAAATGGGGAATTTGCCTAGGGTGCAAATTCGTGCCATTACACTATACTAGTTTATTAATGTTTCTAACCTAAGTTGCCGGTTTTGGTATGGGGATGGGTATGGGTATGATGGTGCGACAAATTTTTTGCCTTTAGGTATGGGTATGATTGTATGACAATTTTTTTCCCTTAGGTATGGCCCATGGGTATGAGTTTAGCTATATATATAAAATATATATTAAAAATATAGAAACAATGATACTCATAATTGCCAATAAAAAAAATATTTAAATGCCTTATAATTTGCAAAATTAAAAAATACTCAAATTCATAATTTAGTGATTTGTCAAATGTCAATACATAATGAAAATTACAATCAATATTTAATAATCTTTGTATTGCTCTTTATTGAGAGCATCAAAGTCAACATTCGGTTCAATTTCTTTTGAATCACAATCAGTTGTCGCCCCACTCCCACTAGCCATTTCATGTGTAGAGGCTGCCTCATTTATAGAGACTTCGGTAAGCTATACAACTATAGCGTCTAAGTCAGCAAACTCATGAGTTAGATCTCAATTCTTTGTCATCCCTCATTGTAATTAGGTCTCTTATGTGACAAGAGACACAAGTTGGAGTGCACAAAGACCAAATCATGAGCTTTTTTTTGCACTCAATTGGTTGTGCTTAATCGAGTGGATGAAGGATTATGTACTATGATTCTGTTTAGTTGAAGAACTCATAATCTGTTGAATTTGCATACAACATTTGCATTTACCAAACATAAAATATAAATTGTAAATTCATAATATATAGCAACAAATAAAAAATAAGAAAGTTAAAAAATAAAAAGATGCATAGTTGAGAGAGATAACTTTTATTATAAGAGGTTGCAAGTAAATAGTCTTAGCCATGCATCTACCACTATTCATGAGCATATTTTTTGCACTTGTATCGAAGAGAGCAAATATCATGATTCAAGATATGAGGTGGCCAAACTCGCTCAAGACAACAACTGTTATATCTACATTTGGGAATATTTTTTTGAATATAGTCTTATAGCCAATGACAACCTCTTCATCTCTATATGGTGCCACCTTCCTCGGCAAGGAAAGTATCTCTTTGCTATAATACTTTGAGGACAAAGCAAATGCTAGGAGATGCAAGAGTAAGTGGACAACACATGGTGTTCAAAAATTATGCCCATACATACCCTCTGCTATAGAACCAACTGTCCCACAATTTCTAAAATTATTTTTAATGACTTAGAAAACATTTTTTGACGCCCACCATTTTAATGGATTGTACGAGGATATTGACAATGAAAGTTGCATCCTTCACTTGCCCCTCACAATCTACTACCTTCAAAAACATTGCCCCTTTAGGGGACACTACAATGAAATTGATTGGTGGTCTATCTTTTGCATAGTTGAAAAACGTGGACTTGACAATAACTCGGCAGACCCAAAATTTTGAAAAACTCGAGACTTGGCAAAAACTGGGGGGAAAACTCGGCAATAACTCGACAAATTTATCGAACATTTGAAAATACACAATTTTTAAAAATATTCTTAAAAAACACACATATAAACTGAATTTTTAGAACATATCACTGATTTCATCATATATAAATCAAAATTAGAGTTTAATGCATATCAATCATCAATCATCAATGTATCAATTGATTTCATCATATATAAATCAAAATTAGAGTTTAATACATATGAATCATCAATTTATCATAGACCAAAAAGCAAGTTCAACTTTTGAATACATATCAATTTCAAGTTTCGGTATCAATAAAAATTATCTATCATAAATTTCTTCTATGATTGAAACTCAAAAGCTTTTGTCGTTGTTGTGTGGGTGGTGCTGAAGTAGATGGTATAGTTTCAGTTGCCTCAATAGGAGCCTCAACAGGTGCCTTATCCATAGTGATAGGATCAAGCTATGTGTGTGAAGAAACTGCCTCTGCTAGCTGACCAAGCTCACCTTCTTCCTCCTCATATGCTGCCACTTCTTCTTCTCATTCAGTTGCCTCTGCCTCCCTCTCCATCTCAGCTAACTCATCATCACTTATCCATGGTTCCACATTGACCTTATCAGGCACAACAATCCAATATGAGAATGGATCAATGCCATCAAGGTCAAGTGCTTCATGTGAACTCTGCCCTTGTACCTTCTTCTCATGCAATTGAAGGTTGTACCGCACGTAGACAAGGTCATTCAAGCACTTTTGAGATTTACAGTTGAGTTCGGCTAACACTTAATTTTAATGTTACGTTGCAACTGTGTCATGTGAACTCCCATTTTTCACCCATAATCCATGTTTGGAGAACTTTGATTAAGGATTGTGTAAAGACAATCGAATTGCACTCACAACTAGATGCACTACAAGGCTGAGATAAAATACGAATGGCAAGATTTTGAAGATTAGGCGTTGTGGCACCATAATCTTCCCACCACAAATCTGCAAGGATAACAATTAGCATTTATAACTTAGTAAGGATTTAATAAACTTAAACATTAACATAAATAGTAAAATAATATTAAACATATGAATTTTTTACTTGGTTGTAGAGTCTCTCCTACGAATGCAAAAATTGGAAGAAAACAATGCTCCTTTGGCTTTCTTATAGGTTTGTATCTCATCAAGTACGAGATTTTGAAGGTCATCATTACTAACCAATCTCTCAATACATGTGTTGAGGCCAACAAGAATCTCTGCATTTGCTTTGAAATTGTGAGAGAAATAAAACCTGGGGTTCAAATAGTAGGCAGTAGCATGAATATGTTGGTGGAGTTGTCGGTTCCACCTCCGATCTATTATGCGCCATATGGGTTCATATTTGGTCTTGTTTGACCCATATAAATATCTTTGGCCTTATCCATGGCCTCATATAGATACCCCATGGGGTTTTGATCCCCATCCACCAATTGTAGAACTCTAACCAACTGTTCTGACACCTAAAATATAAAAAATTTAACAAAATCAACAAGTTGTAATATTAGAAAACAAAAGAATAAATCATCAATCAAAGTTTGAAAACTTCATTGATGATCTCCTCCATTAGTTTGGCAAATCTATCATCAAAAATGGTCTTCACGACCTTCTCTGCTTCAGGATTCTTGCAATAAGGACTCTCTAACCATCTTTCACTCACAAACATGCACTTGAGGTTGGGCAATGTAGCTAAAATACTCTGCAAGGTGAGGAAATTGGTGGCAAAGCGTGTGATTCCTGATCGCACGAGATCCTTACCATTAGTGTGCTCTTTCATGAGACTTAGTATACATGTGGGATTGTATATGTGCTTTGTGATATTCCTTCCATCTTCAACCACATTCTTCACCCAACTTAGTTTCCCTATGTACTCAAGGAGCAAGTCAAGATAGTGGGCAACACAAGGGCTCCAAAATAATGTAGAAAGCCTCGCCATTAGAAATTTACGGGCTGTCACATATGCAGCTACATTGTTGGTCACAATTTGAATTGCATTTTGAACCCCCACTTCCATCACCACCTCATCCAACATGTTGCACAAGGTCTTTGCATTTTTTGTTTCATTGGAGGCATCAATTGATTTTAGAAATACCAATTGTCCCCTTGAAGCCACTAAAAAGTTGATGAGTGTCCTATTTCTGCCATCTGTCCACCCATTAGATATAATGGTGCAGCCATTCTTTTCCCAAATTCTCCTCTATTCCTCCACAAGTCAGTGTGTTTTTGGACCTCATTTTGCAATAATGGCCCACTCAATTCATGACAACTTGGGGCCTTGAACCCTTACTTGCCACGGTTAATGCATTGACTAACCCTTCCCAATAAGGACTATAAGCAACATTGAACGAAATATTGTTGTAGTACCAAAATCTAGCACATGCCAACTTCGACCCATATTGCAACTCTTTATTCCAAGAAGTACCTTCCAATGAAGGTTGTACACCAGGAGTATTACGTTGAATAAAAAAACTAGAACTGAGGCTGCCCACACTTCCACTTCCTAATCCTCGTATCCGAGGCCCAAGAGAAGAAGAGCCCCTCATATCTCTCAGTGACCTTGTAGAACTGAAATCTGTATATGGGGCTGCCATTGCCTCTGCTGTTCTCTTTTTATTTTCTTTCCTTTGGTCAAATTCTGCAAGGAGTGCTTTGATCTCCCTCTCAACCTCTTCGAATGCCACTTCACATGGTCTAACATCTCAGAAAGGGATTCGTGCAAGGTGGTATTTCAATTGGTTTATGCCACCAAATAGAGACCTCGTGCAATGGATGCAAATAACCTCTCCTCACATTGCACCTAGTGTTCCATGTTTTCAGCAAGGATCTCTTGGTTTGCCACCACTCTTTTTACTTGCAAAAGCCATATATTTTTAGCAAAATACCTAGCAAAAGAGAGACAAGATAAACATTAAGAGATAAAAAAGTGAAGTTAAACAATAAGGCACATCATAATAAGGCAGTAATATGATTATGAACATTTGAAAAGCAGTTGATTATAGTTCAGTTACTGTCAAGTGGTAACTTTGTCTTTTAAAGTTTTAACAAAATAATAAAGATTATCAAATTACCAGATAAATTCATAATTATATGTGCTCTCTCTCTATATCATAATATGCACTTATGTTTATGTGCTCTCTCTCTATATCATAATATGCACTTAAGATTATAATATGCTCTCCTTTTCCCATTTTTTGTCTTATATGTTAATGCTTACAACTATCATATTATTTTAAAAACAGCTTACATCAACATTGATTAGTTTGTTGGACAGAAATTTTAATTGTAATTTCTGCTTGAGCATTTTGCTAATACATTGAACTGTTTTCTATTTGATGATAATGATTAATGATAAACTAACTTAACAAATCTGATGAAGGAATAGAAAGTGGATTTAATATGGTAGTTTATGTTTTTGTTTTGGTAGTTGTTGATTATGAACTCACTACTTGACTTTATCCATTGCAAAGAGCAGATGCACACAACCAGGAAAGTATGGTGGGAACTATGATTATCATGGTCTTCTTTTTTTGATATGATGGTAGAAAAATATTACTTGCAGCTTAATATGGAGATCAATCTGGATTTGGAGCAAGTTAGTAACCTTAAGGAGTTTGTAGATAATTTAATTGTGTCTATGCATTACTCATTGCCAGGTTCCTTAGTCATATGGTAGGTAACTAAAACTAAAGAATTAATAAAATAATAAAATAAATTAATTAATAAATAAATAATTTTAGGACAAAGTTGGATTGAAGATGGAATAAAATTATAAATACATAATTAATATGAGAATTAAATGAATAAGATAGGTATACTTAATTTTAAATTTGATGTATCATGTAAATATAAGTGAATCATTAATATATAATAATAAAAGGGAACAAAATAAAATTAAAATTAATAAATAATAATGTAAGGGAATAGAATAAAATTAAAATTAATAAATACAGATAAAGTATCATAAAACTTAGAAATTGAATAATATTGGTTAATGAATCACACTTATATTTGCATCAAATTTAAAATTACAAAAAGTTTCATAAAACTGATAGAATTATTAAAAAAATAAAATTATTAAATTCGGAGAGAAAGGAAAGGAGGATTGTATTCATGACCAATTTTTTAATTTATGAAAATACCTATAATCGCCTACCCTCGTCATTCGTCGCCCATCGGTTTTCTTTCTACCTGCGGCGTGAATAGAAAATGCATCGCTTTGTTTGAGTTTTGATCCACAAAAAATAGGGTTGAAAACTAAAAAATGTGTCGCTCTTTTTTGCCGGTTTTTCTTGTAAAAACTCGCACATTTTCATGCTTTTTCGAGGGTTTATCGCAGTGAGTTGCCATGAAATCTCGACGGTGATTAACTTGCACCTAGGGTTTGCATGCGGTTACTCGTGCGTTCAGCGAGTTATTGGCAATTTTTTCAACAACGGTTTTTGGAATCTTTCATCCATAAGAAATGATGGGCACACTTGTTTTGGGCCATGTATCCTTGATTGCTCTCAATGATGCCTCTATTGACATGGATTTTGAGTGTTTTTTGCTCGTCTCTCGTCCCTGCTACATCCTACAAGTTAATGGCATAGACTCACTGAGGTTTTTGAAAAAACTTGCCAAAAAATCGGTGAGTTACTCACCAAGCCAAAAATCTGGCAAATACTCGTTGAGTCTGCCATCAACTGTCCTGTCAAGTCTTGATTAATGCTTTTCATATTTTTCTTCTTGTCCTTTTTTTAATCGTAGAGAGCTCTTGTTAGCTCATCTTTGAAGCTGTTAATAAGCTAAGATCTAACATTTTTGCGATTTTGTTTCACCATTTCTTTTGGAATCTCTCATTTCCATCAGTCCACCTCTTGTGCTTTTTTTGAATTTGTAATCCCTTGTGTCTCATTATTCTCAAAGCATACCTCTAAACTTCATCATTTATCTATTCCTCTATTTCTTTTGAATTTTTGTGGTCTATGATGGTTATACGGATACCCTTTAAACTAGCATTTGTTGTTTATTTTTCGCTCACTTTTAATTCATTGGGTTTTGTGAATCCTATTTGTTAGTCAACTTTACAAAATAAAAAGATGGGGCCAATAGGTTAGTGTTTCCGTACATGCTTCAATACTTCACACAAAAGCCAAGGTGACATCTTCATAGAAGACCAATAAATTATGTATGTGGAATTTGATGCATTTGATTCATACCTTTGCAACATTGGAACATGAAAGATATTGTGCATTCTAAAAATGTTAGGTGGTAAAGTGTATCTATATGCTATTAGATCAATGCATTCTAAAAGCTCAAAGGGTCCTATAAATCTAAGGAATAATTTGGTTCCTTGGAAAAAGCGTCTGGGGAATAATTGTCATTAATACTTTATCTCCCACAACATAAGCTTGATCAATCCTATGAGAATCAAGATAATTCTTCTACCTATCGTACACCTCCTTGAGACATTTCCAAATATGCATAATTTGTTCTTCCATCATTTGTATCAAATCTGGTACAATTGTTATTCAATCTTCAAATCCTATCCAGTTGAGTAGAGTTCTACAAGCTCTTCCATACAATGTTTCATATGGTGCCAATCCTAAAGAACTATGATAATTGATGATTGTTGTTGTAAGAAAAATCTACAAGTGGTAAGTATTTTTTCCATTGTGTTTGGTTATTGATAACGTATGTTGTACCCATTCAATTTTTTTTGTATAGAACTATTTTTTGTGTGAAAATAGTGGTCATTTCCTATCAAGGCAGTCATCGCAAAATCCTCATGTCACATGCTCATTGTTGTATATTTGAACTTTAATCAATTTCATTGTGTAGCCAATGATGGATGCTTTCCAATGCATCGCATGAGGCAAAAATTGAATTATGAATGTAAAAAAAATTGCTAAGTCAAAATGAATGGCATGCCAGTGGTGAGTCATGCAACTTGTCAAAGGCCTGCTTGAAGCTTGGAATATTGATCTAAGACTAGAAGTCAAAAATTAGTGTGTGTGCCTCAACCAAGTCAAGAAAAAACAGTCCCCAGGATTTCTACTTCTCAGATTATATAAGGATTAGGGGCTGCTAGATGAGACAGAGGGAATGAAGAAGAAAGAAGTTGAAGGCCTCATATGAGAGAAATTGCAGCTTTGAAGATAAGGAAGATAAAGTTGGTTATGAGGAAAAGTGTTAGATCTCCTCTTTAGATGTAGTTGAATACCAAGCCTTCTCATGTTGTTTCCCAACTTGCTGCTCCTCCTTAACCTCCCACTTCTCCCACTTCTCCCAATGGTTCTCCTTCCAGGTCTCCTTCAAGGATGCTTTCCCATCATCTTTCACCTCTTTCACCCAAAAATAATCCTTTGGGGTCAACTTCCAAAACCCCTTTTGTGTCTTGTTCTTCTCCACCTCATCTTGAAAATCCTCTTCTTTGTTCTCTTTCACTCAATCTTTGCCTCATGCAACCCACCATAGCCATTTCATTCCTTGTGAGGAGTTCCCTTGGGAGGCAAGTTCATGTGGGGGAGACACCCGATTGGATTAAGACATCAACCTCTAGGAAGAGGAAAATTCTACAAACATGGACTTTGAATATCACAACACTCTCTTCTCTTCTTTTATAGTCGATTCCTCTAATGTCCCTGTTTTAGCTGACATTGTTTGTTGAGGAGTGAGCCTATCTTTTTGACCCTTGTAGGCTGACAGTTATGGACAGAGGGTCCTTTGTGGCAGTTACTCGGTGGTTGGAGACAATACTTCACTTTCTGATTTAGGTTTGGACCTTTGCAGATGCTCACAAAGTGATATTTAGACACTTACTATTAATAGTAAGTCAGGTCATCAGGGATTACTATTTTTGGCAAGGCACCTGGCTTAGTTGGTTTTCTCAGTTTCGACCCAGTTTGGCAGTTTGTTGAGCAAACGGAGAATAATGGAGCATTTAATAATAATTAAATGATTTTTATTATGACTTATGTTATAAAGTCATTTTAAGTGAAATATTAAAGCTATTAATTAATTAAATGGTTTATTTATTTTTTGATGCAATAGTTGCTGCCATATGGGGGCAGCTCCCTTTCTATTCATTCAAAAGGAGACACATTACAAATTCTTGTCCTTCTTGAGGGGAGTCAAATACATCGGGACTTCTGTTACTTCTGCCAGGCTTGTTTATCCTCTGTGAAGTTTGTTGGCGTACCTTTTGGGAGTGGCTTATTATGACGTATTCTTGGAATTAGTCCTTATCTGCCACCTCTTTTAGGCCTTGCTAATTAGTCAAGTTGGCAGAACTTATCATTTCCTCACTTCCTTCAATTGCTAGATTTGCCAGTTTATTTGCTGTTTTATTGCTCTCCCGGTAAGTGTGTCGAATTATGAAGTCTGGGATTTCTTCCAATTTGTCAAAGACTCTGTCCAACCAGCTTTGGAGGCGCCAATTCACTATTGTTTTTGATTTCAGAGCATTGATGCAGATCAACGAATCACCTTCTATGTCCAACTTTACCCACTTTTTCTCCTTAGCTAGAGCAAGTCCCTGGTCGAGCGCTGCAAACTCAGCCTCGTTATTTGTTCCCTCCTCCAGTTTCTTTGAGATTGCCCATACTATGACTCCATTGTGGTTTCTACTTACACAGCCAGCGCTAGATTTTCCCGAATTCCCCTTCGAAGCCCCATCGAAATTTAATTTTAGTCTTCCTTTTGTTGGTCTCACCCATTTGGCTTCTGTTCTTTTGGATTGGCTTGTCCTCATGTCATTGTTTTGAAAATTGGGGGGGACTTTTAGCTTAGTCCAACAATGCATCAACCAGTAGTCCCAGGTTGAGAAATTTGATTTTGACTTTGACCTTGCATTGACGTTTAGTAGTTCTGAGATCCCTGCTTCTATGCTTGTTTTTATCTGTTCTATGCAACTTTCTTTCCCGAAGAATATCCTTCTATTTCTCTCGCGCCATAAGTGCCATATTACCATCGAGGGGCTTACCTTCCAGATGTCACCCCATAGGTCATGTTGGTGCCATATAGGCCAGCTCAAAAAATGCTTCCTTATGTCTCTTGGCCTCATACCTATCCATCCAAGCTTTTCACTAATCCAACTCCAAATTTATGAGGCCACTCCATAGTTCAAGAGTAGATGGTCCGCGCTTTCCTCATTTTCCTTACACATTGGGCATTTGTGCGGGCCGTATAAACCTACCAGATGCAACCTATCTCTTGTTAGTATGCATTTGTGCAGGGCTATCCAAGAGAAGGCATCGACCTTTGGTAGGGTCGCATTGTTCCAACAGAAGATAGATGGCCAGTCTTTACTTTCTTGTTGTATTTTGGTTACCTTATATCCCAGCTTAACTGAGTAATTCCCTGATTTTGCCGCACACCATATTAGCTTATCCTTCCTTCTATTTGGCGCGATTTTCCTCTTCTTCAGCTCCTCCATTAACCGAGATGAGTCTTCCTCACTTAATCCCCACCTAAGGATTAGGTCTTTGTTCCACGGATGTTCAAAAGAGGAGGAAGGTGAGAGCAATTCTCCCACTTTTATGCGCTTTTGTCTTTCTGCAACTTCCAAGCAGCCAACTAACTCTTCCAAGCTACTAAGAGAGGGGTTCCCTCCCCAGGAATCCCACCAAAACGAGGCTTTCCTACCATCATTGATTTGCCAGGTTATGTGATCTGTTATAATTCGACGACATTCCCACATAAAGTTCCAGATGTGCGACCCTCTGTGTGAGTTGGCAACGGTTAGGATTCTTTCAAGCTCGTTACTATCAAGATATTTTGCCCTCAGAATCCTACACCATAAACCCTCTGGCTTTGAAAACATGTGCCAGACCAGTTTAGCTCCTAGCGCACGGTTCTGCCGCTCCAAGTCTTTCAACACAGCTCCCCTAGCTTCCTTATCTTCTCTTGCTATATCCCAACTTATGAGTGGAAGTTTTTTTTCCTCATTGGCGCCTACCCATAAGAAACTTTTCATTATCTTGTTTAGATCTTGCTCCACTTTCTTTGTCAGTCTCATGCATGACATAGCATAGATTGGAACCGCCATTAGAACCGCTTTTAGCATTGTTATCCTCCCTGAGAGTGTTAACCATTTCCCTTTCCAACTCGAGGCCTTTTTCCTGCATGTGTCCAACACCTTCTCCCAATGCTTGACTTTTGTTAGTCCTTGGAAAATTGGGATCCCCAGATATGTGCATGGGAGTTGGCCAATTCCATAACCCAAAACGTTCGCAATACGTCGCTGCAATCTGTTAGTGACATTGAGGAAAATGATAGCAGATTTGTCCTTGTTAATTTTTTGACCAGATTTGAACTCATACCTCTCAACAGTTTCTTTGACAACACCAACCTCCCCTAAAGTCGCTTCCTCGAACAACGTGTCATTAGCGAATTGCTGGTGCGAGAGGGCTTCCATTCCATCGGCAATATTCAGTCCTTTCCATCTACCTTCTTCTTTATGTTTTTTGATTTGGTGACTGAGAGCTTCAGCCATGATAACAAACAAAAATGGAGAGAGAGGATCTCCTTGGCGTAAACCTCATGACCCGCCAAAGAAACCACATGGGGAGCAGTTCACAATAACGGAGTAGTGGACTGTTGATATGCAGGCATAGATCCAATCCAGCCAATCCCTGCTGAAACCAAACGCCTCCATTACTTTTAAAAGGAAGCGCCACCCGACCCTATCATAAGACTTGCTTATGTCCAGCTTTATAAGCATCGCACTTGTTTGGAGGTTTGCATCGAATGTATAGCCTCATTAGCTTTAATAATACCTTCCATTATCTCTCTGCCAGGGGTAAAGCCCGTTTGTTCTTTCGAGATTATTTTATTCAAAATTTTCTTCAGCCTATTTGCCATTGCTTTCGAGATTATCTTGTAGATTGAGTTGCATAGCGCTATTGGTTTGAAATCTGTCTGTAATTCTGCATTCTCTTTCTTTTTTATTAGCGCTATGTTTGTCATATTTATTCTCTTCAACATTTTATGCTTCTTCTTGAAGTCTTCTGCAACCTCCCATACTTCTTCTCCGATGAAGTGCCAACATTTCTGATAAAAACATGCTGGGAATCCGTCCGGACCAGGGGATTTGTCTGGGTTGAGTTTGAATGCAGCCCTTCTTATCTCTTCGTTGGCGAAAGGGGCAGTTAGGGATTTATTCATTTCTTCTGTGACCAATTTTGGAATGCAGCCTGTTATGTCTTCCAGGCAGCAAACTTCAAAATCCTCCTCCGAATTGTACATCTTCTGGAAATGCTCCACACAAGCCTCCTGAGTCCTTATCTCCTTTATGAGCTCCCCATTTGAGAGGCGAACATTATCTACCCTATTCCTGATTCTCTTGGCCCTAGTTGTGTTGTGAAAGAAGCTTGTGTTCTAATCCCCCTCTTTCAACCAGGCTCCCCTCGCTTTACCTTTCCAAAAAAGTTCTTCTTTGATTAACACTTCCTCATATTTTCCCATTAGCTCTCTTTCTTTCTTGTAATCCCCGTCTGTCATACCTTTCTCTATCACTTCTTTGTTCAGAACTTCTAATTCGTCCTCTATCAAATTTTTCTGTTCGAAAATGTTGCCAAACACCTCCTTATTCCATTTGCTCAGCTTACCTCTGATGTGGTCCAATTTTGACATGAATTGGAAGCTCTTCGGGCCTTTATAGTCCTGCCTCTCTTTCCACCAGATTTTTATCGCGCCACCACAATCTTTCGAATTTGAAAGTCTTCTTCGTTGGGGGTTTATCCTTTTTTATAATCAGAGCCATTGGAAAGTGATCCGATCCTGTGTTCGGGCAGACTTCTACTTCCCAAAGAGAGTTTTGTTCCAACCAGTTTTGGGATAGCATAAATCGATCAAGCCTTTCTGCTATGTTGGCGTAACCAATCCGTCTATTTGTCCATGTGTAGCATCCCTTTGTTGTTTTTACGTCTACTAGCGCGTTCTTGTCCGCAAAGTTTCTGAAATCTCTTATTACCGGTGTTTCTCTCCCAATTCCACCGCTCTTTTCTTGCATTCCCAAGGTGGCGCTGAAATCCCCTCCAAGGATGATTAAGTCTTCTCTTCTTTGGTGCATCATGTTCGATATCTTGTCCCACAATTTCATCTTTTCTTCTGTCTTGACTGGGCCATATATGTTAAATAAAAGGAACTTATCGTTTGAGGCTAGATCTTTTACTTCGCATAGCATCAGGTTTTCCTCTACTTGACTGATTGTTACCTTGAATTTTAGGGGGCACCACAAGGTCATCATTCCTCCAGCACTCCCTACTAATTCTACCCAAACTCCTTCCCATTTTCGCAACTGATTGATGAAAGCTTCGACTTCTTTTTTTTGAAATTTGGTTTCCTATAAGAGCAAAATCTCTGGCTGCATTATTTCTATTTGACACTTGATGCAACGTCGTTTGTTAGGGGCGTTTAAGCCACTAACATTCCACATTGTTAACTTCATCACTCCTTCAGGGAGGCCGAGCCTCCCCTTGACCTTAGCACATATTCTTTGATGTTTGTGAATCCCTTCTCTTTAGCTTCCTCCTCTCGTTTTTGTTTATTTGTTTTTCGGCCTGATTTTTTAGATACACTCAGGGAGAGTGCTTTGTTTGTTGTTTGGCTGATCTCTCTTGGTTCCAGGATATCTAGTTCATCTTCGTCATCGCTTTCTTGTAGATCTCCCCCTGACTGTGCCTCCTCCTTCTTCTCTTCTTGCCTTGTCTCCCCCATTCCTTCTTTTGTTGATACTTTCTCCAAAGCTTGTGTGTCTTGGGCATTTCCCAGGTTTTGGCTCCCTTTTTCTACTTTTGATTTTTCTTCTGTTGGGCGAAACAGGGAGTTATTTTGACCGATCTGTTCCTCTGTAGGACCCCCATCCTCCTCTTTTTCATTTTCTTTTGTGCTTGATTCATTTACTGACTTCCTCGGGGCTGCAGAGCTTGAGTTCTCTCTTTCCTTCTCGTTAGGGGCCTCCTTGACTGCGAGAGTTTTGAATTTGTGCTCTTTGTCTCTACCTTCCTGAGGCTTGGGCTTATTCCAACAGCTCTCCGAGTTGTGGTTCCGCCTTTGGCAGGTACCACAGTAAAGTTTGCATTCTTCTTCCTCTAGTTGTTGAGCCCAAACTGTTTTGGCAACATTTAAATTGATATATTGGGGAATTTCTTTTATTGATAACACTTTGATTCTGGTATATATCAGAGATTCTCCATTCCTTAGATCGATCTCCAGGGTTCTTCCTATTGCATTTCCAATCTTACGCAGGCATCTCCTAGACTAGTACTCATACGGGAGATTATATAATCGGATCTAGAGGGGGGCAGCCTTGGGATTGTAGCAGAGGGGGTCGAAATTTTGTATCCAAGGTTGAATGTACAAGTGCGCCTCCCCTTTTTTCCATTCGTTTGTCTGAAGAACCTCCTCCCTGTCCTCCATTGTATTGAACATTGCCACAAAGAAATGTTTTGGGAGGAAGTTGATCCATGTTATCCCCTTCCAGCATGCCATCGCCCAGGCCCTAATTTCTGCTCTTGCAAATTTTCTTCCCAGAAACCTACCTATTAGAGCCTTCTCTTCCAAATCCTTGATATCCTCTTGCACCTCGCTCGCCACATCCAGATCCAGTGCCTCTGACTTCTTCTGGATGATCGCAACTTTGTGGGGAACTGGGATTCTCTGCCTTGGAGGGTTTGAAATTGACTCTTTGCCTGCATTTTGCTCTTTCCCGTTCCACCCATTCTCTCTGGAGGTGTTCCTCTCCGCCTCCCTACCTTTCCTTACCTTCTCTTGAAGGCTTTCCAACGACCACGCCTCCTCGACCTCCTTCGCCCATGACCCTCTTTGCGCACCCGTCTGACTTTTTTCGGCTCGCTCCATTCCCAATTAAATGGTTTATTATAAAGTATTTAATGACTTTATAATAAAGAGGGCGAAATGTTTATTTAAGTGAGTATTTATTACTCATTAAAGTGGACGCCATTTATTAATTAAAGAGCCTAAGTCGAAAGAGGTGAATTTAATATCATTTAATTGCTTTTTTGAGGGGGTCGACCCTATTGGGAGAATATATAATTCATCAAAGACAAATTGAACTCATGATTGATGATTATTCAAATTTGTCTTTTCTCTCTGAGAACATTTGGAGTTTGGAGAAACAAGGGTTTTTGCAATCAGATTTTGGAGAACGACAACTCTTCAGAATCAGGCTTATTGAGGCTATGACAGATCAGTTGAAGCTTGTCTACAAAGTGGCTTCATTCAGAAGTCATACCAGAGCTTATTGAGAAGTTTACTTCAGGGGTTTGGATCGATTTCATCCAGAGGAGGAATTGCTTTCAGTGGCTATTCATATCATTCACTTGGCATCTTCTTCTCAGCCGTACGACTGCATTTATTGCTGGTTAGTGGGCCGTACCAATTGCTGCAAGGTCGTACTTTTCACAACAAGCAAATCGCCTTGCCTTTTTGTCACCAGCCTTCATCATTAGTGGCGCCTAGGTGAAGGAAGATTGTCTCAAGCGAAATCCGGAGGGAGAAACCCTTCTATCATGCTGGCCGTACAAATTCATCATGGCTGCAATTAAAACCAGGTTCACAGATTTAAATAATCAGCTGCTTTTTTATACGCATGTACGCCTTTTTACATTGTAAACATTTATTGGATAATAGAAAGGCGTTTGGAGCTCATTGGTATCAAGCATGCATTGATGTTAGCATATTTATTATATTTTCATTATTTGGCATCATTTTATTTTAAAAATCTGCAAAAAACATTTATATGCAAAAATCATTGGAAAACCACAAACCCTCAAAACTCAGCATAACTTCACCATTCAGTATAAATTGGGGTTGAGAGACACCAGGTCTCTTACAGTTCCCAACAAGCTAAAGAAGCAAGCTAGGTTGAAGAAGAACTCTTAGGGGCATGTTATTGTTGTGGCGATGATCATTCCCAAGGGTAAGACAACCTATGAGGTAGAGGCCTATGATTTCTGGGTAATACAAACTAATTTGGGCCCACAATTGGGACAAGGGGACTTGAATTTGTCGTGAATCATTGTAGTCGGTGTACAATGTCTTTGACAATATTAGGGAAAGAGTGATCAAGGATATTGAGGACAAAGTAGCCCTCAAGGCTGAAAATAAGGAGTTGTGAGAATTCATTGCCCATTTGATGCAATATGTTCTTAGTGCTTTGATTTCAAAACTAGTGCCAAAGGAGTTTCATCGATTTTATCAAAGAAAACTTGATTAACTTGTGTATGGGAGAATCATGTAAAATTGGATCAATCAAGTCTATGACCAAGGTATGCAAACAATTAATGAAGCATATGGTTTGTTGGGCAGATTGCAAAAAAATTATGAATGCTATTTGATATTGAACATCCTCTGTTAGATGGCATGTCTACCTATGACTAGTTTGTGGATCCTCTCAATCAATTCATTCTATAGGCACCATGGTTTGTTGGTTATAGCTGATCCAAAGGAGGATCATGGCTTTGAAGATATGATGAAAACTTTTAGGGAGTAGAAGAACAAGTTGTATGATATTAAGTGATGTGTTCTTTTGTGTCTTCCATTTTGTGTGCTTATTATGACAACAATATTTGTGAAATTTAAAATTTTAGAAGTGAGGGAGTTTCATAGGCTCTTGAAGGAAAATATTGGGGGACCTCAAACCTTGAAAATGGATGACATGGCCATATTGGTGGGAATCTCTAGACATGTCAGCAAGGTAGAGAAAGGACGATTTTCGATTGGTAGATTGCTTCTTGAGTGTATGTGTTGAAGGTCCAAGTAATTAGAAAGAGCACACTTTCATTTCCCAAAACATTACAAGTTAGAGGTTTGATATCTATGTTCTAGGATGTTTAGAAGGCTAAGGAAGCTACTGTTATTGTGCTTGTATTGATGAAAAATTGCAACATGCAAGCTCTTTAGGTACTCTAGTGATTAGGGGATCTTGATGGAGTATTGTTACCAATTGTCGAAGGTATATTTCCTTTTGAGAGGAAAGTATAAGAAGGTGCTTGCTTTCCTATTAAAATTGGTATATATAGGTGTCTCATCGCTATAGATACCAAATATATGGGTGGAGAGATTGCTAGATTTAGCTTCAACTTTTCTATGAAAAGTGACTATATGACACAAAGGGCCTCATGGAAAGTCGTTGGGAAGTAGGTATGTGCAAATTGCAAAAACAATGGATTGTTAGGCCAATTGTGTTGATGAGTTCAAAGCCAAGAGGCAAGAGCATACTTGTGCAACTATTAGTTAGTTGGCCAATATTACTATTGAGGAGGTATTTAAAGGGATTTTTGATTCAAAGAAGGGTCATGTTGATGATGTTTTCTGCACAACAACAACTCAGATAGAATATGATATCCTATCTCTCTTGAAAGGTAAATCTCTATCAGCAAAAAGATAACCCCAAGGTTTCTAATGTCAGGTCTTGACAATGCATGAACAACTCAGATAATATGTGAAAATGTTGGTAATCTCAAGGGGCCTTACAAACAAATACTGGATCTTTAAGTCTCTCAGATTTTGCAATGTGTTGATATTGAATTCCTAAATCTAACCCAGATAATAAAAGAAATAGCAAAAGATAAGGGTTAACAAAAATCCTAAAAATTACTGCTAAGATCAACAATATGAATGACAAGATACTTGAAACAAACCAATCCCTTAAAACTGATTTCTGTTTGACCCAGATTTATCCTGCAATCTCACAGAAACAGTGCAATCTTCTAAGGAATGAAAGATTTTTAGATTATGAGCATTCATCCAACTCAACCCTTGTTTGCATTTGAAATGAATGAATACCCACAATTGAACTAAGCACATAAATATAAGGTCCAGGCTAACTTTGCACAGCAACCCACAATCAATAAGTTGCCAAAAGTATGGACCAGGGATCACTGCAACACTTCAAGCATCCAACTATAAATATCACTGAACCATCTAACCCTAAATCTAACATTCATTCAATATTTTCAAAAGCAATTTGGAAAGATAGAATAACAAGAACCATGCAAGATAAATAAATCTAAGAGAGGCCACCAAAGCACAATGTCTTCAATTGTATTGAGATCATCCAACAGTAGCAACAATTCCAGCATTCGGTGTTACAACATTTGCTTCAGAAAAAAACTAACTCCTAATTCTAGCTTCTATTTTATCACTTTGCTTGCCTCTAAGTCCAATCTTCAAAAACTAACTCCACAAATGAGGCGAAATGCCAAACTTATAGAGAATGTTATCCCAATTAGGGTTACAAGGAAGGTCGGCCATAAAAAACAGGTCGGCCAAAGAAAAGAAAAAACCCCCAAAATAAAATACAAAATTGCATTAAATGCATGAGGCTCCTTTCCAGGTCGGCCTGGAATCTCCAATATAGCCTAGTCCAATGCATGTGAAGAACGAAAGGAGGAATAATGGGGAAGCACAAATTTCGATGTAGCACTGCATTAAATACCTTCCCCTTTGTCTTTGTCTCGCCCCATTTTATCCTGTACCTTAAGGAAAATCTCCTCTAGGTTGGCCAAAGGTGGAATATTTAATACTTTGAATCTTCTATCAAGGGATTTAATTTCTTCCCTTGATTTCCTGATGACCTCATCCCACTCCACCTTTAGGGTTTGATACTTCTCCATGACTGCAACGTATGTGGCCGCATCATCAAGTTGGTGCATAGTAACTGGGCCATCATCAACCGAGGCATAAACCTCATGCTACCATTTCCTCAATTGCTCCAAACTTAAGTGTTTTGATACAAACTTTTTCCTTCTTGTCATGATCTCAAAGAATGAAATGCACCTATTATATATATCAGTTAGGGTGCCCTCTATTTGTTTTCCCTGCTTATGTATCTTCTTCAATACCCTTTGCCTTATCTGCAAAGCTTCATACCATTCCCAAGGCTCGACAACCTTTAAGGAAGATAAAATTCCATCACCTACAAGCTTCTCCTCAGTATACTCCATGATAACCTCGGTTTTCTGCAGCAAGAGGTCAATATCCTCCTTATCTTGAGCTAACACGTTTTTCAACCATTCTACAGACCTATGGGCATCTCCACCAGTTGATAAGATGTCCTTGATTGCATCATCTCCTCTGGCTTCTACTCCCTGCAACCAATCATGTGTGACCTGTGTGGTAGCTTTCATCTTTTACAACTCAGTGATGGTCTCCTTAGGTAGAAGGCCTACTGCAGATGATGAAGGGATAGATTGCAAAGGTTTCATGAGATCTTGCAGATATCTTTTCAATCTCTCATTCTCCTTCTTCAATTCTTGCTTAGCTTGTACCTCTTTGTTTAATTTGCCTAAAATTGCAGCACTGGAACCTTCGAACTCCTCAACTTCTTGCATCATGGAGGTGGGCCCTAGATTAATGGTCTGAATACTGTAGTCCTGACCAATTACCTCATCCTTGTTCTTATCAGGTGCAGGAGTAGCAATGTGGATCACCCGGTTATTTGCCTCATCTCTATCAATCCTAGAAATAACCCTAGCCTTTTTCTTTGCCTTTCCCTTTCCTATGTTAGCTAGTAGATCATCCCAATTTGGAGGGTTATCATCTACAACAATTTGCTTATCCTTCAATCTTTCACTGAGCCAACTAGGGGCAAAAGCATCAGGTTGTTGTTCATTTTGTGTTCCCTTTTCAGTTTGATCCACGGAGGGCTCAACATTTACATTATGCTCTAAGGGAACCTCTTCACCTTTGTCTCCTCCCTTATCTTCCTTATCTTG
>CM021106.1:453960493-454025934 GCA_007115665.2 Sequoiadendron giganteum
TAGGAGAAAGTGGGGAACTGTATGAACCGGGCTCTCCAAATCTCTTTATCAACTCTTTTGCAGCATCGGGAATTCTGATATGCTCCACAACTTGGAGCAATCTGGTGATGTACATAGTGAATGCATCATTCACTCTCCCATAGTTTGAGCTCTGCCCAAATGCAATTGTGGATAAACTTCATAGATCGCATCCTGCCCGAAGACACCTCTTGTCTCCAATCCCTTGTATGGATGAAATCTGGCCAAGGCATAGACCAAGTAGGAGGTCATAGTGAAGCTCTTTGTCCGCAACACATTACAGAGTTGCTCATGTATCATTGCACTGATTATACCTGCCCAGTGATAGTCAATTTTCTGTTCCATCCTCAGTATAACATAGAACATCCAATTCTCAAAGACACCTGCACTCCTCAATCCTACCACTTTGCTAAGGAGAGTGATTGCATCATAGTACTCTGCTTTAAACTTCGCCCTTAATAGCTGTTTTGGCAATTTAGAAATGTGGGGCTTAGGCTTCTCCAACCAAGGGTTAATCACCTGTAGAGCCTTGTTTGTATCATCTGCATAATACTTTCTGGCTACATCTAGATCTAGGCCAACCACATGGGATCTGTCAGGCATATCAAATGTTTGTGCCATCAAGGGAGGAGAGAAATTAGCCAACACTTTGCCCTGTGGACCAATTACCCTTTGTGTACCCTTGTCATAGTGTCTGACACACTCTAGAACCAATTCATAACATTGGACCGTGGGAGGAAACCCAGCCACATGAGCCAATCCTGATTCCACTAATCTCCTAGCCAACAATGGAAGATCCTGGACTGCCATTCTTGCCTTGAATTCTTCATATTCCCACTTGCCCACATTGGTGTCAATGATTTTTGACCAAATGGAGGTCAGCTTGCTCTCTGGAACCTTGCTTTTAATATCCAGTTTGATCCTTTCTGCCTCCGAGACAGAAGCTCCCTCCGTACCAGGATCCATCACCCTGCCCTTAGCTCTACCAGCAACAACTTTGCTTTGATTCAACCTGCATTCAAAAGGAACCACAATAAATATCCAATATAGCATGAGAGTTAGGGTTAGTCCATCATAAACGACATGCTCATTACTAAAGAAACCCATACAATAATCAGAATCCCCTAAGAATATCATTAAGCATCCTTTTCTCTAAGTTAGGGATTTTCATCCCTTCGCGGAATTTAGGGCAGAAGGGAATTTCGGGGAATTTCGAGCCAAACGGAAATCCGCGAAACTAATAAAACTTGGCACATTTCGAGAAAATGCAGGAACGATGGAATTTCGGTGATTTCCCAAGACAACGGATTTTCACGAAGTCGGTCCTATTTTCACGCTTTGTGCAAACTTTCAGGGAAACGATAAGGCGAAGGAAATCCAGGGAAATCCTAAGGTAAAGGAAATCCCCGAAGTCATCGAAAACCTGAAATCTTTGACTTCATCAGGATTTCGCCCAAATTGATCGAATGATCACAAATTTGGGGAAATCAAGTTCGGACTAAACTCACTTCAGGCTGTTCATTGATAAATCGAACTTTCTAACTCCTTCAGGGTGATCTAATAGCATTGGTAATGAATTCGAGATCAAACCCTAGGGTTTCATGATGAACACGCAATTACAGGTTTAGTCCATTCACTTGCCCTACTAAACCATGGCGGATATTTCAGAATCTTCAGAGCAAAGAAACTATTAAATGCGAATAGAAACTAAATACTCAAATTCGCCCATAATCACCAGTTCCATCGAATGCAAGGGAATCCAAGAACAATCACTGGGTAAAACGAAACCATGAACAAGACCTGGCCTGGGATGAAATAAAAGTGGGAAAGGGTGGTGCAATCGGATCATGAAATGAGCAAGGATGGCCACATCGATCTTAGAGGAGGCGCCGAAAGGTCAAAGGAAGTGACCCCAATTGACTTACAGACCTCCATCACTCTGAAATCCGAACTCAAAGCATACCCAATACGCCAAAGAATCATTCACATTCATCAATCGAAAGCAAAGCAATGAATACATACCATTGGTGAAGTGAATTAGGTAGTAACAATGAGTGGTAGCAAGCTTTGATGCACTAGCAAGCAACAACAACAACAATGATGCCAAGAAAATCACCACCAAATCTAAGAATCCACAGGTCCAATCGCCAAACCAAGCCAAGCACTCAAGATCAAGCTCTTCTCAATTCAATCGAAACAAAAGAAATCGATTCATAGCATAAACCCCCCAAACTTCATTAAACACAATCAGCAGAGTTCGTACAGGGAGTATAAATACAATGACATGACAACCTAGAATGAGTTAAGGGATCCGAAGTGTCGAAGGAACTTCGGGAAATTCCGGGGAAGACGGAATTCCCTGGGGAGTTAAAATCTCCGGAAACAATGCAAAACATGCTTCCATTGGGTTTTCGAGATAACCGGGGAATTCCGCCCAAAGAGGAAATTCCCGAAACCAGAGAAAAACCCGAAATTGGCCCCAGGACTCATAATTTTCAAAGTGTTTCTTAAGTAGGGGCTCTTTACAAGCAAGATAAGCATTGAGGAACATTCCAAGGTGACCAAATCCCACAACCAAAAGACCAAAGACCAAAAAGAAACCCAAAAAAAAAAGCAAGCAAAGAGGGTCCCTACTTTCAATGGGGCGTGTGTGCAAAAAACTGCACAACAGGTCATATCTCCTAGATTCATAGAGGAAAACATCGAGGAGCAACCTTTATCTTTGGTGAATTGGTCCGTCAAGGAGAAAAGCTCCATTCAAGATAGCACCAAGATAGTAAGGACATGGAAAATTGAAATATCTTCAAGGAAAAATTTCTAAAGGAGCTTTGGGTACATTAAAATTCAGAAGTTAGCAAGTGCATCTCAACAAAGTCATGAATTCTTAGATTGTATCAAGATTAGGGCCACTAGAGGAGGCAGAGACAATGAAGAAGAAACAAGAAAGAGGTTGAAGGCCTCATATGAGACGAATTGCAGCTGCAAAGCTAAGGAAGATAAAGTTGGTATCTAGGAAAAGCATCAAATCTCCTCCATAGATGCATTTGAATCCCATGCCCTCTTGTGTTGATTCCTAGGTTGCTCCTCCTCCTTCACCTCCCACTTCTCCTCTAACTTCTCTTTTCAGGTCTCCTCTTAGGATGCCTTCCCATCATTTTTTATTGTTGTCACCCAAAATAATCCTTAGGCATCAACTTCTAAAACCCCTTCTTATGTCTTGTCCTTATCCACCTCATCCTCAAAACCCTCTTCTTTGTCTCCTTCCATTCATCTTTCCCCAATGCAACCCAACATGTACATTTCATTCCACCTTAGGAGTTCCCTAGGAGGCAATTTCAAGTGGAGGAGACACTTGCTTGGATCAGGATGATAGTCTGCAAGAAGAGGAAAGTTGTACCAACATAGGCTTTGAATTTCAAAACACTCTCTTATCTTCTTTTAGAGTTGGTAAACAAGAAGCTAAAAAGACATTCTAAGTTGAAAAACAATTCTTTGGGGCATGCTATTGTTGAGACCATACTTCGTTATTTGTTTTTGACTTGGCAACTTAAAAAAATGCTTAAATTTCTTAAAAAAAACATTTTATACAAATACAGCTACAAAATGTATCAAATGAGACTATAAGATGTTGGAAAGTGTTTTCTATTAAATGTGAATACAAATAAAGTACAAAATTGCATCATCATGTGGATGCAACAACTAGCTGATAACTGGTATAAAATAATGATGATCATCATTGAAAATCATTATTATAAATTGCATATCCATGCAAGTTACAAATTAAAAGAATTTATAATTCCCTCTTCCCCATTCTATTGAAAAATTGGGAAGAGGGTCCTCACATGCTGTTGTGGCTCCTGACTTGGCCTAGAAGGTTGTGCTTGTGGCCCCACCTTAATACTAGATGGCAGTGACGACTCCTTTGCCTTTGCCTCATTTGACATCGGCTAAATTGATGTCATCCAATCCAATCTCTCCTTCTGCTGCATCTATGCCTTCCATGACTTTCCTCTCAAAACCGGCAATCTTTTCATAAACTCAGTCCAATTTGCTCAAGAATGCTCAAATGCTAGTGTCATTCCTCCTCTTGGGTATGTAATCTACCATTTTGACATAAAATTGTAAGGAAAAGAAATGATCTTTTGCAGACTAGGGGCATAACAATAACATGATGTAGCGTTTCCCTGGATTGTTTAAAGTGGTAATTTCATAAAAAACAAAGGAAACCAAGGAACTGTACTTGTGCAGATGGGTGGCCTCCACCAAAACTGAAGTCCAATATTCAATTGTTGGAGTTTTCCATTTAAAGTTGTATGTTTAATTATAAAGAAACTCGAAGCTGTACTGTGCACTTGTATGCTGTAGAAAGTAACAGTTTAATGTCAGTTCATTTTTTAGCTCTTTCATATCATGTGGTGAAATCAACTCAGTCGATAATTTTTATTCCAAAACAATGATCAATTTAAATGTATAAGAATAAGTATGCTATAGCGAAAAGCAAGAATACCAGATTGGCTATCCTGCTGTTTTGTGAAGCATCGAGTGTTTCTTTTGTATCAGTCTATTGTTTCTTATGGATTCTCTTAATATCTAATAAGATAGCAATTTTTGGAAAAAACAGTGCCTGTTTTTCTGTTGATACATCACAAGGATGAAATGATTAAAGATTTATATCCTTTGTTTGGGCTGTATGTAATTGTGACATATTTCAAGCAATTAATATTGCTAGCTCTCTGTGTTTTGTGTTTTTGTAGGCTTCATTTGCTCGCCATATGTCTAGACAAGGATTTGACACATGGATTTTGGAAGTGAGAGGTGCTGGCCTGAGTAAAAGACAAGGGGAAGCTACAGAAAATGAAACTTGCATTAAAAACGGTACCGCCATTGAGTTGATGGATAGTCTGACTGAAGATGACTCAAATGGTCCCTTAATCAAATCTGATCAGAGTCTCACAGAAACCGATTCTAAAGCAGAGACTGAAAACAACACAGCTAGTGAAGACAAACTTGAAACAGCCCAGGAGAGATCAGAATTGGTAGCTAGATTGTCAGAAGCATTTTTACGACTCTCAGACAAATTGACTAGTTTTTTAAATGAAAGCCAATATAAGGCTATGTCTGCTAAATTAGTTGACCAGATATCTGAACTTCGGGGAGATGCTCAACTCTCTGAACGCTTCATAGAAATTAAAGAAAAGCTATTAAAGTTGATTGAGGAGGGGCAAAATTCTGCTAGTGCTTCACAGATTGCAGAGATGAGTGATAGGCTTGTTAAGATGGTGCTAGATAGTCCATCACAGATCTTTGATCTACGTGAACGCCTCAGCTCAAAAATTGACGATATTCAGAAACAAATGGATCTGATTGTAGAATATAATTGGGACTTTGATAACTATTTAGAAGAAGATATTCCTGCAGTGGTGAGGTGACATTCCTCTTTTACCTTGCTTTGTTTTTACTTGAACTTTCTTTTACCTTTTTTGTCACTTCCTTTTTAATCATCTTCTTTTCTGTCGGCATTCTATCTCTTATGTTTTTCATTGGAAGTGGTATTCAAGTGGTTCCTATCATGAATAGTTGCATGGAACTTTTCTTTTTCTATGCCATTCATTAGCACTCACAAGAAGATTCTATTTACTCAGCATAAATTTGCTAAAATTCCAATTTTATGGATTATGCAGATAGAATATATACAGAGCCAGACCAAGCCTAAGGATGGAAAACTATTTGCAATTGGTCACTCTATGGGAGGGATATTGCTTTATGCGCATCTGTCATCTTCTGCTAGGATAGGTCACATTTTTATATCTTAAATGTTTGTTTCACTTACTTTTGTGAAATTTATATTTGATTTGAAAGTTGTCCAAGCTTTACATTTTCATAGAAATTATTGATTTCTGTCTTGATGGGGATGCAGAATAATTTTTAGGTTTGAACACATTAGATGTTAGTTTTGCTAATGCATAATATTTAACTCCATTACATGTGGGTTCTATATTTTGACATGGAAGATATCATTGTTTTTCCATTTTTTTTCTTATCCTTTGTGATGGTTTTTCTTTCCTTAACTCTTCCTTATTCTCTTATTTGCTGACATGCTTCTCAATTTTATTAATAGAAATGTACCTTTCTTGTTCTCCAGTTCATCTTTTCTTGTGCATGATTGATGACAGCCTTGCTTTCAGCCCCTATTTGTTTGTCATCATTGGGGAAATTTAAACAGATTCATTGAGGGAGAAAAAATGTTAGTCAAACTCAATGGTCTCTGAGCTGTACTACAAGGACAATGTATCTGAAGTTTTCAACATGATTATGATACCCTCCTCCCATTGACACTCATTGGCAGATAGATTAAACGCTTTCGGTTCCTTCTTGGAAAGGATTAAGAAGCTATATAACAGCAACTCAATAAAATTAAAATCTAACAACTTAATAGAAATCCTAGCATGGAGGAAAAAAAAAATGCTTTACATGCTAGGCTTTTATGAAGACAAGCTTCCAATTAAGTACTTGGGTTTCCTACTTCACCTTAAAAATGCAAAAGAACTTTGGGATCCCATTCTAAACATAATTCAACTCAAACTGTCAAACATGTACAAACAGATGGACAATGTTTGCAAGTAAAATCCAATCTCTTCAAGCTTTCCCACTTTAATAGATGACTTTGTTGCTGATATCCAATCAAATGATTGAGTCCTTTATGGTTCTTCAAAGAAAATTTCTCTAGATTGAAGCATAGCTAAGAGATTTGGTTTTGGTAGGCTGATTTTTGACTTGGACTCAGACTTGGACTTGGCACTCAAACTCAGCAAATTGAGAAACCATGAAATTTAGAGGTTTTTAAAGGATTTAAATCTTTTACTATGCACCCTTCAATAAATCAACTTCAATGACAATAAACTTATTGATTAGAAGCTAGTCTAATCATATACAGTGTACACAAGTATACATTGCTCAAATGAGTACAAAAGCAGATTTGAGTTGAAGGAAACAACATTTTTAAATATATACATATTGTCAAATATTTTAGGTATACAAAATTCATGGATTATGATATCTATGGCATCAAAAACAAAATTCACAACATGGAGTCATAAACTATGATAGAGAGGAGCCTATATCACTTGGCCCAACATCACCAGCTCTATGTGGGGCCCTACACTTGTATGCTAGACAACTCAAGGTTGGGATTGTCTTGGCAAACCAAAAATGTAAATGTTACTCAATTATTTGGGAAAAAATTGAGAGAATAAAAAAACATTGCTTTTCCATCAGGCATGGTCCAAAATGATTTTTATTTTTTTTCTTTTCTAAAACTAGAGTGGGGGTCTAGGGGAAGCAGCCCCCAAAGGGGTCAAGGGGCATTGCCCCTCATGGGGGTTTGGGGGTAGTGTCCCCAACAAAGTTGAGGGGTAGCCATTTTCCATAATTAAGGCCTTTGAGATCACATAGTCTTTCATGATACATGCCATTTTTTTATAATTGTATTGCTTTTAACCTGTAATGTCTCATTTTCCTAGGCAGTGGTTAGGCGCAGTGGTTAGTCTACCAAATGGTCCCCGTAGGCTAACAGAGTGTTTAGGGGACCCTTTTGAGGGAAATCTTTGGCTCTTTAGCAAACCCTTTGGTGCTTATTTTAGTATTCTTTAGCTCTTCGTACCAGTTTATTTGTGGTGCGCCTTTCGGAGGCCATTTAGGACCATTTGACACACACTTACTATTTTTAGTAAGTCACTCGGATGTGTTGCTCATACTTACTATTTATAGTAAGTCATTGGTTTGGTTAGCTGGTAGAGTTTCTATATTTGGCATGGTGACATAATTATATCTTGGAGTTATATTGGTTAATATTGGTCCTATGCATTTAATATTAATAGCATCAAATAATAAAGTTAAATTAAATAATTTAACTTTATGCATTATTAAAATATTTTAAAAAGGTACTTTATTATAAAGGGGATATAAGTGACTTTTAAAGTATACTTTATAATATAAGTTAAAGTGTCATTTTTAAAGGGGAGATATAAGTGACTTTTAAAGTATACTTTATATTATTAAGTTGTGCACCAAAAAGGCGGGAAAAGTAAATGAAATTAAAGTAAATTAAATAAAATGGAAGTCAAATGCAAATTGAGTATTATAAAAGGGCATTTGAAGCTCATTTTATTCATTCATGATTATTATTCTTGTTTTGGAGAAATTTGGTGAAGAGCTTCAACAAGGGTTTGTTGGTTGAAAGTTTCAAGCTTTTTGAGGATGAAATCCCTCGGGAAGAACAACTCGGTAAATGTGTGAGAGATCTCCCAAGCCAGTTTGTAGACAATTCCATTTCAAGGATTGTGCTTGTGCTTCATCGATTTACAGGGAGGTTTGATTCTCAGGGTTTGAAAGATATATCAGAATATTGCAAATATATTGTTCATTATTTTAGAGCAAAGAGAACTACAAGAGAACTTCAATAATCAGGTTGTTGCCAGGCAAGGGTTTGAAACATTCATATTGCATATGGTAAATATTGAATGCAATTGCCAGGCATAGGGTATGAACAGGTTCTTGTTAGCTGGGCGAAATTCATTCTTCTCATTGCTGCTGTCTAGTTGCTTGTTGTGGGTTTTGGTTACCTACATAAATACCTAGCTACAGCCTAGAGCTTCAGACGTAGAGTTGTGTGTATCTCGGAAGGAGACGTGAGCTTCATTTACTCTATTCATGGCCCACCCTGGACGTGGGGTCTGTTCTGAGCAGAGACGTGAGATCTGAAAATGAAACTCTGCCCTTAGGAGGGTCGTCTGAGCATCTGAGTGCTGAATGTGAAGGATTGCAGCCAGTTCATCTCATCAGCAAGTTTATATAGACATCTCCAGGCCTAGTGTGACTGTAATCAGGTCTGCAAGTTCATATTTTCACTCTTAATCTGCTGGTTATCTGTCAGTTCATTGAATATTATAATCATCCATAGCTGTCATGTATTTCTGAGTGCAAACAGTGACATATCTGCTCTATATTAAGGCACAGTTTGGATTTGTGAAAGTCTAAAACCTATTTCTGATTTAATACATTAATGCTCAGCCATTGTTAAGGAAATGATATGTTGAAAACTTCTGAGTTTTAACTCTTTAAATCTGCCCTGTAATATTGCTCAGTCTGAGTATGTTGAAGTCCAAAAAGTTTCTTTGTTCTTAAATGGTCTTACTCGGTCCAATATATGAGAAATGAGATATCTTGAATGATTACCAAATTTGCATAAGTGTTCTTTTGAAATTTATTGTTGAGGATGCAAAGTCAAGTATCTAACAAACTGAGAAAACAATCGCAATAGAGATTGTTTCATTTGGGGTGGGACATTACATAACCTATGTTACCAGGGTCTGCAATATTGCCCCTTGTATTGGTTCTAGTCCCTGTTTGGGTTTAATAAGGCTCGGGGGTTAACTTGGGGCAGACCCTGGGTGAATCCAATTGAAGGTTCATACTTCATTATTTATTTTGGTGCATTGATCTTATGATATTATTTATCCATGCTTTCTTAATATTTTTATTGAAGTGTTCTTTGTTATTCCATATAGTTGTTGTGATTCCGAGTCATATTTGAAGGCGAAATATTTTTTTTGTTTCTTTGTGCAATGCTTCCTAATAGAGGAATCCATCTAAACTTTGTAGAGGTTTCCTTATTCCAGTTTACATTTATTTGGAAATGTACAGAGCACTGCATTACATGATCACTATTGTTTTCACTTTTCTGATCTCATATTTACTTTGCATTCCTACCATGAATTAATGCCAATATGCTTCATTTCAAACTAAAACAGATGTGTAATATGTTTTTGCATCATTTTAATTTTTGTCTTTCCTTGTAAATTGATTGAGCAAGTATGACCAGTTAGGAAGTGAGTCAAGAGACCATAATGGACAAATCCTTTCTATGCTGAAAGTGTTGATTCAGAGATCAATAAATGCTGGATCTGGAAATCCTATGAATTTTTGACACTTTGTTCTTATTGAATTTATATCGTAATAAACTATGAAAATTCAAGCCTGCAGGTCTTTCTAGTTATATTGAGTATTATTGTTTCTATATATATATAGAAATAGATATAATATACATATACATATACATATTACTGTTTATACATATATACGAACCTGTACGTGTAGCCAAGGAAAAAAAATGCCATACCAGCATACCAATACCTGTCCCCATACTAGGAACGGCAACTTAGCTTTTATCCAAGCTCCAAGAATCTGTACTCCAAACACTTAAAAAAATATGAGTGTCGAAGCCATAGAGCAGTAATTAGATCCTAACTATGTTTGCTGCCAATATGTTTGTTGGTTTTTGCTTAAATGGATTGCTTTATAGTTTATAGCTTCAAATGCACTTGTTTTCTCCTTTTTTTGTGAGGTTTTAGTTTATTTATTTATTTTTTGCCTTTTTTTTTCATTTTGCCATCTCTGTTCTGAAGGTTAAGTCCAAGACTTGGGACTCGGTGAGTCCTGTGAGTCTGGCATATTTAGTGAGGCCAATCAGACTTGCCAGGAATTGGGCTGGAGTTTGTGGGACTTGTCTCATGCTGCTCACCTCAGGACTTGCTAAGTTTGGGAAATTTTTGGTGAGTCTTGTAACACTGTTTTTGAGCACTTCTCATTGCTTTGAGAAATGTCATGCAACCCAAAGCTTTTGGAGATTTGAATCTCAAAGATATACACAGCTTCTGCACTGCACTTGCAACCAAAATGGCGTGAAGAATACGGAACAACATTACTTTCCCTTGGAATAGTATACCTAAAGTTAAGTACATAAACATCATAGATCGTTAAACAGAACCTTTGAATGCTGTTTGGAAAGCACAAATATCTTAACAGCAATACATTTAAAAAACGAGATTCTGGTGTGGTGTTTTACAACAGTGTAGGACTTGGAAAATAGGGAATGGTGCATGAACCCAATTTTGTGAAGACATCTGGTACGGATTCCTTCCCTTTCTTTCCTATGTATTTACCAAGCTCAAAATTTCTTTGCAGGTCAAAGGTTGCCAAAGAGTGATTGATTGTAGTTTATACCATATGAACCTTCATAGTGGAACTATGCATGAACAACAAACTCATCCAAGAGACAACTTCAGCTTCTGTATTCAACTGTAACAAGGAACTTGTAAATAGACAGTCCATGCAGATCAGAAAACCAGATAGAAGAGTGTGGACCAACACTGTGAATGGCATTTGCATTATTTCTTCAGCCTGCAAGGTTGTAGCAGTTGCTGGTGTGAGGGAAAAATGTGGAATAAACTTTTGGGGAACAAGAACTTGGTTCAACTTTGATGCTTTCCCATGGGTATCTCTTCATGGAAAAATATTAACTGCTGATAATATGAAGAAAAAATGGTGGATTTGTCTGACTTGATGCGCAAACTGTCACAAGAGTAATGAAAATTGAAAGAAGTGATCGTATTTCCATCCTCTATTCCTATGCAAAATGAAATTGGAATAACAAAGAACCACCTCTCACATCAAGTATTTGACACATGCAAGGAAGAAGGGCCACCTGGAAATGAAATTGATTCTGACATTTATAACCTGGAATTTATGGAAGCAATTAGCAAAGTTAAAAAACACCAGAATATTTGAACTGAAAGACAAAGATGTAGGTGCTTTGTCATGTATAATCAAAAGCCATATCACATCAACTACCCAAGTCCGGGTGAAAGAATTCTAGGATAAATACCAAACAAGCAGCATGGAGGACCATTGGATTGTAATAAGTTGTAGTCTCCACTTCCAATATGGGCTGCCCATCCTCCACATGAATGGAAAAAGAAAGTGTTCCCTCTTCTTTGGGGCTTCCTTAAGCTTAAGTCTTAATGGATCTACAAACAAAAATTCAGGTACTTATGGAATTGATACAGTGACAGTTATGGGTCAAATGGACAACCAGTTATCGAATGTGCATAGTACACAATGGAAGACACAAAAAATGATGTCTCAAAGAATTAATTCCACGATTATCATATACATATATATATAAAATTATAAAATTATTAGCTACTTGTTCACAGCAAGTGAACATAAATGTGCAAAACCTCTTTGCAAGGTATGCAACTCCCTCCTCAAATACTAAAATCCATAGTCGAGTGACTTCCTCCTCAAAGCCAACGTATGCACGGACAATCTGCTAAATGTATGGTCTGTCAATGCTCAATTCTTGTGTTAGTATCGATTTCCAACAACCCTTTGCCCTTTGATCTGCTATACCTATATAGACTTAGGATAAATGTGGCCTCTTTGCATGGTATATTTCCAAGAGAACCTGTTATCATGCTCAAGATGGTTCAACTTCCAATGCACTGCTTTAGTAAATAAATGACAATTGTCAGCATTTTGACAAATTACCAAATTGATTGTCATTCTGGTTTTGCTGACACATCATCAAAGATAACCAGGAACCAAGACTACATGGGCTCAAAGTCAAAATGGGCCATCAAGGAATGTGCGTGTGTCCAAGAATTTGTGCAACTTTAGAAGTGAATGCACCCAGACAAATCATACAGAAAGTCTCAGAAAAGAGCAACCAATTCACAGAGAGAATATAGCATGTGAGGTAAACATGCCATCTCTTGAAAATTGGTTTTGACTAAATGTCATTGTTATGCCTACAAAGCACAACTACTTCGTAGATTCTCTCCTATGCAGGAGAGTCATATTGAAAAGAGAACTGATGGTAGCAAACATATTTTATTAAGTGCATTCCCCAGTCTTTATTCAAGTTTTTTTTGATTAAGAAAGGAATTAACTTGCTTCTAATGGTAATGAAAATTTCCTGGGAAGGTTAGTGCTTATGTGCATAATAGTGGGTTGTGCTCTGGTCTATTTTGTTGTTACATTGTACATGTTTTACAAGAGCTGTCTTACTGTCTCTAGGAGCTGGAGAGTTAGGATTTCCTTTTTTCAGTTGTCCTCTTTAGTATGTTTTTTGGAGAGATATAATTGGCTACATCCCATTTGAAAACAATTTTTTAGCTTTTCCATGAATATATAAGATGCACTATGTTTTTTTGAAGTGTACGTAAAGAAATATTTAATTCCCTTTCTAACTAAAATCATGTGTACCATGAAATGTTTGGTGTGGAATATGATCATAGTTGTTCCTTTATAATCTAGTTATTCATACCAACAAATTGATCAGTTAAGTCTCTATTGATGAGTGACCATGGTGAGTGTCTATCCCTTACCTCACCACCTAGGCTACAGTTTTTATGCATGTTGATTAATCTAACTCCTGTTTGTTCATTTTGCTTTCTTTTTATCATTGCTTCTACCAAATGAAATTATCGAAGAGGAGCAACATACAGTATGCATGTAAGATAGGAGATGACTGTATTATCCTGGTAAAATGTTTTTTTGTTAATAACAAGGTATGTCTTTTTGATTGCATATACGCTATCATGATTACATCCTATCAATGTCAAAGAACATTGGGAAAGATATCAACTTCCATTGAAATGCTAGAAATTCTAATTTTTTATTTTAATGTTGCAAGGAACTTTTGTATTCATGTATTCTAGTTGCACAAGGAGGTAAATTGAATTTAGCAGCTTCTGAACTTGACGGTGCATTTATTGAACCAAGAGCTCAGTTTGATTCCCTTATGTGTCTCAAGGCCAAATGACTTTAAGTTCTATTAGAAAAAAGTTTCAGGAAAAATTGTGTGGAACAAAATTGGGCCTGAGTTTTTGGGTCCCTCTTTTTAGCTCATCATCAGGATGAGTGACTAGGACTATTTTCCACTTATTTACCTTTCTGGGGGGATGGGAAAATGTAGGGATGCAAAAAGATAAAGTCTAGGAGTAGCCCAAAATTTCTAAAAACATATGAGAGGAATTTTGTGTTTGAATAGGGATTGGAAAACTGGTGGGGACAGGTCCGCATGGAACATAGGACTAGGATTACAGAGCAGAGCTCCTTATATAGATAACTCCTTTCTCAACAAGAGGTGGGAATTGCTACAAGACGATGGTAAGTAAAATAAATGCAAGGTAGTTTTTTCTTTTATGTGTTACAAGTACAACACCACGGTTTATGCTTTCATAATGTACTGAAAATCAATAATCAAAGCATTAAATTTTTTTAATCATGTTGGTCTGTTTTTCCATGTCGAGATAATTAAGATGTTTCCTTATTTCTATAGCTTCTCTTGGCTTTCTCTTCATAAAATGATGTTTCTTGACCAAAACTCTAGCTTCCTCCATACAAATTCTATACATGGTTTTACAAGAATGTTCTGATAGCGCTGTGCAATTTTACTCAACAATGATGAATGTTCTTACAGTGTTCTTTGATTCTTTTTTGAATAGCTCCCCCCAAATTTTAGTTTTGTTAGGCATTACATGTGAAATGATGTTTTTTGACCAAAACGTTAGCTTCTTCCATACAAATTTTATGTGGTTTTACAAGAGTGTTCAGCTAGTGCTGAGCTCATTCGACAATGATAAATTTTCTTACAGTGTTCTTTGATTCTTTTCTGATTAGTTCTCCCTGAATTTTAGTTTTGTCAGGCATTATGTGTGAAGTGATGTTTTTTGACCAAAATGTTAGCTTCCTCCCTACAAAGTTTGTATGCAGTTTTACAAGAGTGTTCTGCTAGTGCTGGGCTATTCACTTAACAGTGGTTAATGTTCTGAAAGTGTTCTTTAATTCTTTTCTGAATAGCTCTCCCTTAATTTTAGTTTTGTGTGGCATCATGTGAGATTTGTGTGTTATTGCAACTACACATGATGCCATTCTGAGTCTATGTTGGCCCCTAGCTAGGTTTATCTGCACAAGGCATCAAGGTCTCGGTTGAGTGGAAGAAAAAGCATGATCATCCATAAATTATAAGTTCATTTTGTATCCCATTAGAGTATCAAGATTCCTGTATTGATTTCTTTGTCAGAGTGGGAGTTGCATAATTTAATGTTTTAGGTTATAAATTTTTGCTGAATATCAATATAATATATTGTTTGGGATAATAAGTATTGGAACTACAAGTTTTGCTCCATACTATTTGCTGTCTCTGGCAGAAGAATTCAAACTTAGTTGCAGTCTGTACCTTGTACTTCTGTGTAAAATTGTCGTTATTATTTTTGTGGCAAAGAGATTTGTTATATTGATGCTGATAGTCATTACTTGCAGGAAAACAAAGTGCTCTTGCAGCCATTGTTACATTGGCGTCATCTCTTGATTATACAGTCTCAAACTCGTCACTGAAGTTATTGGTCCCGCTTGTAAGTTCCAAATGGTAGTTTCTGGAAATCAATGATCTCATTTGGACTTGACATGAGGATTTGCCTTTATTTATTGTCTTGGTCAGAAGCGCTCTGTCTTAGTTTGCTGAAGGTTATATGTTGATCACACAGGCAGATCCAGCACAGGCTCTTAATGTTCCTGTTCTTCCTTTGGGAACATTAATGGCAGCAATATATCCACTTTCATCACGACCTCCTTATGCTTTGTCTTGGCTCAATCGCCAGGTGTCTGCTCAAGATATGATGCATCCAGAACTGTTTAAGAAGCTCGTCTTGAGTAACTTTTGTAAGTTAAAATTCTGTCAGTGATTATGAACTAATTGGACTATATTTTCAAGAATTTACATGCTCTACTACCCATGTAAAGTTAAATTACAACATTATGGATGACCGGTTATCAGAGAAAGTATATTTTTGGCTATTTGTTACATATTTGTTTGGGTGGTTTAGAAATAAAATAACAGGAAAGAATCAGTATTGCTGGAAGGGGGGGACTAAATGGCGATTAATACCCCAGCATGCCCATATTAACATAATTTTGCATGCAGAGAAGCAGTTGGATTATTACAAGGGTGCTGACCATGAAAGAGGAATTGAGATAATCAGATATATCCCCACTGTTACATTTTTATTTATAATTCTGACAAAATCTAAGCTCTGCCACCTATCCATATTCGGGGCCAATTTTAGCAATGATTCAGTTAAAATGTTTATATTCCTGACAGGGGAGGTGCAAATGCATTGGAAACAAGAGAGCATAAAAGAAAATAAGAATAATTTATTGCAGAAACAGGACCGTGATCTCAACTATAATAATGAATATATTTGCTGTGGTTACTTTGACACTTCTCTTCATTGGTGAAACGCATCAAAATAATATTGCACTCCTAACAACAAATATATACAGTCAGTTCTCCATGTAGAGAGACATGCAACAAAATGTGTTTGTTAATTTGCATTTTGAAATTTGTGTTTTAACAGGTACAGTACCGGCAAAGCTGATCTTGCAGCTTGCAACAGCTTTTCGTCCTGGTGGATTGCGGAATCGAACTGGGTCCATCTATTACAAGGATAATTTAGGAAACTGCAGAACTCCTGTTTTAGCATTAGCTGGAGATGAGGACTTGATTTGTCCACCAGAAGCTGTACTTGGTATGTTAACGATCACTGATAAAGCATCTTATCTGAGTGTATGTGTGATACTCATCTGTGGTTGCACTATTTGGTGGCATGATGTTTTTAACAGATACTGTGAAAGAATTTCCTCCAGAATTGGTTACTTACAAACTCTTTGGTGGAGAAAACGATGTACATTATGCTCATTATGATCTTGTTGGGGGCCGTCTGGTACATGTTTTGGCCTTAACTTGTAGTTATGCCTAGCTAAAATTTGTCTTTTACTAAATTTATTAAGATCAATTCGAATTGAAAAAGCAATCATCCGATCATAATCTGCACTGTTATATTGTACTCAGGCAACCAAAGAGGTATATCCTTGTATTTTGGAATTCCTTATCAATCATGACAATTCTGATAGCAGTGACATTTCAGAAAAAGGTGGGTAACTTTCTCAATGCACTGTAATTCTAAGGGGACTGAACTGGACTGAAAAGAAGTATTACTGATATATGATAAAAGTTTTATAATCTAATAGGCTTTATTATCGATAAACTACTAAAAAAATATCACTGTAGTTCGTTTCAATCATTTAATGAATCAGAGTGTTTGCAAATGTCTTAACTCATTTATGAAAAATTCTACAATTGTCTTGCAGGTTACTGACATTCAAATTATAGGACGATTATGGTTTTGATGCACTGTAATGAGAATCGCCTTGTTGACTTAAGTGGCAAATTTGTATCGGTAAAGTATGAAAAGTGATGGTTCAGCCGAGAAAAAACTGTACCCTTAATGAGATCCTTTTCTTGTTGCAATTAAATAATTTATCTTTTACTTGTTTAATGCTCCGGAAACAAAATTCTATTGCTAAATGTTTCTTCTTGTTTTTGCTAGCTAGAATAGTTTTATTATGAGGTACGCATTGCCAAATGGTGGACATATATATGCTGAGTCTACAAACTTTTCTCCAGACTATTATTACTCATTAACATCTAGTATAGGATGGTGGACATTATCATTGGCATTGCAGTCAAAATTTCAATGCATCTGAGATCTCGACTTTTTAGTTTTGTTCATTGAAGATTATTGATAGTAAATAAATCATTATTCTTGTTTGGTGGAAAGTGCATGCACTTATATGCATGAGATTATGGCAGAGAGAAGATATCATCTGCCTGGTTCATGATATATTTTTCAAATACATCACAAACAAGTGTTTTTTGCTCTTGGATGTGTTGGTATGCAAATTGGTACTTACCAATTCACTAAGTGAAAAACGTCCTCAAGATGGTGAGGCTACTTCATTAAAAACCAAAGTTGAAAAATATGTGCAAAATATACACGACATGTTTGTCTATTGGAAGATTTTGGATGTTTTTGTAGAAATTGAAAATAGAATATTTAAAGTACAAGGGAATGATTTGTGTGTATCCAATAAATAGAATTCAAACTTTAATGAAACCCAATATAAATGATTTTCATAATTTATAAATAGAGTCAAGTTGGAAAGGAATTTCAATAAAATAAATCATCACATTTAACGAAAACGATCCAAGTTTGATTCAAATACCAAAACCTGCAATCTTTCATTTATTTTTCCAAAATATGATAAAAAGCTCAAAATATTCTTTCCAAGATGCCAAAAGTCCTTTACAAGGATAATGTTCTCAAATATATAGGCCTCACTTCATAACTACGAGGGAATTATGAAGTAAAATTGAAATATTAACTTCTAAACTTTAAAAACATGTAATATATTAAAATATTATTTTTCAAAGTAAAATTTGTGTATATTTGTCAACATATTCCTATGAAACTATTTCATTACTTAAGTGGGCTTTTTCAATGATAATCGTTTCTTTCTTTGGCTTTTCATGAATTTGTCCCTGGTAATTAATGAATTGTGTTTTGATTTGGGTTCTTTGAAGTGCTAAAACAGTTTGTCCTTTCTGTCAATATGTTTTTCAAACGGTTTGAATAAAAACTTTATCTTATGAACTTGGCTGGAGAAGAAAAAGCAGATCTAGAAGGTTGAGTTAATCTTATTTTAACAACTTCCACTAGATGATTTTTTATGGCACTAGAAGAATTAATTGATTGATCTTCACTATTAAAATGACCTGATGTTTTTTCAATATTGGTTATTTGTTCTTATTGAAAATCTAGAAGGTTGAGTTAATCTTATTTTAACAACTTCCACTAGATGATTTTTTATGGCACTAGAAGAATTAATTGATTGATCTTCACTATTAAAATGACCTGATGTTTTTTCAATATTGGTTATTTGTTCTTTTCTTTTTTTCAATAAGATCACAAACATCCACCACTAAATTTGCATTTGAATCATGTGCATCCTTAAGCTTATTTGTTCCTTTGCCTAGAAGATCAATTCTTAACTTTGTGGCTTCTTGCCACTCTACTGCTAAAGTGTATTTGCTCTATCAAAAATACTTTAACTTACAAGCACTTCAAAACCAACTCTTCATTTTTCTGATACAAGGAAATTGTGTTGATGAGCTTGCAACTTAAAAAAAAAAAATCTCAATAGTTTTTTTTAATAAATTTGATTCTTCATTGATCGGTATGTAGTCATTTAATTATTGACAATCTAACCATTGCAACATTAGGCCATGCATCAATTGTTTCATTGTCTTACTTACACGTTTCATTTATTCAGTGGTGGACACATCTTCATTAGATATGGAGATAGGTAGAACAACTAGAGCTAATGAAGGTTGAAATGGCCCAACTAAGTCTCTTATGTTAGAAGTTAATTGTTCAATTGCTTGCTTTTATATTCCTTCTCCATTTTGGAAATAATGGTAGTTACATTTGATTGTACATCTTCAATCTCAACTTTTCTTCTCTTTTGCCCAAGTCAATTCTAGAATCTTGATAATTAGAGGCTTGAAAATGTCTTTCATCCTTATCCATGATAGGAGTGGCAATACTTACAATTCTTGATCTTTGTGCATATATGAAAATGGAAGAGATAACTTATGCTTTCTTGTGTTGAGAAGGTTTTTTTAGTAGTGAGGAGATAATAGAGAATTCATCTACAAGGGTTTTAGATATTCTCTTCATTTTCTTTCTAGTGATATCAAATCATGTAGGAACTTTGGAAGAGACAAATCCACTTGTTTTGATGTTTACCCTTATTTTTGGGTATCTTGAACATCTTGTGTATAGGGCTGCAAAGTGAGAGGAGGAAGTGGAACCAAGAGAGGAGAAGGGCTTATTTTAGGAAGAAGGGAAAAAGTCTAACCTCCAAGGATTTTTTTTTGGGAGCTAGCTTCTTTAAAGGTGACCTTTTGGGGAAACAACTCTTTGTAATTGATGAGATCCATATGAAGGGGTATTGGAAGTACGCATTTAAGTTGGATTATCTAGGGGTGAAGGAGGATGATTGATAACGTAAGAAGGTACAAGAGCTTCATAAGATGAAGAATAGATTCTTCTTTGACTTCTCTCCCACTTAAAACATAAATAGCGGTCAAGCTTGAGTTGACGTATCTTTCTTCTTCTTAGGAGCTTTATAACTTTATATATCTTTGGCATCCCCTTTTTACTATAATTTGGATCTTTAATTTTATTGTCCAACCATGTTGACATTTTGAATTGATGTTAGTGACCTCTTTACTTATATTGAATACATATATATCTTCTTCTATGAACTTGTTCATATTAGGATTGGGTAAACTAGAGAATGCTTTCTTATCAATCTAAAACACTTTTAGGATCTTCTTTAATTATGAATACTTTGATTTGGAAAGTAGTGAGCTTAGAATATTCTCTTCTAAACCCCATGTTCATTGTTATGATTAATCCAAAAATATTATAGGGTAGGTTGATGTTAAATAGCACTCCATATTTATCCATTGACCCTTGAGGGTCAAGTCTCATCCTTTTATAATAGAGATACAAATTCACCTTTGACATTTTAAATTTAGATTTCTTTGTGTGACGTAGAGGAGTGCAAGAATATGCACCAATGGTGATAGGAACTACACACTCAACATAAATAAGACTTTATGCAACTCATAGAGTTGTTAGTTGAGTTTAAGCAAGATCAATTTATCAAATATATTTGGGTAATTTATAAGGCGGGCTCATAAAATCAACCACTTTGATATATGTAAAAGAAGTGTATTGAATAACTCAACTTCTTTGCTTGGCAATAATTGTTGTAGCTTCAAGAGACAGGTGCATATTTATGTTTTCCATCAACATGATTAGATAAAAGACAAAAGCACCATTAATCCTTTTGAAGTGCTTTTAGCTTTTTGAGAGCTCTATTTGAGGGTGGTGCTCATAGACATTCTTGTCTGGAGCAATTTCTTCATCTTTGTTTAACCCAAGGAAATCCTTGTCATCAAGTAAATTGAGTAAGATGTCATGTAAAACTTTTTGTTCTCTTAGATTTTAGATAATTATAAACCCGATGAGAGAGTGTGTATCTAAGGTTTAATGGAAGGCATGAAACCATTTGTAGTAGTTGAACAAAACCTTCAAACCTTAAATGCAAATAAATATTGAGCATGTTTGATTTGAATGAATGAGGTCACAAGTAGAGAATGGATAGAAAATGAAAGGCTAGGTTACTTCTGAGTGAAGAATGATGAATGAGATTTGAGATTTACATCCAAGAAACCATTGCACATATCGGTGCTGTGTCCTTTTCTTTAGATAGATAAATTCATATATAAATCTGCAATAAGGAAAAATTGTGGGGGAATGTGGCAAATTTGAAAAAGGAGATGAGCTCTAGTGGAGGTGAAGAAGTGTTGGAAGTGCAAAAAAGTGTGAACAAGTGTAAAAATGAAGCAAGAAGATTTCTTTATAATTTTTTTGTTCACATGTGTGCATATTTAATGCTTTATAGCCTTCATGCTTTTGTTGCCCATTTATGAGATTAAGGGTTGCAAATGAAAAACTTGCAAGGGAGAGCTCCAATTCCATGAGTGTAGGAATTTGTGGGATCGTGGAATGAGGAGACAAGTATGCAATTCATAAATACCATGCATTTTTTTGAAACTTTTGCTTGTCCATTAAGCTTAGTGTACACAAATTAGAAGTGAGAACACAAGAAAATATTGCAAGTTGTATGCAAAAACACTTTAAGTTTGTGCTTCTAAATTTTACACTAAATTGGAAGAATAGTGGGGGTTGAAAGTAAGTACATCATTTGCAAGCTTAGGATTTGCTAGGCCCTTAATGTTATAGTGTGCATAAGGTTATGAGTAATGAACATGTGGCCACCTTAACTCTTAATTAAGTTATATGGTCGTTATTATATTCTTGTTTAGATAATAAGTTGAGCCTAGGTGTTATATTTAGGTATTTAAGTTGGCCTGAGTGACATCCAAGACATAAGTAGGGTATATATAGGAGCTAGGAGCTAGTTTATTATCAAATTGAGTAGTGTGTTTCTATTAAAGACTATTGGAAGCAACCTCCTCAAAGTGGTTTAGGAAGTTGCCCCCTTGAAGTGGAAAATATTATCAAGTATTTGTAGCATATCTCCTATTATATTCCTTTATTGTAAAAGTTGTTCCATTACAAGTGGTATCAAAGCATGATCTTGGCACCATGAAGGCAAGAAACAAGATGTTTGTTTTTCAATTTTAGAGTTCATTTGGGAAGCACATATCAATGTCATTTTGATAAAAAAAATCTTTATTTTAAATAGTTTTTCAAAGACATATTGAAGCTAATACAAAATTGATTTGAGGGCATTTAGAGCAAATTTCAAGGAGTTATTGTAGAATTAAGGTTTTCAAAAAATTCACTCCTAAGGATGCAAATCAACAATTTTTTTCTTAATTTCTAGAGGGTTGAACAAGGACAAGTTTATCCACTTACAATTTTGATTTGTAGGCATTTTGAATTGTTTAAATAAGTTATTAAAAAAAAGGTTTCCACCAAATTCACTTCCAAGGATACAAATCAATGAAATTCTTGGAGATATTTTTTGGGATGTGAGATGTATAGGTTCTAATTAAGTAACATTTTTTTTTAGATTGATTGGATTTATTTTGTGTAATTTATTTGTAATATCCCATCGCTTGTCCAAGACAATCAAAGTACATCATGCCAAATATAGACAGAGGATCTGAAAGATGATGATTTCCTTAATAAATTGAGTTAAATGCAAACAAAAGAAAAGGCGAATAAAACAAAATAGGATAAGACAAAAATGAATAAAGACAAAAAAATATAGGCTATGAATACTTACCAAATGGAATTTATAACATAAGGGGCAATGACTAAAAAGGAGACAACTCTTTGACTAATATTTAGTTAATGCAACAAATATATTCCAAAGGGTGCGATTCATATTAAAAGACAAAATAAAAGTCAAAAGCAACGATTAAACTAAACAAAGCATCATGAACTTTGACAAGAGTTTCAACAAATAACCATGACTCTTGGCTCATCGTGGGTATAAAGAGAAGAACAATTCAAAGGCAAGAGACATCAATTAGAATATGAAGAATTAATACATTACTGTAGAGCAAATCAAGGTGCTCTTAAGGAGACATTGGTCCTCAAGTCTGGCTGTATATTGATTGGAGAATATTCAAACACTTGACCCATTATTAAATTGCATGATTGAAAAGACTATATTAGGGACAACGAATAAAATAGACATCCACTTATTCTATTTGCATATGCATGAAATCAAATAGACAAATTTAGAAACTGCATCCAATTCATGGTGTTTATTATGCACCTTTAATATCATTGTAATTGTATACTATATATATATTAGAATTGATGTCATATATTTACTCATCTCTATCAGCTTATCAATTATTATTTTCCAATAAATATAAGGCTCATAATCAAGTTAAGATAATCGTGAAGGTTGCTATTTAGAGTTTATCATTGAAACTAATTGTTCTAGGCCTATTTGAATATCTCATTTTAGAAGACTAGAAAAAAATCTAAGATAAATTTATAAGGGGACATCACAAGTGGTATCACAATCAGGTTAAACCTGCCAACCTGTGAAGGTGGATGAGTGAAAGAGAAATGAGATACTACAATAGAGAGATAAAGAAATTGTGGGAACCTGCCTGAGCTCCCGAAGGAAGAACAACCTCCAACATCCTAAGCATCCACAATAGTATTGAGTCTAGGGAACAAGAAAACAGTAATATGGACAAAGACTTCAACAATCATATGGACCAATTTATGGCCGAATAAAAGACTACCCAACAAAAGATGGCACAAATGTTGGAATCATTGTTAAAAATTGTAATAAATACAAACACAAACAATCAAATTGGCAATAGTGGGGGGAGTGAAGATAATTCAAGCAATTATAGAACCCCAAGTCATCAGGTCCCTACAACCAATTCTAGACCTATGATACCCACCTTCCCACCTAGAATTGATCTACAAGGAGGCAATGAATTGGCGGTAGAATTACAAGATCAATTCCGCCAAGATTGGTTAGACGAACGATTGCAAATGCATATGTCCTTAATAGAATATATGGACATACAAACGAAGCTACCTAACAAGGGAAATAAAGACCATAATAATGACTTAAGAAGGAAAATTGGTAAGCTTGTTGAGAATGTGTCTCAAACTCACTGTTGAAACCCTAGCTCAGTTGCCAGACTTCCCAAAGGCTTGCATTCAGGTCTTTACCGTACCACCATAGGGTGTAGCTAAGAGGGGTGCGGGCTGGCGGTGTTACCTGCCATCCCGTGGTGGTCTTCATCAACTTGTGCGGTAGCGTGGGAGGAGTCCTAACCCGCAACCGCATTGCGGTCCCTGAAATGGTTGGCGGTAGAGCGGGGGTCATCCTGCCACCCCACGACGGCATAATAGATGACTTGCAGTAGTACGAGATATCTCGTTGTTCTACGACAGCCCGTGTAATGGCTTGCGGTGGTGCGGTATAGATCCTGCCATCCTGCGATGGTCAGATGAGATGAATGATGGGTTGGTGGTAAAGCTTCATCGGGGATACAAACACGCATCAAAGGGAATCATCACAGAGTTTCTTTGATATCCCGATGGTAGGTTGCGGTATAACGGTGAACCCGCTATCCCATGAAGGTTAGTCTGAGTGGTTGCGGTGTTGCGATGGTTGGACGAAATGGTAGAAGCAAACCGCAATCTCACGGCTAGTCAACAAAGGCTTTGTAGTTAAGACTAAGAATGATGGGTAATGACAATTACATCGTTTGTGACCGTTCTTATGTTATGGGAGTTGGAACAATGGTTTCCTTGAACACCTGAGATGTATGTATGAATTCCATAGTGCATTGTAAGATTTTGAAATGTTGATCAAATTGAATGTAATGTAATGTTGGATTTTTTCTATGAATAAACACTTGAAAGAGCATAGCTCTATACTTGTACTTAAGTAGGAGGTTTCTTCCATGAGAGATGGGTTCTTGTGAACCACTACTCATGAATCATGGGTCAATGAGTTTGACTAAAAAACTACACGGTTGAATCCTGATAGCAATATCATAATTTGACACGCTGTGGAAGAAACCTCCTACTTATCAATTGATGAGCTAAAGGGGCTCTATAATGAATGGTTCATAAGGAATAACACTTGTTGAAGGTTTTGCAAATGGGGTAGCAAGCTAAGTGGGCTTAACCTTGGGGGAAGCTCTGTGGTTAAGCGCGCTTGAGATGAAGCAGTACTGGGATGGGTGACCTCCCGGGACAAACCAATGCTTCACCTTTGTGAGCATCACCTAGATGCAATGAGTGCTAAGTGGACCATTCATTATCATGAGAGATGGGTTCTTGTGAACCACTACTCATGAATCATGGGTCAATGAGTTTGACTAAAAAACTACACGGTTGAATCCTGATAGCAATATCATAATTTGACACGCTGTGGAAGAAACCTCCTACTTATCAATTGATGAGCTAAAGGGGCTCTATAATGAATGGTTAATAAGGCATAACACTTGCTGAAGGTTTTGCAAATGGGGTAGCAAGCTAAGTGGGTTTAACCTTGGGGGAAACTCTGTGGTTAAGCGCGTTTGAGCTGAAGCAGTACTGGGATGGGTGACCTCCTGGGACGAACCAATGCTTCACCTCTGTGAGCATCACCTAGATGCAATGAGTGCTAAGTGGACCATCCGTTATCATGAGAGATGGGTTCTTGTGAACCACTACTCATGAATCATGGGTCAATGAGTTTGACTAAAAAAATACACAGTTGAATCCTGATAGCAATATCATAATTTGACACGCTGTGGAAGAAACCTCCTACTTATCCATTGCATTTATTTTAAGACTGAAAATGGTTTTTTTATTCTTTCCTTGTATGTGGATGACATGTTCATTGGGAATAGTAAGGGTATGATTTCTGAATTGAAGTCTCAATTGTCAACACAGTTTGAAATGAAGGATCTAGGTTCAACTACATATATTCTGGGGATGGAAGTCAGAAGGGATAGGGGAAATAGAAAACTTTGACTCAACTAGCTCACAAGTATATAAGAGTTGTCCTAGAGAGGTTTAATATGGTGGATTTCAAGTAGTTAGTTGTTCCTGTGTTGCAAGGAATGAAACTTTTTGTTGAAGATTGTCCAAAATATCCTACTGAGGTGGAGGATATGACCAGGGTGCCTTATGCAAGTGCAGTTGGCAGTTTAATGTGTGCAATGGTCTATACCAGGCCAGACATTACCCAAGAAGTGGGAGTGCTTAGTCGGTTTATGGCTAATCCAGGAAGGCCACATTGGGATGCTATGAAGAGAGATTTCAGGTATTTGAAGGGTATTTATGAGTACACTTTATGTTATCATGGTTACTCTATTGGATCTCAGAGTTTAGTTAGCATTCGTGGATATGTGGATTTTGATTGGGCAAGGGACATTGACAGTAGAAGATCCACCAGTGGATATGTATTCATGTTGTTTGGTGGTGCAATTAGGTTGATGAGCAAACGGCAGACTATCGTCGCTTTATCCACTACTGAGGTTGAGTACATGGCAAAAAATCACACCTGCAAGGAAGCCATTTGGCTTAGAAGACTGTGTTTGGATGTTGGTTTTGATGTAGGGTAGATTATGATCTGTTGTGATAGCCATAGTGCCATATGTTTGGAAAAAATCCAACCTTCCATACTAGGATGAAACATATTGACATGTAGTACCACTTTGTTCATGATATGGTGGAGGATGGAAGGTTTAGTCTGGAAAAAGTTGATACTCTAGTGAATATTGTTGATGCATTGACAAAGCCAATGTGCACGGATAAGTTAAAATGGTGCACCAGTTCGATGGGCCTTGGGGCCTAGAATGTTCAATGACTTCAAGCATTGGAAGGGGTTTAGTGAGTTCTTTGTCAAGTGGGAGAATGTTGAGAATGTGTGTCTCAAACTCACTGTTGAAACCCTCGCGTAGTTGCCAGACTTCCCAAAGGCTTGCATTCAGGTCTTTATCGTAGTATTGCAGGGTGCAACTAAGAGGGGTGTGGGCTGGTGATGTTACCCGCCATCCCGTGGTGGTCTTCATAAACTTGTGTGGTAGTACAAGAGGATTCCTTACCTGCAACCCCACAGTGGTCCATGAAATGGTTGGCGGTAGAGTGGGGGTCATCCCACCACCCCGCGATGGTCTAATAGATGGCTTGCAGTAGTGTGGAATATCCCGTTGTCTTGGGACAACCCATGTGATGACTTGTGATGGTGTGGTATAGATCTTGTTGCCCCATGATGATTAGATGAGATGGACGACAGGTTGGCAGTAAAGCTTCATCAAGGAGACAAACACACATTGAAGGGAGTCGTCACAAAGTCTCTTCAATATCTCGATAGTAGGTTGCGGTATAGCGGTGAACCCGCTATCCTGTGAAGGCCATTTTGAGTGATTACGGTGTTGTGGTGGTTGGATGAAATTGTAGAAGCAAACCACAATCCCACGACTAGTCATAAAGGCTTTGTGGTATTGCGGTTAAGACTAGGAATGACGGGTAATGACAGTTACGCCATTTGTGAGTGTTCGTCTGTTGTGGGTGTTGGAATGATGCTTTCTTGGAACGCCTGAGATGTACATACGAATTCCATAGTGCATTGTAAGATTGTGAAGTTTTGATCAGAGTGAATGTAATGTAATGTTTTCAGATTTGTTCTATGAAAAACACTTGAAAGAGTATAGCTTTGTACTTATGTGTAATTTATGTTTTACTGTAATACAAGAGATCTCTGATTTGGTGTGTGGGATTCTTCCCAAGAGGGTTTTCCCATGTAAAATTTGGTATTCATTATTTAATTTTTATTTTGTTATTCATGTATGTGCATCTTCATGTTCTGTAATTGCAAGTTTTGAAATATTTTTTGTATCTGTCTCCCGAAGATTAGTATTAGGAAGGCATATTCCACACTCTAATTTCCTTTCAAATATTAGCTTACCATAATTTGACGGTTCCAAAAAGATCACAACACGATCATGGGTCCAAAAAGTTGATATGTACTTCCAACTCAATCCCATGCTAGAGAATGAATCAATCAAATATATTGCCTTACATTTGGATGGGGGGTGCATGAATGATGGTACCATGGCATGGTTACCTTGGGCCATGATCAAATAAATTAATATGTGGAATTCACAGAGAATCTCAGAGAGTTTCAACAACAAGGACCTTGAGCTCCACTTCACCGAGTTGGCACAACTAAAGCAAGATGGGAACATTGACGAATATATCACAAAATTTCAAAGGTTTTCAGTACTGGTCACCAACATCTCCGAGATAAGATTGGTTGTCCTATTCATGGATGGCCTAATGGATCCTTTAAGGGGTTGGGTCAAAGCCCTCAATCCTAATACTCTTCAAGAATCCATTAAAAAGGCTAGAGATATGGATTCTAGTGCTACAAAGAACAAGGTAACATCTAAAGGGTCCTCATTCCAAAAGGAAAAACCAAAGCCACCTATCTCTAGGGTGTGGCCAAAAACAAGAATGGATGGAGAAAATAGGTAGGAGTTCAGAAGAAAAAAACTTTGCTTTACTTGCAAAGAACCGTGGGAACTTGGTCATAGATGCCTTGGGAAAGGGAAGGTCCATTGCATAGGAGTCATACCCGACAACAAGGAAGAGGATAAATTCAATGTAAGTAGTGAGACAAATGAAGTAGAGGAAGAACCTCCAAGGATGGAAGAATCTACACGTAAAGAAAGGAAGGACAAAATAATTGCCACAATGACTGGAACTCCAAGATTTAATTCATTTAAAGTGTGTGGGGTATTACAAGGACAAAAGATAACAACGTTGATTGATAGAAAAGTTATGCACAACTTTATTGATTCAACATTGGTAGCCAAGAAAGGGCTCCAAAAGTTTGAGCATGAAGGATTTAATGTGATGGTGGTAGATGGCTACCAAATATCTTGTTCCACTAAGGTGCCAAAATTGAAGATTACAATTGGTGACTACACCGTCACCGATGAATTTTATGTTGTTGAGTTGGGTGAGGCTAGCACAATACTTGGAATTCAATGGATGATGTCCATTGGAAAGTATTCAAAAATATTTCAAACTATGGAATTAAAGTTTAAGGTGGACGATAAGAAGGTGATAATTAATGGATTATCTGATGGAGCCCCTCGAGTTGTTTCAGCTAAAAATATGGAAAGCATATTTAGGCATGGAGACTTAGCTTAGGCTACACAATGTCTTATTCTTCCCAAATCATCAAACAACAAGCCTAAGCGTCACCATGATGATTTACAACCCATCTTGGATAAATATTGTCTTATTTTTTGGGATATACCACCTGGGAGACCCCCTCATAAGGGATTTGAACACACTATTGATTTATAAGAAGGTTCCAAGCTAGTTATCACCACACCATACATGCATCCCAAAATATTCAATGATGAAATAGAGAAGTGCATCAAGGAGCTACTAGAAATAGGTCATATAAGACCTAGCTCTAGCCCATTCACATCTTTTGTGGTGCTAGTCAAGAAAAAGGATGGAACCTTACGAATGTGCATTGACTATAAAGCACTCAATAAGAAGACAATAAAAAATTGCTACCCCATACCTATGATTGATGAATTGATAGATGATCTTCATGGTGCCATATACTTTTCTAAGATTGAATTGCATTTGGGATACCACCAAATAAGAGTGAGAGAGGAGGATGTGCATAAGATGAATTTTTCGTTGTCACTATGGTCATTATGAATTTTTGGTTATGCCTTTTGGGTTAACTAATGCACCCACAACTTTTCAATCTTGTATGAACCACATATTCAGGAGGTAGTTATGAAAGTTTTTTGCTAGTTTTGTTTGATGATATACTCATATATAGCAATACATGGGAAGATCACTTGAAGCACTTGGATGAATTATTTGGGATCATGGAAGTGGAGTCATTATATGCCAAGGCTTCTAAGTGTGAATTTGATATGACCGAAGTCCTATACTTTGGTTGCATTATTAGTGCTAAGGGAGTACAAGTCCATCAAGAAAAGATCCATGCCATCCTAGACTAGCCCCCACTAAAGACCCTCATCAAATTACATGGATTCTATGGGCTATGTAGTTATTATAGAAGATTTGTAAAAGGGTTTTCCCAACTTGGGGCTCCCTTAACAAGCGTCACCAAGAAAGGAGCATTCAAATGGACTGATAAGACACAACAAGCGTTCAATACATTGAAGGAGAGTGTGAGTAGTTTTCCAATCCTTTCCCTACCTAATTTTAACCAACTCTTTGTGCTAGAGTGTGATGCATCAGGAGAAGGGATTGGTGCAATATTAATGCAAAATGGAAATCCTATTACCTTTGAGAGTAGAAAGTTGAGGGATAATGAAAGATTGTATTCTACATATGACAACGAAATGTTTGTTGTAATGCATACATTAGCTAAGTTTCAAAAATACTTGGTTGGTGAAAAATTTGTTGTGAGGACATACCATAATAGCTTGAAGTATTTATTGGAGCAAAAGGATCTCAATGAACGACAACAAAAGTGGGTTATCAAAATTCAATTTTATGATTTCAATATTGAGTACATTAAGGGGAAAAGAAACGTAGTGGCCGATGCACTATCCTGAAAGCCTACTATTTGTTCACTATCCAAAATTTCTACAATTTGGAAGGCACAATTACTAGTGGAGTATGTAAAGAACAATTTTGCAAGTGAACTATTGGAGGGAAGAGTGCAATATGACCAATACAAGGTAGTAGATAACATCATATATTACAAGGATTGAGTCTACTTAGTGCCAGGATCGAAATTAAAGGAGAAAATCTTGAAAGCCATTAATGAAACCTCATTGGCAGGTCACCCTGGGTACTTTAAGACTTCAAAAAAGTTAGGGAAAGGTTCACTTGGAAGGGCCTTAAGTATGATGTCCTTTTATTTGTGAGGGAATAAACTATATGTTAGCAAAACAAGGCAGAACATACCTACCCCACTGGATTGTTGTAACCTCTTCCCATTCCAAAGAAAAAATGGGAAAGCATTTCAATGAAATTTATCACTTGGCTCCCTAAATTCCATGGTAAATATTGTATCTATGTGGTTTTAGATTGATTAACCAAGTATGACCACTTTTTCACAATCTCATCCGAATATAAAGCACCCCAAGTTTTCGAACTATTCTTTAAAGAAGTATTTAGGCTCCATGGTCTTCCCAAAAACGTAGTAAGTGACCATGATAGTAGATTTCTAAGCATATTTCAGATATAATTATTCAAGATATTAGGTGCAAAGTTGACCCCAAACACCAACTATCACCTGCAAATGGATGAACAAACCAAAATTGTGAATAAATGGGTTGAAGGCTGCTTGCATAATATGTGGCGGGTTAGTAGAGGACATGGATTAAGTGGCTTAATTTGGGTGAATATCACTACAACACCACTTACCACATGTCAATTGGTATGATCCCATTTAAGGAATTATATGGATATGACGTGTCATGCTTCTTAGATTTGGCCTTTGGAGAAATTAAGGCACCCAAAGCCCAAGAGTGGGTTCAAGAATGTCAAGATATCCTCAAATCTCTTAAGGATAATTTGCACCATGCATAAAACCAATAAAATATCTATGTAGATAAACAATGGGTTGAGCAAAGCTTTGAAGTTAGAGATTTAGTTTACCTCTACTTACAACCTTACCAGTAGTCATCCTTGAAGAAAAGTGGTGTCAAAAAGCTACAACCTCGATTCTACGGACCTTACAAGGTGATCAAATGGATAGGAGAAGTGGCGTATAAATTAGAATTCTCGTAAAATAATAGAATACATAATGTATTCCATGTATCATGCCTTAAGAATGCATTAGGACAACATATTACACCTTCAACCAAACTTCCACCCTTGAATGAAGAAGGTAAGTTGGTTTTGAATCCCAACAAAGTGATAGAAAAAAGAGAGAGAAGATTGAGAAATAGGGTTATCAAAGAATATCTCATCAAATCGAAAGATTTACCTATGGAAGATGCCACATGCGAGATGACCAATTCTTCCAAACATCATAACCTATGAATACTTGCGAGCAAGCATTTTCAAGGAGGGGAGATTGTAATATCCCATCGCTTGTCCAAGACAATCAAAGTACATCATGCCAAATATAGACAGTGGATTTGAAAGATGATTTCCTTAATAAATTGAGTTAAATGCAAACAAAAGACAAGGTGAATAAAATAAAATAGGATAAGACAAAAAAAATATAGGCTACAAATACTTACCAAATAGAATTTATAATATAAGGGGCAACGACTAAAAAGGAGACGACGCTTTGAATAATATTTAGTTAATGCAACAATTATATTCTAAAGGGTGGATTCATATTAAAAGAAAAAAGATAAAAAAAAAATCAACATCAACGATTAAACTAAACAAAGCATCATGACCTTTGACAAGAGTTGCAACAAATAGCCATGACTCTTGGCCCATCGTGGGTATAAAGAGAAGAATAATTCAAAGGTAAGAGGCATCAGTTAGAATATAAAGAATTAATACATTACTATAGAGCAAATCAAGGTGCTCCTAAGGAGCCATTGGTCCTCAAGTTTGGCTACATATTGATTGGAGAATATTCAGACACTCAACCCATTATTAAATCACATGATTTAAAATACTATATCAGGGACAACGAATAAGATAGACATCTACTTATTCCATTTGCATATGCATGAAATCAAATAAACAAAATAAAAAACTTTATCCAATTCATGGTGTCTACTATGCACCTTTAATATCATTGTAATTGTAGACTATATATATATATATCAAAATTGTTATAAGATATTTACTCATCTCTATCAACTTATCAATTATTATTTTCAATAAATATAAGGCTCATAATCATGTTAAGATAATCTTGAAGGTTGCTATTTAGATTCTATCATTGAAACTAATTATTCTAGGCCTATTTGAATATCTCATTTTAGAAGACTAGAAACAAATCTAAGTTGAATCTATAAGGGTACATCACATTATTATAAAATTATTTTGTCACACCATGGTGGGGGCTTCAACAAGAGGCAAGGGAAGGAATCACATCACACCCAAAAGGACTCCTTATAAAGAGGATCCATCAATAGATGAGAAGGATACCATAACCTTGGATGATCTAAGGGAAAATATTAAGAAGATGAATGATGAATTCTTGACAAGGATGGGTGCAAAGATAGAATATATCAAGGTAATTATTGGACACATAATTTCTAGCTAAGTTTCTAGAGATTCCCAAACTGTGGATCTTCACAAAACTACTTGGGAAGAAGAAAAAGAAAAGGATGATGAAGAAGAATAAATAGAAGAAGGAGATAAAGAAGAACAAGAAGATCAAGAAGAAAAGAATATTTAAAGGTTACTAGACCATCAAATCTATAAGCAATTATAGAGGTGTACTCTATGGTTAGGGATGTGTCTCCCTAAGTAGATCATGGCCAATGCCATTCAAATGGTAACAAGGAACTACCCACCATCCATCACCTCTTCTTTTATTATTAACCCAAAGATTTGATAAATAAATGAACATAATCAATACCAATAAGAGGTACTCCTTAGTCTGAAGGAAAACAAGGCAAAGATAAATAATAGAATGAAGAAGCAAGTATATCATCATTTTTTTTTACACAATTAGTGCTACTTGAGCTAGATGTTGAGGGAAAACCCAACTTGGAGGATAAGTTAATTTTACACATACATGAAGAATATTAGGAATAGGACAACCATAGAATACTTCATTAAATGGAAGTATTTTCTTGTTAAATTTACCACATGGGAAGATGAATATTTTATGTAAATGCATACATAATTAATCAACATTGAGGTCAATTCTTCTTTGAATAGGAGGCATGCTACACCATTAATCCTATGGTGTTCATAAGGTTATGATTCATCATCTCGTGGATACTTTAAATCTTAATTAAGTTATATGATCATGATTATATTCTTATTTAGATAGTTGGCCTATCCTAGGTGTTAAGTATCTAAGTTAGCTAGGGTAACATCCAAGGCATAAATAGGGAATATATAGGAGCTAATGGCTATTTTATTATCATGTTGAGTATTGTTTTTTATTAGAGACCATGTTCTTCTTAATATGTGTGGTATGATGGTAATTATGGTAATGTAGTGGTTGGATATTTTGGTGAGAGATATAAGTGTGATATTTACATATGCACTGATACTTTATCACTAAATTATGGGGTATGTGATGTGCTCATGCTCTTGTTTTTGTAAATTCTATTGCTACCAAGTTAATATTTTTCTATACCCATTAATATACCTACTGAGTGTTTTTACGAATCTCTACCTTACCCACTTCTTTCCCTTGTGAATGCAATTGAGATCATGGGTGCATGTGCATGATTAACATATATTGAGGGGTTCTACATATTGATTTTTTTTTTTTTTTTTAAATGGTCACCATATAACTCTTTGAGGTCTATTGTAGGTATATTGGATGTATGCCAAGTTCTCATCCTATGCATGGATGGATGTCATTGGATGTGTGTAACAAATAGACAATAGTTTAGTTGACCACTTGGTTTTTAATATTTGTTTGAGGATGAAATATGATTGATCCAAATGATCATCTTATACCATCAGAGGTTGGTGAATGTCCCTAACTTTTTATATAACCTATTGAATAGAATGTTTGTTGAGTATAAGAGGAAAAGAAACCGATTTGCATTGTCACATTTTTTCTTAGTCACCCTATTAATTAAGAGAAGTCTCATAACCCAATTTCCTAATGTAGACCTTGGGAAGAATTTTTGGCTTGCAATAATATCAATGATATCATGAGGCCAAAGGCATAGGAAATTAATGAGCCTTCTACAACTATAGAAGAAGGAAATATACCTTCTATTTCACCTATTATCTCACCTACTCGTAGAAGCAAGGATTATGCAGAGCTAGAAGTATAGGAAACACACCCTACAACTTCTAGTAAACATCCCATAATAGAGGAGGAACCAAAACCCCTGCCTCTACCAAGAGCCCTTCCAAGCATAAGAAAAGGAATTATAGCCTCTACTTTTGTAGCCAAAAATAAGTAGAAGAGTCTAGTATAGCCAAGAAGGCAATCACACCATCTCAAGAGGAAGGTCCCTACAAAGGGGAAGGTTAAAAATCAAAAGGAAATAATTGTTGCGGTTGAATTTGAGACGAAATCCAAAGAGGACAAGATGCCCAACAGTAATGAGAAACCTAAAAAATTGTATCCCTTGTATCTGAGCAGTAGTTCAAACTCTAAGTTTGAATCTTTGTTTACAGCTAGAAAAAAAAGACCTAAAAATAGCCCAATTTCATAGGAAGTGTTTGTTTCACTTGATGAGGTTGAAGAGGAGATAGTTTTATAAAAAGAGGAAGATTTGTTTTTGAAAGGAAGAAATGAGAGAAAGGAACTATATGAAGCCTTACAAAGAATACAATAGTTAGAGGATCAACTCAAATGATACTAGTAGAGGGAGGAAGGACTGGATAGCAAAATTCGAGATTTAGAGAAAAGGTTGCATGCTTTTGAGAAACAAGGTTCAGGATTATAAAAATTAGCACAATTTTCCATTCTCAAGATCAACAAAAGAGCTCCACATCCTATAAAACAATATACACCATCGAGAATGCCAAATACCCCCACTATGGTAACCCTTGGAATAGAAATGTGGAACAAAATGATATAATTTTCCCAAAATCAAAAGGAATGGGAGAGAAAAATAAAGATTAATATCAACACATACAAGAATAGTTGAGAGAATGGATGCATAAATCAATAAATTAAAAGTCAGAATGGAGGATTTGGCTAAAAAATAGTACAACTTCTACATTGTAGACCACCTGCTAGGGTCTACACTTTGTATCTACATGAAAAAAATCTCAAATTTCAATTCAACCAGTTGATCTAGTTTCCTTATCCTTACGTAACCTATTTTTTTGAGACACACCAATAATCTATCCCAGATATGCAAGATTAGTTATGTGCATTCTACTTGCATAATCTAACTATCCCTCATGATTCTAATTGAAACCCACTCATGTTTGTGGGGGATGTTTAATTAAAGGAAATTACCTGATTTATGAGAAATGAGCATCAAAGATGACAAATTCTAAGGAAATATCAAGAGAGGGAGAAATCATTTCCCCTTCTACTCAGAGTAGAAGCTCAAGATCCTTAGAAGATAGTAGAAGACTAGTGGATTGACTTGGTAGAAAGGAGGTGGGTGAGAGAAAAGATTATGGATTGCAAAGAGAAGGACTATAATAGATTCCAATAATTAGCAGTATGGATTGGAAAAGAAGCACTTAATTTCTCTCAAGATAGATGGAGAGAATTAACACCATAGTTAAAAAGAATAGAGCCCCACTCAGTCTTTAACTATTTAGCAACATTAAAAAGAACCCATAAATATATTTCATCCTCCCTTGAAAATGATAACACCTAGTTTCCCTTGATATTCCATCCTCCTCTTCTCTTATTTTCAATCTCACATTAAACATGAAGGAGGCAAGAGATAGATGCACTGAAGAAAACTAGATGGGAGAAAATTACAAAGCAAAATGGGTTCTACTTAAAACAAGATGAAAGAGTCACCGATACAATGGATTACAAAGAGGTTTCAATGTAATATAATTAGAGACCCTAAGCTACTCAAGGAAAATCAGAGAGTTAAGTTGGGGGGATGATGAGCCATAAGAACCATTTTCCTTGAAGTTTCATGTTTTTATCTTATTTTTGCTAAACTTCAAAGACATTACCATACATTTTTCATATACTTTAATTGTTTCAAGCATTTGAAGATGATATATACTATATTAATGAATGTGTGTGTGAAATTTGAATATCTATGAGTTTAGTAGAATTTCATGGTTAATCATAGTTGCTAACAATGAAAAATACCTTAACGAAATAAGACTAACCCCTGCAATGAAGAACCTATCAACCTGCAATAGAAGGATGACAATTCAATGCAACCAGAGGAGTTAATCTACTACATCACAAACATATTTCTAGAATGAGATGTAGGTGATGATTTGAGGAAGTGATCATGGATAGCCAATTTCACTCCATATCTTCAATAAATTATGGAGGAAGAAGGAGTTTTTTCCAGTAAGGAGTAGCAGTTATAATAAGGGTTGCCTTGTTAGGGCACATTTCCAATTTATAACAAATATCTTAAATAGTGTAGAGTCCTTATCCATCTTCTACACTCTTTCTCTCACTAGTTATTATTTTCTATTAAAATACTTGGTCCTCTTCCTATTTTCATGGGAGAGTCGACATCTACTTTTATTTTATAGTTTTCAAATAAGTCGACTCTCACAAATCCTATATAGGAGGGTAATTTGTCGAGAAGTCCAACAACTAGATCTTTGCATAAATTAGATTGAATAGGAGATTTTGTTACATTTTGTTCAAGAACTTTATGTATGATTGGAATATAATAGAGAAGATATTTTGGTAGCATGTTTTCCCGAGTTAAGTAATTGAAGAAGATACTATGGATGCAACAACTCAAGAAATGGCCACTTGAGGTACTATAAAGCCATATTATCTTAGATAATTCATTATATTATACATTGTAATTAGGACATTATATATTATATTATAGTTTCTAGCTTAAATTATATTGAATGCTACATTTTGTTTGCAACTTTGAATGATTGTTGAATTAGGACATCATGCAACATAAACAGTTGTCAATTACAATTATAAATAATAAGTACTCATAGCAGTTGACAATTATTAGTATTTGTTTAAATTATTTTTTAGATAGAAGTTATTTTCAATTAAAATATTTTTATGAGTTTATTCTTGTTCAATCACCCATACACAACCGATGTAGGAATTTTAGGATTCTTGAATACATATAGTTCCAACATCATCTAAATTCTACAACTCCCTAGTTGACAATTTAATGAATCCCTCTCTTGAATGTTGAATGCTTAATTTAGGGATCTGTAGGTCCATTAATCCATGTGTATGATCATCTACATTAGTTAATTAGACATTAGGGGAAGCTAGATATAATCATGATAGTATTGGCTTAAAGGATATTAGTTCCTTCAATAGGATTGTCTTTCATAGAGGCAAGTAGTAGAAGCAGTCTTCCCATGGCCTTGTACCATACATATTCTTGTAGGGTCTAACTTGCAACTATGTTGTAGGTTTTGTGTGTAGACATATCTTTAATTTTTATGTGCCTCCATGTCATCAACTAAAAGTTGTCATCCTTTCTTGCACATATTGTGTCTTGTCTTGAACATACGATTATCTTTGTGTAGTCATGAACCTTGTTTGGCATGATGAAGTGCAAGCCAGTCTTGATCCTTGTTGTTCCCCATTTTTGGTCTTCTCCCAAACATTTGGTTTCTCATCATGCCTATAAGAGCCAAACATCCTCAATAAGAGCTAGTTTTGGCACCTCATTTTATGTGTCTCATCTTCACTTTCATTTGCTCCATAAGTTGTGTATTTGACCCTATCCACCCATTGTTGATTATCAATCTAAGATATTCTAATTAATTCCCCTAGATTTCAAATGATGCTCAAAATCCATAAAATGTTTAAATTTTGAGTGATATTGGTTTTTTTCTTAGCTATGGCGTATTTGTCACCTTGTCATAATTTTGGGGTCTTCATACTTGTATGCCTTTCCTATCGATCCTAAAACATCACTTAGAACCCTTGTGAAATTTTCTTACCTTTTTGTCAATTTTTGGGGATTCCTTGTGTTGATATCCGAGGTATTAGTAGTTGGAGAACTCTAATACAGTTTGGGGGAGTCAATATTACCTAAGTGAAATGTTTTTAAAGTGTTATATTTTTGGATTCCCCCTTATATTGGTATCTTTTTCCTCATTTCCTTGATCCTTGATCTTTACATCCTTCTTTGATCCTTCCAAAATTGGTTGTGTGTTGAGTTTTTAACCATTAATACTTTCAAGGTTTCCCATACATTTGTACCTCCTTTGGTATCCCCAATCCCTAAATATTGAAATTCATAAGAAGTCTACGTGATTTTGTCAAAATCAGATTTTTGATCATTCCCTATTTAAGTACCTCCTTCCATCTGTCTCCAATGGATTGAAACCCACTTTGTTCGTTGTTGAAATTCCCCCAAGTGTTTGTTAGCCTTCTGAAGTTTCAAATCCCTCCATCCTTGTTAGACCTGTCATCTTGGTCATGTGCTCCCTGAAAGTCTAACATCTTGACGCTCCCTTAAGATTTTTTCAAAATTCCTATAAGTCTTTTAGACTTACACAATTTCCCATCCCTTCAATACCATCTCCTCTAGTCCTAATATCCCAAGGGACTTATTTTCCTCTAAGTCCCTTTTATTAGAGTTTCTTGTTCCTCGATACCTTCATCTAATAAGATTTATTCATATGACATCATGCTAACATCATACTGATGTTAGAAGTGATAATGTCATGTTGACATCACCAGTCTTTCAGACTTTAAAAGTTCCCCATCCATCCCATCCTTTGGTATCCATTCCCCTTCATCTTCGATGTCTTGATTCTCTAAAACTCCACCAATCACCTTAAAAAATCTATCCTTCAAAGTTGGACTTTTGATTGTCCCCGATTTTGGTACATTGTTAAGGCCTACTTGAAATTCTGACCCTAACATCTTGATGTCTTTCCTTATTAGGATTTTGGGCCTAATCTTCCTAGCATGGTTGTCAAACTTTCCCTCCCTATCATTCCAAGTTTGAAACATTGTCGTTTAAGTGTAAAAGCCCTACCTACCCATGAAATGACCCTAAAATACCATTAATGCATCTTCAACACTCACCAACCACCATATCATATCCAATGGTACCCAAAAATCACTTTTTATATAGATTGGTATAGATTCAAAGGAGGAAAATTATGCTCACCTATGCCTCAATTGTTCTTACAACGCCCAATGATTGACATGCCATCTCCATACTATTGTTTTAATGGATTTTTCAAGAAATTCATTTGTTATTACATGTGAATCCACATGCCATAAATATTTAAAGGTATGGTGAATGAACAAGAGGAAATTGTAACACGTAGTATTTATCACAATGCCCCTTACAATTGTTGAGGCCACATATTTTTTGGATTTTCTTGCAAGTTTACACATTTCCCACTCTAGGATGACTAACAATTGAGTATAAGGAACTTAAATTTCATTATTGAAGAGAATGGAAATAAAGGAGAAAGATAGGAGCATAGAAAATATAAATATTTATGCAACAAAACCATAGGGTTCACAGTTTCCAAAAATGGGTGTTGTATTTTTGGTATCGTAATGATATGGGTTCGTCCCAAATTTATAATTAAAATTTGTAACCTTTGTAGATCGAATGATTAAGGAAAAAATCAACCTTATTTGAGTATCTCTTTGTGTATGGTGTGCATTTCTAGATCTGTTTTTTATTATTTAGTTAACCAAATGACTATAAAATCCTTGCAAAGCCTTTGTAAGTTATATTTTCAAAATAATAAATGAAATGTGTGGGTATGCTCATGGATTACTGAGTAGACTCATTTAGTATTATACAACCATTTATTATTTTTTGAATGTATGTGTAGAGCCTAGCTTGTGTATGCATTTGAAAGACATGGTCTTTCTAGTATCTTTATTAAGGTATCACCTTGGTTTTAGTTATTTCATCTTGTGTGTGAACTTAGAGAATATATTTCCCAACTAGATAAAGGTATTGATTTGCCACTAGTTCCCCCTCTTTGTCATCCCAACACACTCAATACAACTTAATATAAACACATTTTTAGTTTTATCCATTTTAATGTCTTCCTATTACCATGTTTGAATGTATATAAGACAATAAGGGGTTATATAAAACACATTCATTGCAATTTATGTGGTAAATTTTGATCTAATAAGGTGCTTGATTTAGAGTTTTTTAAGCCAACATATAGGCAAAAAGTGACAACCAAAATAGGGGTGCATAATGCAAGGGTATGGTTTGTGTTAGGGTAAGTGTTTTGCTTCACCTTAGGGAAACCCCCATTATTTTAGTAGAGCCAAAAGTGAGGGAGGTTCTATCCACATTATTAATTGGTTCTCAACTGCCCAAAATGAACAAAGGTTTTGTGGTATTCTTCCTAGTTTTGACACCCTTGATACTTAGGAGACTATTTAGCCTTAGGGATTTGGGACCTACAACTTAGATCATAAAAACAATTTTTTTTTTTTAAATTAAAAATTATAAACATAAACTACATTAATAATTCTACATTTCATTAGCTTAAATTATTTTAAAATTTAAACCATAAATGTCATTTTTAGGAAATCCAAGTTGAAAACTATAGTTGTGTTGGCCATTCCTTTATAAAAGTGTGACACAATTCTAAAATTTTATCTAGTTGCATAGTTTTCTTTCTCTCCATTAAAAAAATTACTCAATAACTAAAAAATATATGTTTTTCAAATTAAGAGAAAAAAAAAAGTAGAAAAAATAATCATAGAATCACGATTAAAAAAATCTCTTTATTGCTACATGTGTGTACTATTCTTCATGTTGGTGTGTATTCAATGAATCATACAACAAGCTTGAGAAATTTTTACATGATTTTATATGGGCCAACTCTAACTACAACAAAGGATTCCATAGGGTTGCTTGGGATCTATGTTGTCTTCTTAGAGATTCTTGTGGCTTGGGTATTATGTATATATGATTTTCCACCAAGTAGATAGTGCATGATATAAAAGAAAACAAAATCATAAATTTATTAGTGAGGAATTGTATCTCTTTAGGTGTACCTCATGAGAGATCAAATTGGAATGACTTAAAATTTCATTCCCTGGTTATCTCTTCTATTCATGTATTAATATTTTTATCACACTCCATGATCCATCATTAGGATGAGGAAAAAATTACATTGTGGATCACACTCCATTACCCACCATTAGGATGGGAAAAAAATTACGTTTCAAATCACACTTCATAAACCAAAATTTTGATGCAAAAATTAATAACTTTTACTAAAAGCTATCTAAGTCACTCTAGTAGAATACAAAAATATCATGTCTTTAATTTTTTATTCTTGTCAAAATTATTGGAATGTCTATTTCTAAGAGCGTTTGGAAGGCTTGGGAATCCATTAGACCTTGGGCTATGTGGAATGATAATAGTTTTAGTAATGGTATTTTTTTTAACCAAGAATCTTTGTCGTGGTCTCCTACCATCACCTTCCAAGATAAACTATTAGTTGAGAGACCTTGGACCAATACACTCAAATCCTTCAAAAGAGGCTTGATATCCATTCAAATTTATATTCCAAGTCTACCTCCACTTGGCTTTCTTGGATGCAAGTGAAATTCAAATATAACCTAAATAATTTAGATAGTATTTTGATGTTTTTAGTAAGGTTGTGTCCTTTCAGCATGATCATAAATTCCTATTAAATCTACTAAACCATGGTGAAAATATTGGAAATCATATTTTGATACCCTTTTTTGTGGATAAAATCCTAGAAAATTTTATATTTGGCTCTTCCTTCATTACCAAAAAACCAAAAGTTGGATGCTAGATGACATCTCAAAAATCCCTCCTACATTTGGAGTAAGTAGTTTCAAACTATTTGGAAAGTGGTTGTGGGTCCCAAGATGGATCACTTGCTTGGTGTTTATTATACCAAGGCTTACCCATATGCAAACACTAATTACAACTAGGTTTTTTGAACCATATGTGTGTTTTTATGACCATTCTAAAATGATCAAACGTTTTCTTTAGTTGTGTTCTTGTGCCCAAGTTTTGTGGTCTTGGATACATGATTTTGTCAAGCCTTTTAGAGTAGAGCCTTTACATGGAATAATGTTATTGGGGGGATGGCACTCATTTCCTTGCTAAATTTGTAGCTTTGATAAAATATAAATATTATTTTTTATTTGGAAAGATAGGAATTCAATTATTTTTAATAAAAAAATTGTTGATATTAATTTCCCTACTCACACCAAGTCTTTGGTGAAATTGAAAGTCTTAAATCCAAGTCCATTGCAAAAAAGTGGTCTTAGATATGGTACATTTATAGGTGTTATTGGATCATTAGGAATTTCCCTATGCCCATGACATGTTTTCCTTTGACTTTGTCAGTCGTCATGACAAGACTAAAGATATGGAAATTATAGCTCCTCTTGATACTATTCTCAGAGTGATCGAGGATGGCCTCTCTCGTTTGCTTGTTGGATAATACATATGCTAGTCTCCTCCATGTACATATTAGGCTGGTTGATCTTCTCCCCAAATTAGGAAACCATCCTTGATTTATTTTGATCGATGTGGGTGGGATTCACTCAAGGTAGGAAAAATATTTCTAGTTAAATATGACTATTTCACCTCATTGCTAGATTGTTTGAATTGATGATAGCCAATGTATTAATGTTTTTTATACCTAGGCATAAGAGAGTAAATAAAACACTCAATGAGACCCTATTGATGATGAAAAATACCTACACAATAGAGGTTGGGGTTACCTTGATGATAGGGGCCCTCCTCCACCTATAAATTTTATAGCTCTTGCAACCTAGTTTTCTCATTAGCATGTTTTTATGATATTATGATGTTGTGATCAACTATTTCATTTTTTAATCATATAAATTTAAAAATTATAAAAAATAAAAAAAGGAGGGAAGGAAATATGTGCAACAATGTGTTTGTATAATTTCAATCCTAATACAACGATCCCACATGACTAGTTTATTATTAGTAGCATAGATAGTCATATATAAATTTTTAATTAAGCATAAGGGATAATTTGGATTCTTTTACTATAATGGTAGAGCTACTATGTTTAGGGTTTGGAAATCAAGACGTGAATAAATAGGGGGAAAGCTATCTAATAAAAAATATGTCACGTGACTTCATAAAATTTATTTCCCTCATCCCCAACCTTGCCTTTGAGGATCTGAACAAGCTGCTTATGGCCATTCCTTCTGCGTGGGAAATCAAAGATGTGGTTTTCTCTTTTGAAGGAAATAAGGCCCTTGGGCCATATGGCTTTTTGTTTCTATTCTTTCAATCGTGTTGGGAAATTATTGTGGATGATGTTATTAATGCCACTAAGGAGTTCTTTGGGTCCAAAAAATTACTTAGAGAACTGAATGCGACCTCCATTGTCCTTATCCTCAAATCTGTGGATGCTAATAGCTTTGGTGAGTACCATCCCATCAGTCTTTGTAATTATGTGTATAAAAATTTCTAGAAGGTTCTAGCTTCTAGACTTCAGAAGTGCCTCCCAGAGTTGATCTCAGCTCAACAAAGTGGTTTTGTCAAGGGTTGTCAGATTCTTGACTCTATTGTAATGGTTCATGAACTTTCTCACTCTATTAATCTTTCAAATAAACTAGGGTTCTTCCTTAAGTTGAACCTTCTAAAAGCTTATGATAGGGTTAACTAGAGATTTTTACTAGAATTTTTGGGTCATTTTAGTTTCTGTAGGAAGTTTATTCAAATTTTTGAACAACTTGTCTCTACTCCCTCATTTTTTGTTATTGTGAATGGATCCCCATCCCCTTTTTTTTGGAGCTCTTGGGGGCTGGGATAGGGTGATCTTATTTCCCCATTGCTTTTCATTCTAATGGCGGAGGCTCTGGGGAGAAATATTCAGAAGGCCTTGGTTGTCGGGGCTTTGAAAGGCCTCTCTCCTTCGAGATGTGCTCCTATTACCCACCAAAAATTTGTAGATGACACTATGAAGATGGGTGAATCCTCTGTTTGTGAAGTCAGAACTATGAAGGGTTTGATTGAGGACTATGAGAGGGCTTTTGGTCAACGTATCAATCTGTCGAATAGTCAATTTTTTTCCTTAATACACCTGAATTTGTGTAGTGAAGCTTGCTAGGATCCTGTTGTGTAATAGGGGTGACTTCCTATCCACCTACTTAGGCCTCCCTCTATGTATCTCAAAGATCTTGAAGTCCTTTTGGTTGGGCTTGTTGGACAAGTTCAATAGAAAGTTGGTTGGTTGGAAGGGGGCGTTGTTCAGCTAGGTTGGGAAGTTGCAGCTAATTATGTCTACTCTTCAAAATCTGCAATGTATGTTATGAGCCTATTCAAAATTCATGTCAAATTCAAAGAGAAGATAGAAAAAATTATGAGAATATTTACGTGGTATGGTTTTGAAACCAAAGCTAGAATCCCTCTTGTGGCTTGGGATTTGGTCTGTAGACCAAATAAGTGGGGTGGTCTTGGCATTAGAAACCTTAAAGCCTTTAATAAGGCCCTTCTTTCGAATAATGTTTGGAGGCTCATTAATGGTGAAGCGGGTTGGGCTTCAATGGCATGTAATAAGTATTTGCATGGTCTCAAGAGATCCTGGAACTTGTTAACTGCTGATGATATTCTAACTGGTTTCTTCTTTTGGAGGAGTATTGCTCCTTGCAGGGAGCTGATTGTTGATGGTGTTAAATGGTTGATGGGTGATGGTAATCAAACTATCTTATGGGAAGATACTTGGTGTTGTGTGAATCCTTTGATCAGTCTTCACTGGGCCATCACCATTGTTCCGATGTGTAAAAGGTTTTTTGGCTGTCGGGTGGCTGATTATATCCATAATGGGGAATAGAAAAAATTCTAGGATTAGGACCCATCATTGAAGGTTCTTCAAGACTTTTTAAGAGTGGTTTGTATCTCCACTTTTCCTAGGCCGGATAGAGTGATTTGGACCCATTGTGCTAAGGGTGAGTTTAGAAGGATGATGGAAAGGCCCAACTCTATTCCTTTTTGGGAAAACTTATGAAACAAGAAGTTGGTTCCCAAAGTGAATGTTTTCTTTTGGCTTCTCATGCAAGGTAAAGTTTTAATGCAAGAAAAATCTTTGTAAAAGGGGATTTTCTCTTCCTAATAGATGTGTTCTTTGTGAGGAGGATGCTGAAAGTGCATTCCATATTTTCGTTGGGTGTAAGTTCTCCTCCCTATTTTGGAGTAAATTTCTTGGTGTTTGGAATTTGGTGTGGGTTTTCCCAGAGTCCCTGGAAAACTTTGCTAAACAATGGAGGTGCCCGTCCACTTCTCCTGTTCTTTGTGGACTTTGGGACCTTATGGCCCTGCACATTGCCTGGGGTATTTGGAAAGAACGAAACAATAGAATCTTTCGAGATTCCAAGATTGAAGTTGGTAGACTTTTTTTCAATGTTCATAGGGAAATTCTAGAAAAAAATTCCATCTGCTTTCTTGAATCTCCCTGTTGTGACCCTACTCTATGCCTAACTAGCTATGATATTTTCATGATTTCAAACTGGAAGATTCCTTCCATTCCTGCCATAAACCTAAATCCGAGTTTGAATAAAAGATTAAATACCAAGTGGAAACCACCTCCTCTGGGGTGGGTTAAATTTAATTTTGATGGGGCAGCGAAGGGGAACCCCAGGCTTGCAGGATGTGGGGGGGTGTTGAGGAATGAGGACGAAAGATTCTTAGGTGTGGTGGCACTCCCGCTGGGAATTTAGACCAATCACTACACCGAGGTGGAAGCTGTGTATGCAAGTATAAAATTTTCTATGGACAAAGGGTATTCCAAACTATGGGTCGAAGGTGATTCTTTAAACATTGTTAATTACCTACATGGCACCCATGTGCTGAATTGGAATGTGGAGTATCTAATTAAAGATAGTATAATGATGTTAAGTGCATGTGATGAGACTCGCATATCGCACATTTTTTGAGAGGGCAACTCGTTGGTAGATTTTTTTGCCAACGAGGCTGTCAAATATAATGAGTCTCGGACGTGAGAGGAGGGATTGATCATTCCCGAGAGAGCTAGGAGTTTAATGTGGAATGATGGAGTGGGATGAATTATGACGGTGGAGGAATTTAAGCTTTAGTACTTTAGTCTGACTCAAATGTATTGTGGGTCTCTACCGGATAGTTGGCTTTTTTCCCAACAATTTTTGCAAGGGTTTTTTTTTTTGTCTAGTGTCTACTAAAATGGTGGTGATAGAAGCAAAATAGAGCCGCACACTTGCGCGAGCTTGAGGAAGAAGAAAAAACTATGGAATATTTTGTGCCATGAAAACTTTATGTCATTCCTCGAACGTCTTCATGGGCACAACTCAAATGCGTCGACGAATTTTGTTTCTTGTTGGCACAATAGGAAGCTTCAGATAAAGGGTTTGGAAGTGGAGGTGAATGAGGAGCTAATTGCTATTGTGATGGGGATGCTGATGGTAGGCCACAAGTTTTTTAAGGACAAGAAAAGTAATCAGGATGCGATGGCTCAGTTCTTTAAGGATGATGATTGAAATGAGTTGGTGAAAATGGAGAGTTGGGGATATGAGCGCAAGTTGCTTAAGAAAATTTGGGTGGAGGTAGCTGAGGTAATAATTTGGTATGTGAAACTAGAAGGAAGGTTTACTGCAATTCTGGGACACCACTTCACTCTCTTAAATCACTTCAAACACGGGTTGGATGTCTCTTTTCCTTTTTTCTTGCTTTTGTCTATGGAAATTTTGGTGTATGCTCATTCAAAAAATAGAGAGACCCCGGTCCTCCATGAGGGTCTCATTCTTCTGATCATGGAGTATGTCAAATATCTCATCCCTACCCCTACCATTTTGGGTAAGGAAAAGACTCTGAGTGATGGGTTGGATTATTTTGGCTTAGATACCAACAATGACGAAGATGATGAATGAGATGAAGAGGAGGAGGTGGGTCCTCAATCACATGAGGCCACCTCTTCGAAAAAGAGGAAGAAGAGTTGTCCTAAAAGTAGTCATGCACCTAAGCGCATCATTCTCTTTGATAGCGAGGATATGGAGGCGGGGTCGAAAGATTCATCTCCTAGGAAGGTGGAGTTGGTTGTTGGTCAGGGTGAGACTAATGTTGGTGGTAAGGAGAGTTTGCAAGAGAACATGCCTGGCTTAGAGGCTAAGGACCAGCCAAGGAGATCATCCATTTGGATTGCTAAGTTAAAGAATAAGATTTCTAATGTTCTTGCGAAGGATGCCAAGGTGTCAGATGAGGAGAAGGCTATTGGTGATAACGAGGGGAATATTGAGGACTCTCTGGTCCAAAACTTACTTGATGATGCAATGCAAGCTGAGATTAAGGGTCACAGTGAAGATGACCATGAGAGGATGAACAGTAAGGTGGAGCCCTTGAAGGTAGACCCCCTCTCTGAGGATTTTTCTTATTTAAATGATGAATCTCCCTCTATGTTTCATTTGATGGATATGGCTAGGGTTGGGGCCACAGGTACTTTTAAACTAGCTAAGTGGACTCTTCAGGAGTTCAATAAAGTGAATATTAAAATTAGGGGTTTGAAGAACTTGAAGAATGTGCCAAAAAAAATTGTTTAGACATTCTTATTGACATGATTGTGGACATTGAAGGTTCACTCCGGGATTTCAAATCCTGGTGTGATGAACGGTTGGAAGCAAAGGTTACAAGCACCAATGCATACATCAAAAAGTTTTTGTAGGCATGCCATATCTTTATGAAAAATAGCGCGAACTCCCTAGAGGTCCAGTTTAAAAAGATCAGTGATTTAAGAGAGGACCAACTGTACTTCTCTAAGCTTATGGAGAAGGAGCATACAAATAAATGAAAAGGAAAGAAGGGTGCAAACGATGACACTAAAGGCCCTACCTCTAAAGGGTCAACTGATTGGAAAATATATTTTGAAGCTAAGAAGGAGTTGCTGGAAATGATTGAACTGCACAGGAACCAGGAGCTTGAGGTGGCCAACACCTTACGCAACATGAATTAGTGGTAGCTTTGTTGTTTTTACTCTATTGGTCTTTAGGTGGTCTTGTGTTTTTTTTTTTTTGTCGTTGTTGAGTGATGTTGTTGGATCATTGTTGTTTCTTTTGTTCAACACTTTTTTGCCTTAGTTTCTTTTTCATTGATTGTTGTTGGTACTCTATGGCCCATGTTTTTAGCAACATTTTGTTTTGTTTGTTTGTTTTTTTTTTCTGTAAAGGGTTTCAGGTCCCTTCAAAACTTGTTTTTCCCACTTAATGAAAATATATTTCCTTCATTTATTTAAAATATATCACATAACTTCACATAATTTATTCCCTTTCTTAACTTGTTTAATTTTCTATTAAAAACTCTTGATTTTTTAAAATAACTACTAACCCCATGTCATCATGTGTTTACTTAAGTGCATTTTTTGCTTAATTTGAGTAGATGGAGTGTTCCCATGAAAAATTTCAACTATGGAAAAATGATATTTTGGAATATTTCCCTATTTTAGTGGAATGACTACTCATTAGGAATTGAAAACAGGTTGTGGGAAAAAGGAGGGGCTAAAAATAAGCAACAAAAACATATTGAAAAAAATGTTGTGTGGCTCCACACATTTCTTTCCCTCCTTTTTTACATTTTCCTTTCATTTTTCCTTCCAAATTTCACCGACATAATTTATATTTTATTAAGTAAAGTGTTTTTTACTTGAGCTATGAACCAAAGAGGTTTTGAAAGGGACCCAAAAACTTGTACACAAAAAAGGCTGCAACAACATTATAGAAGTTGTGAAAGCCAACTTCACAGAACTTGAAGATCACCTGCATGCAAATAACCTATCACGGAAAGAAGAGATGGAGACAAAAAGCAAAGGTGCTATGAAAGCTCAAGAGAAAAAATGAATTAACCGAATGAATAATACAAAGAGATCAATCCTTATGAAGGAGATCAAGAAGCCCTAAAGTGAAACCTAAAAGGGATGCATTTAATAATTAGAAAATGCCTACAAGATGCAAAATAAGTTAATCTTAAGAGAAAATATAAAAGGTAACTTAATTAAAATAATTAAGTAATAAACCTTTTACTCTAACACCCCCCCTTAAGATGAACTTAGGGAGTAGCTACAAACCAAATGCATGAAAGCAATGCAACTACAAGCTAGAAAGAAAACAAGGGTCTCGACAACTAGGCATGATCAGGTACCCGAATACAACCAAATCTCTGTAAAGTGGAGTAAAGGAGAAAACCACATGCGAAAAAACTCCTCTCCTAAAAGAGATGCAAAAATGAAAGTACAAATGGAATGTCTCAAGAGACTCTCTCAACAACATATGTAAATATACAATTAGATACCCCCCATGAGAGAGAGTGGAGACTCCAAAGCCCCCTAGAATGAATGAACCCCTATGCCAATGATCAAACCAATGTGTCTCCTCGGAGGAAGAAACAGATCCAACGGTTGAGGAAGAGGAAACCCTGGATGTGAGGTGAAAATGGAAGTCCTGGATGATGCTCACTGGAGAACTAAACTATAGAATGAGTGTCTGAATAAAAAAATGGTGAATCAAACAACTCAAGATGATCCTGAAATGGAATCTCCAATGAAGATGGGATAACAGGTGTGCTAAATCTGTCATCTATGAGGAAAGGAATATCCTTTGATATGGCCTCAACAACTGCACTTGATGGCTCGATGAGTGGAGCTACAATGTTAGTCACAACTAAAGAGGAATCATGTTGAATAGATGTGATCTGAACAAAAGGTAGAGGTGTAGAAGTCTCAACACTGGTATCATGAACAGATGGAAGAACACATAAGTTCAAGTGACCAAACTTCACCTTAGATATTGCATGCTCTCTTGTAGAAAGAGAGTGATACTCAGACAATGGAGATGGTGGACCAAAGTGTGTGAATGCATACAATCAGGAAGAATGATCAACTGTCCCTGTTGCAACAATGTTGCCAGTTTGAATGTCTCTGATGTGCACTGAATCAGGTGTGAACTCAACTATCTTCCCTATCCCACTGTGAGAAATCTGATACATGGAGAGAAAGTTAGTGGGAAAAGATGGTACACATAGTACATCACTAAATGTACCATCATCAATTTTGATAGAACCTTTCCCACATACACTCATATAAGTGTTATTACCCATCAATATGTGCGGTGAGGATGCAACTTCGAAAGATGAGAACATGTCCTGAGAAGATGCCATATGGTGTGAAGCACCTGAATCCAATAGCCATCTAGATGAATATGAACTGGTGGTTGCACATAATGCATGACCCTTGTGTAGGGCATGCCCATCTGTCTGGAATGATGGTGAAGAAGAAGACCCGCCTAATGTAGATGAAGAAGAGTGATGAATATTGTTCTTCTCAAGAAGAGTTGTCAAATCTGAAACCTATTTTGCATATCCATCTATCTTCTTCTCATGACACTTAGACTCATCATGTCTTGGCTTAGTACAATAAGCACACTTAGATCTATCTTTCTTCGATGATTCCCCCTTAGGAGAAGGTGAATCAGAAGTGTTTTATGAACTGGAATCCTTCCAATGCTCTGTGGGCTTTGGTTTTTGTTTATGCTTCTGCTTTTGCTTCCCCTGAGATGACTATGGTACTAATGCTCGGAGTTGTGATCCTGTGAGAGCATCCAACTGTGATATCTTGGTCTGCTCTCATGTCAACCGATCATATAACACCTCAAAAGTAGGCATGGTAAAGCGTGCACCCAAGGCATCCATAATAGAATAGAATGTGGAGGAAAAAATTTGAAATGAACTACGAGGCTTAGAGAGAATTAGGCAGATGCACTCTTCATCTATTTTGTTCTTACCACAACCTTGTAACAATGATCCTAGTGATTTGAACTTCATCAAAAAATCCTCAATGGTAGGATATGAATTAGGTACTAAGGAAGCCAATTCAGCCTCAATCTGAAGTGCTCGAAACTGATTAATGGTGCCAAATAAAGTCTGAAACTTCAACCACATAGCCCGAGGAGTTATACAACCCTATAGATGAAATAGAAGACTATCTGAAACATGCAAGGATAACAAACCCATGGCCTCATCCATTTTGTTCCTGTGCTGAAAAACCTCAAATGGTCGTGTCAATTGAGGTTGAACATCATCCAAACATGACCATAACCCTTTTGACATGAGAAATCTAGTCATTTGTGCCTTTCAGGTGTGATAACTATGTGGGGACAGGCGCTCAATAGAAGAAGAGTCTGCCATGATGAATGAGTTTTAAAAAATATTATGGTAGAGGTTTCTAGTTTTCTGATGTAAATGACAAAAAGCAAGAAAAAAACACCCCCCACAACACAAGAACCCAAACCCCAGTACAATTTTTAAAGATGAAAAGCGAGAAAAAGAAAAATATGCTTTAGACAATATTCTGTGTAACTGGTAAATTTTTTTATGAATTAAGCTACAGATCTGAAAATATCACTTGAACACCTTTCCAACGCCTATTTGTTTTCGAAAAACAGATTTTGGACGCAAAAGTTACGCCCTCCGGAGTGCAAAACACAAGTGCTAAATTTGATTGGCAAAAAAGACTACAAAACGGAAAAAACAAATAAAAGGCCTACACCACTGGATCCATCTTCGAATCAGCTTTTCAGAGATATCTCATTTTCAAAAAACGGAGCTCGGATGACCATTTTACGCCTGATTTACCCAAAAAGGTCAAAAAAAAGTTTGAAAAGGGGGCCTTGGCGGCTCCCTAGTTGCTTCGCTTGGCTTGGCAGCGCTCCAACGACGGTTGGGCAGCGCTCCACCGGTGGCTGGAGGGTGGCGGACCAATGACACTTTGGTGGCGAGTTGATGGTGCACCGACTACAAAATGGTGGTCGTCGCTTAGACTGGTGGCCGCTTGGCGGCGCGCCACAAAATATGTGGTAAGCACTTTTTTTCAAGTCTTTTTTTTTTGAATTTTTTTGCCTCATTTTGCATTCCTAGGGGCCGTATGACCTTGAGGCCAATTTTTTTTTGCCTTCTGATTTAATTGTGGCCAAAATGGATGAATGAACAGTTGATTTAGGGGTTTTTGGGCACTGCGGACTCAATGACGAGGTCCGTTAAGCTTCAATCAAACAAGTATGCCCTAGATCAAAGAGATAAACCCCAAATCCTTGAAGCTCCAAAAAATTCTTCAAATCACGAACAAGAGAGCAACATGTCTAGAGCTCTGATACCATGTAGAAGTTGTGAAAGCCAACTTCACAGAACCCGAAGATCACCTGCATGCAAATAACCTGTAACAAAAAGAAGAGATGGAGACAAAAAGCAAAGGTGCTCTGCAAGCTCAAGAGAAAAAATGAATTAACTGAATGAATAATACAAAGAGATCAATCCTTATGAAGGAGATCAAGAAGCCCTAAAATGAAACCTAAAAGGGATGCAAACTAAGTTAATATTAAGAGAAAATATAAAAGGTAACTTAATTAAAATAATTAAGTAATAAACCTTTTACTCTAACAATCGTGAAGCAAGGACCCATAAATAAAATGGCCTTAGGACAAGAAAGGCCCCACCAAACCAAACAACAACACTAGAACAAAGTTACAACAAACAAAAACACCAACATACCAACATATAACGTACTTGTAGAGGAGGGGGACTGACTTCTCAGGACCCCAGGTCACGGGAGGGTCTAGAACAATCAATTGCTCTGATCTACCTCACGCTAAGGGATTGTTCAAGACTAGTTTGATGTTTAAAGGGGTGAAAAGGAAGGACAACTGATCTGCCTCTTTCCTTCTGCCAACCTGAGAGGTTCAAGAAGTTAGGTGAGTGGGTTCCTAGAGTCTAGGTTACAACTTAGGAAGCTCACTGCCAGAGGACTCCAATGTGGGGTACAAACGATAGCGTGACACGTTGGCGTCTTAGTTGGGTGTTGGAAACCGTACGAAAAACAAGTGTAAAGTACAGTCTAAAGGCTGAAGAAACCTACTAACAACCTGACAAATACAATCTAATGCAATAAAAAAAAAGGAACTAAATAAAAAAATAATAAGAATACTTTAACTTGATCTAATCTATGAATTGATAGAAAAGAGGGTGAGGAGAGTGCACCTTCCTACCCATGATTTGAAATCTTCAAAGTCCTCACTTCATGAGCAACCTACACACATAAAATGAAAAAATGTTGGGGTCATGTATAGAGGATTGCCGCAATCAGTCCCCCGCTTTGGTGTTTCCACCTCCACGAACAACCAAAATAGCAACGATAGAAAGATATGATAAAGAAAGGTATTGAAATGGAATTATAATACACTATGCTAAACAACAATATGCTACAAAAATAAAACAATGATGCTAAGTGAAAGAAAGATGGAACAATATCACCTTCAACCATACGCACTCAAGGAAAATGGGAGAAGGAGTGAGCTCACAAGCTTGTAGATGTCAACATTGCCACAACAACGAGACGAGGAAAACCAATAGAGTATCAACTTGTAGCTTCAATGGAGGTGAGAATGTTGTGAATGAAGTGAAAGATAATAGCTTGAGTATTTGAATGATCAAGAAGTTTCCAAGAGAGAGTGAATGAATGAAGGAGATAGTCACTTGAAGATGAAATTGGAGGCAAAGGAGTTGTTCAAGGTCGATCAAGGGCGCAAAAATGTTACACTTCATCCCCAATGGAGAGTTGTAATGCCTTTGCAGATTCTAGAGGCAGGAATCCTGTCAGGGCAACAACGTGCCGCACAAATGTATGTGCATCGTGCTAGCATCCTTGACAGAATATCCCCCACTGACACTAAAAACAACTGCCAAGTGGATGGGAAGCAAATGAAGGACATGGAATAACATCATTAGATTAATTTTTCTAAGGTAGGAGGTGCGTAAAAGGGGAATTTGCGAGGGGTGAAAATTCATGCCATTGCAGTACCAACATAGTAAAGGAGGTTTGAAACCAAACCTCTCCAAAGAGCATCAAAGCAAAGTTTGACCTGATTGGTTTGTCCTATAATTCTTTGAAGAACTAATCTCAACTTTTGGAGAAAAATTCAATTTACTTTTATCCTTAGAGGGGGATCCCCTTAAGCCCTTAACAAAATCCACAATAGCTAGATCCAAACCCTTACCAAAATTTAAAGAAAAATTAGGAACCAAAGGACACACAATAATAGGTTTTTGCTTGTTCATTATGGAAGACCTCTTATTTTTTCGTGTAGGGCTTGCAACAATAGATATTAAATCATTTCCTTTGAAAGTAGCCTCTAAATTCCTATAATCAGAAGAAGGGAAGATCCCTTTGGACTAAATATGAAGCTTATCCTTGATATCTTGGCACAAATGGGAAAAATTCACACAACTCTATGGAAATGAAATCAAACCATTGAAGATGAATCATAATGGATTTTCTACTCCTAGACACCCAACACAAAATGTAATTTAATAGTATTTGGTAATAGCTTATTACTATTAACAAAAATAAAAAATCTTGTAAAAACTATTCATTTTGTGGCTTTCATGACCTTGTCAATAGCTAAAAAAGAACCAAGAGCATTGACAATACCTCTTATGACCTCTTCGTCTGAATATTTCAAAGGAACCGTGGGAGCCTTACCCAAATAGAGACCCAATTAGATATTTCCTTGGAAGCATCAAATCTAGTAGTCCATATTTTCAAGTAAAGGATATATTTTCCAAAGAGCCAAGGTCCATCTTGTAAGATACACTTGCTCTCCTTAAGGGACTGGAAGGAGAAAAATAAGAAACCATTAGACATTACAACCACTCAAAATTGACTAGAAACACCCCATCTTTTCAAAGCCCAACTACAAACAACATCAATATTTGGATAAAATCCTAAGAACCTCCCTATGAGGGCATTCCCCATGCAAGTAGAAGCATTGTCAACCATGTCATCAAGAATCCTCAATGAGAAATTTGTGGAAGTATCACCAAGCACCAAATCAACAATAGGAGCCACAATTGGCATGTAAAAACCACTAGAAATAGGTTCAACAAAAGGAATCTTAGGCACCACTTTAGATAAAGGCTTAGTGAAATTTTCCACCAATGCCCCTCTAATACTAAAATCTTGATACAACAGAAGGACTAGAGGGGGACCAAAGGACCCAACAACAATAAAAGGCACCTCAATAAAGGTGTTAACCTCCCCAACACCAAATTGCAGGAACTTCGTGCAAAGTGGAGCCCCATTCAATGCAAGGCCCCCTCCACTCACAACCCCCTCATTTATGAACCCATCTTGGACAATATCCTTGATTGAAGGAGTAGGCACTTGCGAGAGAAAACCTTTTCACTTGCCCATATCAAAGCAACCCTTTGAAGACTCAATGAGATATGTAGGCACATGGCTAGCAAACAAAGAGAAGGCAAGGCAAAGTTCCTTCATTTTGGCCTCATGCAATATATGTATGAAGCTTGTCCCCTTCCCCTTCCACACCCCAAAAATCCTCCTAGCCCTTGTCGAGTTCATTGTCATCATTATCTTCAACATCACCATCCTCTAAGCTTTTCCTACTCACATAGGATTCAAAACCCTTGCATTCGCTCTTGCTAGCGCTTGTCATATTTTCTACTTGCACAATTTGTTATTAATACTATTAATACAAATTTATGATGATTATCTAAAAACAAGCGAACAAAAATTAAATATTCATAGGACCACCAACTCTACAAATAACTCCTTAAAAATTGAAGAATGACTGCTAGTCAAAATAAACTAAGCAACCGCATAAAACTTTACCCTAAATAACTACATGAGATCACTCTATGAAATATAATAACTCTTAACATTATTAAACAAGATTTCAAAATTTCCTTTTTGCATTTAATTAAAATTTTATATAAAACCATTTACAAATTAGAAATTGCATGGAACCAGTCTGGAATTAAAATAAAATTAGCTAGGCGGCCCGTATGAGACCTGCTGATTCACGAGTCTTGTAATCCCCCGAAGATTACTTGAGGAGTCCGTAAGCTTGGCATACAAAAGCTTAAACTGAAGATTTGACTCTATCACCCTTATCCGATAAAACAGAGATTCAGAAACCTGTATCTGTTCCCATTATTTGCAATGAATATTCTGATTGGAGATATTGTAAGTGGATCCTTGGGTTAGTCTTTCTATGTCTCGTCAAAACTTTCGAGTTCAAATAACACTGTGAATGTATTTCAGAAGAAAAGCCAGGCGGTTATGGTCGAAGCGCTCGTCACATGTTTTGACTTCAAAATTTGCGGAGCCCGGAATTAGAATGCCCAGAAATTTTCGGTTTTTGAGAGATGGAATCAGATAGCAGGAAGCTGGGGCTGTTGATAGAGGCCGCCACAAATTCTCCTGCAAAAGAAGTTGATCCTCGTCGCATTCTATACATCAAGAATTTAGTGCGTTGTTCAGACTCAAACGTCAGCGATGCAGTCCGATTTCTCATGGACAGAATGAACAAAAATCATTCCCAGGTATTCTACTTATATATTCCATGCAATTTGTAATTTGTTTTGGGTCGCTCTCTCAAATTCTAAAATTCTGTGAAGCCCTAATTCGCTTCGTTAATCCTCCGGCAGGTGCGTTATCTGGCCTTGCTAATAACTGACGAATTATTCAGTCGATCAAAGTTGTTCCGGAGCTTGTGGGTGCAGAGCTTCCCCCGTTTTTTATTACTGAGCGTGGGGTTTCGAAGAGAGCATCCTCTGCCTCCTCCTGCCGACAGAGCATCCCTTTTGCGCTCTAAAGCATTGGAGGTACTCGAAAGTTGGAATAAAAAATTCGGGCAATATTACAAGCAATTGCGATTAGGTTATCACTATTTAAAGAATACTCTGCGTCTGCCCTTCCCCAACCCCAACCCTGACCCTAATTTAACCAGGGAGTCGGACCTAAGGGCCGCTCGCACCCAGGAACTACTTAGAAGTAAATTTGAAACCCTAAGGCAGAATTTTGAAACTTACAAATCCGAGATTCAGTCCACCATTGATGAAATCAATGAGTGCTGTGAAATCCTGTGTAAGAAACAACAAGAAGAGGGGAAGGACGAGGAGCTTGAATTTGAGGAGTTTGAATATGGATCTGCATCTTCCCTGAGTCTGAGGAGAATCAGGGAGGAAGCCATGAATGCGGGAGAAACCCCTGTTGAAAGCCAAGACAATGAAGCCGTATTTGATATTGTCAGAGAGCTTTACAAGCTCTTGAGCACCAAACATATGATTGCGATTCAGGATTGGCTGTTTATTCTCATGAGGGTTGATTTGGCTGATAATAGGGTTTCTGAATCTATGCTGAAAGAGGTTATTGACCTGCGCACTATTGTGCTTTCTGCAAGAGCTAAATGTGAAAGGCTTGGTTGCCAAGCAACTTCTGAGGAGGATGAAGTCATATGGGAGGAAGGAGCAATTGGAAATTCTGATAATTCCATTACAAGATCCGCATCTGCATCTGCCTTATCAAATGACAAAGTCAAAGTTTGTCAAAATGACAGGTATGCAAAATTCTAAGGAAGCATTGTTTTTCAATATTGAATTATCACTTTTTGAATGAATTTTTTTTGAAAGAGAACATAAAATAGAGAATTGGTGAAATTATCCACTAAAATTTCCCCTATTGTTGTTTCTTATGATAGGGATTTAGGTTTCCAAGATGACAAGGGTCAGACTGAAGCTCAGGTTCGATCTTTGAACACTCGGGCAAAAACTATTCAAGGGGATTCTTCAGGAGCTTCAGTGAAGCAAAAACTTGCACAGGAAGCTCCAGTTCTACCATGGGGTTCTTACCTAGATGTGTGGGGGTCCAACAGTGCTATTCCTGCAAATCAAAGGGGTTTGGAAATTGAGAACCATTGGGGTAGAGTTGACATGGATGCTGTTATTCCTCCTGAAAGAGCTTCAGAATTCAATGTCCGTGCAGTTTATTACAAGGATCAGCAGCATGAAATTCAACCGTGTGGAGCACCTTTAAGAAAAGGAGGATTCTGTCAGAGGCGGGATCTTCGTGTTTGTCCAATGCATGGGCCTATCAGGCAGCGGGACTCCAATGGGAAACCAATTGATGAGAATCCAGATTCTTTGATTTCTCTCAAGCAGCAGGATGCTTCACAAACAGTAGGAAATGGTGGTAAAAAAAAGAGTATTGCAGTAGTGTCTCAAACAGAGGATATAGATGAGCTATCATCTCAATTAAAAAACAGCATTTCAACGGAGCAAAGTATCCGACTGATTGCAGCCCAGGCACTTGATAATGTGAGAAGTAGAGAAGAAGAAGCAAAAGAAAACAAACAGACAAAGTGCAGAGTAGCAAAGCGTGCCAAACTCGCAAAAATTAGAGAACACAATGATTCAGTTCTAAGAAAGTCTTCTATTTCTACCACTTCACAAGGTCTTGGAGAGGCAATTGGTGAAGATTTGGAAGGATGGAGTGATAATCCCAATAAACCAAAAAGACAAAAACAATCTTTATCATCTTTGTTGAAGAAAAAACCAACAGTAAAGGACAGGTTGGCTCAAAAACTTTTGAATTCAAGAGTTAGTGATGCAACTGTCAGGCAACTGATGAAAGATGAACACGCAAATTACAAGGAATCTTTTGCTAACCAGTGGTAATAATGCACTATTCAGAGACAACAGGGCAAAATGAATTGATTGGTTTCACTTCCATTTCATGATGTCATTATATGGTACGATCCCAATAATTAGGAAGCAAGGTTGGCTGTGTTGTTACAAATTGTTTGTTTATGAAGCTGCCAATTGCCATGATCACTAGATTTATCTATGTAGTAAATCTTTAAGCATTTTTCAGCTACTATACTGTCATTTTATACAGTAATTCTTCCCTTAAGATTTCCCTGAAGTTTGAAAGATTTCCCTGAAGTTTAGATTTATCTCAATGGTGTTCTTGATTGAGATAATACTTTTAAGTTCACTCAAATAGCAGCAATTGTACAGGATCATTTATATTGTTCATTTGCAGATATTATAAGTCAGCTATTTCTTGAGTCCATCTATTATTTTTAGTCAATACCATCTTTTTAACAGGAATAAAATGCATGGCTGATACAAAGAGAAGACCATTGGCAACAAATGTGTAGCATGTAGCAATTCTTTAACATGGAAACTTTTTCTGTATTGACCTTCATATGCAAAGAGAAGGTTAATGTGTGTGGAGGGAAGACATTGTGAGGCACATACGATTAATATATAAGCTAGGTATACATGCCAGTCTGAAGCTTATATATTGAAACGTAAATTTAAATATTCGTTGCTGATTCTTCTTGGTATATAGCATAATGCATTTTTTTTACCTAAGATTCATTCAGCTGAGTGGAGGGAAGCTGTTACCAGTATTTTCAATGTCACAGAAAGTTTTTGAATATGACACCTAACTACAGCTATACTTGTCTTCATGTACAGGATTGTGACAATGGATTATAGATACATTTGGTTGCATTTCTGGACATAACAATTTTAGTTCTTGGGTTTCATTGGCGGTTGTTAAAAAGGATACACTTAGAGTTATTAAGCACATGGCCTTTGTTGTTTATCTCTTCTTTGCCTTCGCTGAAAAAGGTTTAATTTTTCTGGTATTGTTAAATACTGTAAGCACAGTAGCAAAGTTGATTCTTGCCATACGAAACAGACACAATTCTATTTCTAAACAAAGGTATAACAAGGCTAAAACTTTTGAAGACAAGGCCGCACACATAGATATAAGATGGCAGCAGCAGTTAATGCAATGGTAAATCAGGCATTTGCAATACTAAATCTGCCTTTTGAAATTATAGAATCTTGATCTTCGGGAATAAAGCATTTTTACAATTCAATTACTTTGGATCTGTGAGCTAATTGAGATATTCTCAGATCTCAGGAATAGAAAATTGGGCTCTAAGAGTGAAGTGCTCGTAGATGATCATGAATGTAAATTTGATTTCTCAGAGGATAAGGATGGATGTATGACTTGGTCCTTATCTGGCTTGCACAGTATTTCACAGCAAGTCTTCCCTTGCTTGACTTCAGTCAAGGCAGCAGTTTTTTGTTTTTAAAACTTATACTTTCAGCAATCGAATTCTTCTTATCAGCCCTCACATGACTATGCAAAATTTATATTTGAGGATTAAGATCATTCAGCCCTTGTCTATCAAGTCTGTTAATAACCTTCGTGGCCTTCTTCAGGCAGTTGTTCTTTTGTGCGGCTAGTTAATTACTTTTCATCAGTAAGTTGCATTTGGATTCCACTTTGACAAAAGTACATTATTCTTTAGTACTCCTTGGCATTATCCCCATTGCAATGTCATAATTATTATTTGCCATAATTTATATATTGAAATTTGGGTTAGTTTTTTGAGCTCTTGGGTCAACAGGTCGAGTCAGTTTAAGATCTATTCATTCTAATAGGAGCACTATCTACAGTAGTTGTTCTAGGGAGTCAACATTGCATCTTTGTTGCAATTGATAGCTTTCAGTGAAATAGTTGCCTATTCTAGAGTTAAAGCAAGAGGGGAGTGCATATGAATCACAGCTGAGCAGTGGCATAGTGCCTTTGACAATGTTTAGGCAAGAAGGCTGATGCAAATATAATTTTCCACTTATGCCAGCTGTAAACTGTGGGCAATTGCTTGGTAAGAATGAAAAAGGAAAAAGAACTCGTTCATGTTGCTGATTCATTTGATAACTTAGAATCAACTTTGATAGCAGATTTTAAGTTTCTGGCTTAGGACCGTGGCTTAGAAATTGATTGAAATCAATATGATGATAGCATGCACAACTGGATATATTTATAGGACTTGCTTTCTGAGATCTTCAGTTTCATTTGGCTCAAGCAGTGGTAGCAGATGCTAAAGGTTCTGGCATAGGGCCATGGCATAAAAGTTGATTGAAATCAATATCTTGATAGGGTGCATGTCTGGATATATTTATTGGACTTGCTTCTGTGATTTTTAGTTTCATTTGTCTCCTAGAGGTTGTTGCTAATTGTCCATTGCATATAATTATCAACAAAAAGTTGATGCTATATGGGATGTAGAGTCTGAACCATGCACATTTTTAGTTTGCTAAATGTTGTTCCAAATGCACATGAACAGATCGCAGAAAGAGAGAATGAAACCCAACTATGTTTCAGTGGCAATGGAAAAAACTCAGCTATTAAAAATTGCTGCATATAATGCCATTCATATAGTCCAACTGTCCAAGCGAAAAAATTCAGGACTAATGCAAAAGGAGACTTAATCCCAAGCATCAAGGATTCCCTGCATAAAACACAAAATGGTCCTTGTTAAGAATATGAAATCTCTTAATTTCTCCAGAACCATAGGAGGAAACCAAAGGTTTGTTGTGTGTGTGCTTGCAACTTGTCTGGCAATTTTGAAGCCACTGTTTGGGTTGAAATTTGGAGATACAGGTTTTGTCATATCGACAAGTCTAATAAGAGGTAATTGGATTAAGTTTTTGCTCAAAATTTGTAACATGATTGAATGAAGGGAATCATGAAATTGTGTAAATTGTCTATCCTTTGGTCTAAATTGATAGGGATTTGAACTTATGGAAGCAACGTGTGGCTCAATGTGGTTTGTTGTTTGAGGTGTGATTATCTTGATAAAGTTCTTGTTTTTCTTTTTAAATGATTGGTAATTGTTTTACAGTATGGATTCAGATCTCTCAGTAGGAGTCGATGAAGGTGCCTCCTCATACTGACTAACTAAATTATGATAGTCACGAAGAGTTGTACACAAATGTATAAAGGATGGATATTTCATCAATAAGATCTTATCCATAATGCCAGATTGTAAATTTTCAATGAATAACCTTTGAACATCAGCATCAGGAAGAGTATAATTGATTTGTGAGTAGAGTAATTGATATCTCCCTGTGAAGTTTGTTATCTTTTCATGTTTTCCTTGTTCGCATTGTACTAGATCAGCTAATGTATTTTGGGGTCCAATGTTCACTTGGAAATGTTGAAGGAATGCATCAACCAATTCATTGAATGAATGTATCGAGTTATTCGACAATGAGCAAAACCATTCCAAGGCCATGTCTTTCAATGACCTAGGAAAGAGTTTAGCTCGGAGCTTATCTTCAAGGATGAAATCACTACACAATGTCGTATAAGCTGATGCATGACTATTAGGGTCTCCTTTGCCATTATACTTTTTAAATCTAGGTATCTTTGTGTTTTGCGACATGGGAGTTCAAGATTTCAAGTGATAACATGGGCTCCATTTGAAATATTGTGGTAGTTTTCCATTTTGAGCTTGGTTCAATATCGCAATTTGTTGTTGCAATGATACATTTTGCAAGACTAAATCATTATTTGACATGTTTTGAAAATGTGGTGAATATGGTGGGATTGTGTGAGTGCTTGGTGGAATATTGTGTTGCAAGTTTATAAGAGGTGATGAATATTAAGGTGTCACATGTGATGCTACAAAGCTATAAGGATCCCTAGTTGAAGACCTAAGCTTAGATTTATGCCATTATTTTGTTGTATTGTTGAAGCTACGATTGGGAATGTGTATGTAGGAATAAAGGGTATAGTTGTTGGGAGGGTATTTGGATTCCTCCTTGTCTTTGAGTGTATCCCAAAGCTTGAGCACAACTAGCCATCGTAAGGATGTGTGATCCCTAAATTTTATCCTATTCTAAAGATGCAAAACAATTATTATGAACTAATGGAAGAACACAAAAGATACACCTCAAGATTAGTTTAAGGAATGATAACACAAAGAAAGATAGCAAAATAATGATTATAAATTATTATACCTTTGTGTTGTTGAATCCTTTGGTTGGCCCTTGATGTTTGAAAGCTTGTGTGCTCCTTGGATGGCTATGAAAATGGTGTATGTAAGATGAACAATGTGATAAATGCAAGTGCTAATGGCTAAATGGCTTGGTTAAATGGCTAAGGTGATGCTTGCAAATTGAGTGAGCAATTTGGTAGCATGTGGGTGCAAAATGACCGTGTTACAAAATGGCAAGAGTTTGGTATCAAAATGCATAAGGTCTCTAAATGAGAGAAAGGAGGGGGTATTTATAGAGAATTCAATTGTTGAGATTAAACCAACAAGACCAAGATGAAAGGATATGGTGAGTTGAGGACTCACAAGCCCTCACATCTTGACATGTGAAATGTGAGATGGCTTAGGATGTGATGATGTGGAAGTGAGGTGGAATGAAGGTACATGATGTGGAGGAAGGACATGTACTTTGGAAAAGGGATGATGTGACCTCTCAATGATCACACAGGGAAGAAGAGAATCTTGGGTAAATAAAAGTGAATTAAAAATTCACATGATTGGAGAATCTTGTGGATAAGACAAGGTTCCAAAAGGAGAGGTGGAAACTACTTTGGATAAAATAAGGTCCTTAAAAAGGTAAGTACTTACCCACATGTGACTTGATGTGACAAGTCAAAGATTCTAAAAGACTTTAGCACATGTGATGTGACAAGTCAAAGGTTCTAGAATTTGCATGGGGAAGAGAAGATTCTTAGGAGGAATAGAAGTGAATTAAAAATTCACATGGGGAAGAGAGGAGCCTTGGATGAATAAAAAAGAATTAAAAATTCCTTGGGGGATGGGGAGAGTCGACCAAGGTATTGATTAGGTTTAACTGATTAGTGATTAAAAAATGATTAGTGACTAACGAAGGTTAAGAAGCCAACTTGAAAAATTTGGAGGATGTGGCATGCCTTAATCAAGGATTAGACATGTGCACATCTCTAATGGAGAGATTAGGAGGTGGGTTAGGATTAAGTGAAAGTGATGTGACATGTGAAGAATGAAATAAATGTCATATTTATTTAATTCATTTGATGAAAGGAGAATTAAAGGGGTAAGGTATTTAATTATTTAACTAGATACCTTAGGGATTAGAAGAGCTTTAGAGGTATTAATTAAATAATAGTGATATTAATTAATTAATGCGGATAAGGGGATATTTAGACAAAAAAAGGTAAATTTGGATAAATAAAGTGTGCAAATTTAGGTGTCTACATTTTGCCCCTCTTTGAGATGGTGTTACGAAGTAACATCATTTCAAATAATATTAAAACGTAGAACTCGAAAGAAGATGGTTAGATTGGAAAATATGCCCCAATCATTCATAGGAGTGACTTAGGAAGGAAAAAAATGATGAAGATTAGGGATTGAGGATGCCCCCTCGAGAGGACATGTGGGTTCAAGAGAACACGGGCGTGCTCTTGAAATGTATGAGATGATGAAAGGGGATATGAGGATGATGATGCAAAGTGATGGATAAGAAATGATGATAAGCGATGGGAGATGGGGAAGCACAAATGGATGTAAGGAAAAAGGTGATGTTGCCCCAGTCAAGCTACAAGCCAAAATGGGTTGATGATGGATGGAGTGTTGTTGATGAGGGAATGATACATCCCAAAACAACATGAGAGGGAAGGATACATCCCGATGATGATGATGATGAAAGTGTTGTTGATGAGGGAATAATACCTCCCAAAACAACACGAGGGTAGGGAAGAATACATCCCGATGAAAGGGTTGTTGATGAGGGAAGGATACATCGTGAAACAATACCAAAGGATAGGGAAGGGTACATCCCAATGTTGATGACGATGGTGATAGTGTTGTTGATGAGGGAAGGACACATCCCAAAACAACACAAAAGGATAGGGAAAGATACATCTCGAGGATGATGATGATGACGATGAGGATGATTGGATCAAGGTTTGTAGCAAGGCTGGGATCAAGACCAAGAGTGTGATTAGATGACTTGTGCTAGCTTGAATGGATGAGGATTGGATTGGGATGTGAGATGGATGACAAGATGCATAGAAGATGATAGGAGAGACGATGATAAGAGATTGGATGGACATGAGAGGGAGATTGATGAAGGATTATGGATTGGTGAGGATTTGGATGGATGAGAGGATGAG